>JACTAT010000022.1:2449435-2945569 GCA_014526335.1 Chrysaora quinquecirrha
TTATAAACTAGTAATACGTTTGTGTTTGATGATTTCATCGAAAGTTTTCTCATTCGTCCGGTTCTAAATATTTCCTTCTTCCCTAGATGCGACCGAAACAACATCGGTTATCAAAGTCAGCTAAATGTCGCCAAATCCTTGGCTCCTACACTCGGTAAACGATGATAAACTATTATGGGTTAACAGCGTATGGAAAAATGTCATAACCAAGCCTTGGTGAGGAGGTTAGTAGCGGAAATCAAAGTTTGTCTTAAAGCCTTGCTTCGGACGAAAATGGCGAGTCTAGCATGTCATTCTTTCTTAGAATAGTTGAAATCGGACTGTTAAAAAGAAAACTTTACTTACTCTTTGGCCCACCAGTACGGGGCTGATATGTGGGGCCTGAATTACCGTCTCCTCCAGGCATTTTGGAATTTTGAAGTATTTGAATACTCAGTCAAATAAATTTCGCTTCAGCACTGTTCTGTTGGAACTCCGCTTCAACACTTTTGTGTCTGGGCTCCGCGTAAACTCATCTTATCGTAAGGTCTTAGTTAGCGAGGTATAGAATATTAGCCAATCATGTACCTTTTATAGAATATTAGCCAATCACGTACCTTTTATAGACGTAGGAGATTTCGCCTGATGCTGAATCCCCTTGAATGCAGCTTGAAACCCTTCATATTTCAGCGACATTACAGATTGTGTGCTCCGCTTCTTCGTTTTACCGATTTTTAAGTTCATTACCGGAGTTAGCAAGATTGATTGAAGTTAGCGTCGAGAAAAAGTTCAGATAATGTCTATCTCTTCAGACTAAAGCTATGTTTTTCATATGAATACTCACACAGGGAAACCTCCCTCGACACAACTTGAAACTGATCGATGTGCATTTTCTCCTTAGGTTCATTTGTTTCGTCATCTACTTTGTACCTTCCCTTGGCTGACGGCGAACTTTCTAGAATCCGCCCTTTTCCGTCAATCGACTTCGCTTCGGGATAATTTCTACCTGCCATTGCCGTGTCAAGTTGGAGTGACTGTATGTACGTTTTTACGCTAACAACCTTCGTTTAATCTTAAATTCTTGTCAGTTATCGTAATGTTCTGCGTTGTTTAACTTAGATAGCATATACGGTGTTCGGACTTCGCGCTAGCGGCTGTTGCCTAACTTAGAATACTAGATTAGTCTCTAACAGCTTGCTTTAACTTTTGCGAAGCCTTAATCTAAATAGCGATTCTAGGAAATTTCATTTCGCGTTAGCTAACGGATATATTTCAGTATTCTAATGTAGTTTAAATTACGATTTAGTGTTTATTACTTTCTTGTATATCCCGCCGCAAAGTTTGCGGTTATTTTTCTGCCCATTTGCCTACAGAATCTAAGAAACAAATCGTTTAATTCATCCTTGCTATTCTTGTGCTTTTAGTATGTTGTATGTTTTGTAGCTAAATGGCAGTAGAACATATCGTTTTAATGTTTTATCGGCGTTGTTTTAGGCCCTTTCTCATGGATGTAAAATCCAAAACAGCAGGTCATGTTTTGCTCTGTATTGTTCTTCGGTTGTCATTTCCTTTCCTAGCACAGTCTGGGAAAAACGCAAGGCTTATGAGTCATATTGGGAAATTCCCTATTTGGTATCATCTTGTTTGTTTGTTATACTGAAGTCCCCTTGAACTTCTGGGGAATACCAACTCCGCAACGCCCTTAGGTTTTAATATTTAACATGTTGTTTTGTTCATGATATTGGGATCTCAACTCTAAGAAATCCTTTTATTTCGCAGAGAACACCTGTGTCGTTTTCAAAGAATTTCCACGTTTCTGATTATCATCTGGCAAAAGTTGATCTTGGAAAGAATAATCTCGCTTGCTGATCAGTGATTGAATAAACTATCAACATGGAAAGACTTGACAAAATTTCCTGCAATACTCAAAACCTGCCTTCAAAAATTGTAGCCACAGCCTTGTGCCAAGATCAAGGAATTGCTTATCAAACCAAAACAAAAGCTCCTAACTCTGGAAGGTGAGATATTTTTGCTTCATTTTGCTTGTTTTATTTCAGTTAAGTTCCTCTTGTGTCTAGTCTAACTATAGGTGTCAGTTTTTTGCTTCTGCCAGGCCTCAATTTTCCTGTGGTAGCCTACGTTGAGTTCTTGTTGTGTTAGTAACGCTGCATTAGCTAAATGTCTGCCTAGTCTCAATTACTTTATTTTTCTGGGTAGAATTTCTCCTGTGGTAGCCTAAGCTGATGGCCTTCTGCTCAAGGCTTCAGTAAGCTACAGTTGATTATCCCCGTTTTGCTTGCTTGAGTTGAGTTCCTTATTTGTTACTTTACGTTGAGTTGTTTGTTTTATCTGCCTAGGCTGAATTTCTGTGTTTTTCTAGGTTAGGTTCTTCCAGATCTAGCCTATGTTCAGTGCCCTCTATTCTAGCCTACACTGGCCTAGAGGTGGTTTCCCCTTTACTTGCTTGAGTTGAGTTCCTTTTGTGTTACTCTACGTTGAGTTTTTTTGTCTGCCTAGGCTGAAATTTTGTGTTTTTCTACGCTAGATTCTTTCAGGTCTATCCTATGTTCAGTGCCCTCTACTCTCGCTTTCGGTGGCCTAGAAATGGTTACCCCTTTGGTTGCTTGAGTTAAGCTCCTTGTATGTTATTCTACATTGAGTTTTTTGTTTTGTCTGCTTAGGTTGAAATACCGTGGTTTGCTACGTTAGGCTCCTCTACTTCTAACCCAAGTTAAGTGCTCCCTGTCTGTGCTTACGTTGAGCTACTCCTATATCTGTTTTGGTTTAGTTCCTCTTGTGTTATACGCTTTTTGTTTTGATTGCCTAGGCTGAAATGTTGTGTTTTCCTACGTTAGGTTCCACCAGCTCTAGCCTATGTTAGAGTATCCTCTGCCTATGCTCACGTTAAGCTATGTCTACATTAGGGCTCGGGTTTATTTCCTCCTCTTCCGTACGTTTTTTATTGCATCTGCCTAGGCTGAATTTTGGTGCCTTCTACCCTGCATTTCTCTTATTTCTGCTTACGTTTACTACCGTCTGTTTTTGCCAACTGTTAGTTAATCCTGTGTTTTGCCGACCTGAGATTCCCCTATGTTAGCTTCCTTGAGATTTATGTTGTGCCTTTCTAGTTTACATTTTTCCTTGTACTTGCCTGCTGTTCTGTATTAACCCAAGTTTATTTACTCTAAATGGTTTGCCTGTTTTTCTACGGTATTGGTCTCCTTATTCCACTTTTGATGCTTACGGTATATTTTGTCTGTTTTGGCCTACGTTGAGAACTTTATTGTTTTCTACTGTATGTGCTGAATTTCACCTATTTCTGTTGACGCTGAGTCCCCTTATATTAGCTGACGTTTTTTGAATACTGTGTTAGCTAGCTTTGAGGTCTGTGTTGAATTTGCCTAGGCTGGGCTAGTTCTGTATTTGTTGTCGTTGAACTCCTCGTATCATTCCTATATTTAGCTATTCCCGTGGTAGACGTCATTGAGACATTTGCTAAGTTTGCCTTGCCTGAATTTTCTCTGTTTGTCTAAGTTGCGTCCCATACATGGATGCCTCGACTGAATTATCCCTGTTTTGGCCTGAGCATAAGGTTGAGTTACTCCTGGGTGGAGCTTTCCATAATACTCCGTTGGGTTCCTCTTATATTAACCCAGACCTATGTTTCTTCTGCCCTAAGCTTGGTTTCTGTTGTGTTTGCCCAGGTTAAATTCCTCCACTTTCTTTGTTATTATGTTGTTATCTATCTGTATTTGTTGTCAAAATTGTCAAAATATCCTTTATAAAGTCACTGTATTGCTGCTGCAGAGTTGAGTGCTGCCTGTTGTTTTGTTGGATCAAGATTTGAGGATTTCTTGTCTTACGATCCAGATCGACTTCCGAGAAGTTCTTTCAATCAATAACAGATAACAGAACTTTAGGGGGACACGATTCTGAGATCATCCTGTTCATGAAATCATTCTGTTTAATAGCGTAAGCTACCATGTTATCTACGTTCATTACGTTTATTTGTCCTACTTCACCGTTCTTTTCAGGACAATTTCAGTCTATTTCTAACTCATAACATTACGCTGTTTCACTTATGGACAGTATATACCAGGGCCACCCCGATTCGTAGTAATTTTTCACGCAGACTACCCACCATTGAACAACAACCCTGTCTTTCTGGATGGACTCACATTGCGTATTCAAATCTTGTAATTTCATTGGTTAGTTCATATCCACACAACCCACTATGGAGGTCTCGGGGAATCCCAATTCTGCTTTGCATAACAATCAGACATTTTATGAACAATGGAAGAGCTCCATTGTCTCTGAGAAACCTATTGTTCTTATCCCCTATCTTGAAATTCGAGCGTTCGGCTACTTGTTGTGTCGCTCTTTCCGGCTTTTCGGTTGATGTTCTGGTACCAAAGTGTTGGAGTATAATCAGTAATGAAAAGATTATGAATATCATTGAATGTTATTGCCGAATACAGAAATGGATGCAATGAATTTCAAACTGGAAGCGTTGCGTTACGCTACATAGTTGTTTCTGTTGCATTCCAGTGGTTATTTGGTTGCTTTCTGTGTCTAGTCGGTTCTAGCGTGCTTCTTGGCTGTCCGAGATTTTCACACACAAGGTAACTACTTCGTAAAAACTAATGTCTCAAAGACTAGTCAAATTCTATCGAATTGGTTGTCTAGCGTAAAGTTACCATCGCTAATATAACACAATCTTAGCACTGTTTATTTCCAAGATATTTGTCGATAACGGTAGACGATTTGCCTGTCCGAATTCTGAATTCAAATTTCTATTGACTTTTCGTTGTTTTGTACCTTCGATTTATATGTTAACGTAAACGAAAATGCTTCACGATTTTTTTTGGTTTTTGAAGGGTTCATTTATGCAACAAATCTCTAAGAATATGGAACTTGTTTTGGATTGTTTAGATCTAATCTTCTGTCCATAAATTTCTAACTTCATGTTTTACCTTATTTTTACCTTATATCGAAATGCGACTTAAATTTGCCTTCAGTAATATTGTACAGAATTAACGACACTCAATATCATTTTCGTTTTGGTTGTGTTCTGGTTCCAAGCCTTATGTGACGATTTATCTTGCTGACTTGTTGATTAATCTTGTTCTTAACTATATAACTTTGCAGAGTACTATTCTTGCTGATTCGGTCTGTGAATATTCATAGTTATTTCCCTGTTTGTTTACATGTGTTATCCTTCTATTATACAATCGTTTCGCTTGTGTATTAAGAAATATAAAGCTCAAACGCACTATTTACTGATTGTGATTGCGTATAGTTGAATGCAGTTATGTTGTTTGAGAAACTACACAAAACAACTAGAGTTTTTGCTCATCTTTCTAGAAGAGGTAAATAAATCTGAATTGTTGTATTTTCAACAAGCTTTTCTTGTGATTATTAGCTTGTCTGAATTGAGAAAAACATTTTTGAAACTTAAAATAACAGGGGAATCATAGTTCAGATAACTGTCCGAAAACATGCAAAATATTCTTGCTTTTTTTATCATTTCTTGGCGAATACCTGTAGAAATGTGTTTTGGTTGCCAATGATTGTCATTAGATACAAAAGTGCCAGGCGCTTTTGCCACGCGCCATAAGCACATTCATACAATAGGCACTGAAATGTGGCAGAGATGAACCTTAGTATTACGCATTTTTTCTGATTGTTGCTGAATTTATTGCTGTGTTATGAACATAGCCATTTTGCTATTGTAATGATTGCCTATGTTCAAAGTTCCTTATAGTAGAAAGTCCCTAATGCGCTGTCAAAGTTCCTAATAATCCAACAGCCTTCTTTCTGACTGTCGCTCTTAATCGCCCTCATTTTGACGTTAAACGCTCTCGACTCACCTGTCTTTCTGTGTTTGGTGTTTGTCAGTCTGCTTGTCGCTGCTATTTGCATCTTTCTGTCGCCTGTTATCGCTCAGCTATGCGTATTCAAATTGAGAGCGCTCTGTCTATGTATTCATCGCCACTGTTTTAAGAGTTCAGCTTGTTCATTGCTCTCAATTGCTTATTCCTAATAATCGCGCGTTTTCATAATCGTCCACCCCGCGGAGTTCACTCATCGTCTGTTTATTGGCACTGTTAAGTGTTCCACTATATCCTTTCGCTTTTATCCGCTTATCTCAGCACAGTGCCTCAAGCGCAAGGCTAGTTTTACTTTCTTTGTGGTGCGTTTAACGTAACCCTACATCGCTCTTGCCCTGCCTAAGCTGCCGCTCCGCTTTTTTCTCCGTTTGCAACTCGTTTTCGTATCAGGGCGCCTGCAAGATGCTGGGGTGCCATAAAACCTGATTATAAAGCAATATTTACGAATATTTCGGCTTAGTTTATGTCACTAAGCGTAGTATGCTAAGCAACATGGAAACGCGAAATTTGACACTTTAACAAAAGATCAAGGGCAGGTGTGTAGTGAATGCTAAAACTTTTATCTTAGAAATTGCAAATTAAAGTTTTATGTACTTTATTAACCATTGATTATTATACGAACAATAATTTATCAGTATTTTTATTCAACCCAGGTATCCGGAGCAAAAAACGAAGACAAAGAAATAAAGAGAAGATAAAAGAAAGCAAGAGACAATGCAGCATTTGGTGAATTTTTTATTTGAACTCAACAGTTTTATTGTTCGCAATTCTGAATAACCAATCAATGTGCAGTATGCATGACCACGTGATAAAACCCACGTTGCTCAATTGGCTAAAACTGAAATGTTTTTCAATTCTGTTCACCAATCCAGTTGTTTGAAGTTTCGATTAACCAATCAGCATCCAGTATTTGTGACCACGTGATAAAGCCAATGTTGCTTGGTTGGCAGTTATCTATGCGCGAGCAGGCTTTACCCTCTTAACGATCTTACTATACGCTTAACTATCGTTGTATATAATCAATATACTTTTAATTGAGTGAAAAACATGTTAAAGATGAACTGCGAACATCAACTGAAAAGAGAATATCAAACATTTTTTGTCAAACATCTGAAAATTGTTTGTCAAACAAAATTTTTTCCTGTTTGGGCACGTTGCAGAACATTACTTGTGAAGCATTTTCTGCTTGTGATAATTGCTTAGCTGTACTGCTTATCAAGCAGTTTTTCGCGACATGTCCAAGCGGTCAAACATTGCTTGTATAGCAAATCTCAAAGGTTTGACAAAAAATGTTTGATCGTTTGGGCAGGGCCTTAGTTTGATGACTTGTTTTTTAGAACTGTGACGTTAAAGAAAAGTTTGTAATCTTCTGTATTTTTGTACCTAGATATAGATTTTTTAAATTTGTAAATTTTCAAGAACTGCTTATCGTTTGTTGACTTTCACATCTTAGATCTTAACCCCCATATTATATATTTCTCCAAGTATCACAAGTCCCCTTATAAAAGCGCACACCTGTATTTCATATCCGCCAAGCGTAAAATGTTTTTGGAGGTTTTTCAAAAGTATTGCTGAGTGAATATTGCCTGCCAAACAACGTTTAATGATGGCCAAATGGTGGAACTTTGCTTATAAAGCAAGTCTCGAAATGTTTGACCAACAATGTTTGATCGTTCAGGCAAGGCTTAATATCTTTTGTATTTATCGTGTGTAGCTATGGCTAAAGTAGGAGACTTGTCGCGCGCGACACTGTATTCTTCGTGTCTCCCAGGTTGGCTAAACATGCAAGTGACAAGCGAGCAATATGTGCCCGAGTCATTTGCATGTCGCAGAGACAAGAAATCTTTCTGTTGTCTCCTAGAAACATTTGCGTGTCTCTTGCTACAAATTTTGTCGCGCGCTAGCGCTACAAAGTTTCCGAGTTGGCTAAACTGGGAGATAAGGAGGGGACATCAATGTCGCCCGTGACATGTCTCCTAGTTTAGCCAGACCCCAAGATGCACCCTCGAAATAAGACCCTTTTCTTGGAAAATATATAGTGAAACATTTTCAAGTAGCTACCAAGTTGCTTCCCTAATCTATTTGAGTAGGCCATGACCAAACGACCAAACATTCGTTGTTATACATTTGAAATTTGCTTGATAAGCACAACGTTTTATTGTTAAGCAACATCGCAAAACAATGCTCGTCAAACATTTTTTCTTTCGTCAAGCAAACAATGTGTATTTCGCCTTTTCAACGTTTTTGTTTTTTGCAAAAACAATGTTTTCAAGGTTTTTTGTTTTTGCTTGTTTTTTGGTTTTGTTTTTTTAAAAAAAAATCGCGCAGCAAATTTTGCTTATTGCTTTTCGTGACGCATGACCTAACCAAGCGCTCAAACATTGCTTGATGAGCAAATTTCAAATGTTTGACAAACAATGTTTGATCGGTTTGTCACGGCCTAGCCTAAGAATTATTCTGCAAAAAATCATTGTACAATTTGATTCCATAGCATAAAGGCGTATGAAGGCCAAACGCAAGCGTCAGAAATTGGTAAATTCATATTTTAGCGCCTGGTAGTACTAGGCACTCTTCGAGTTTAATTTTGTCAACCAATCAAGACTCGAGAATTTTGCTACACCATTGCTCCTTTGTAAGCACATCCATATTAGGTAATCGCTTCGTATCTAGGGATCTAATTAATCTATTGTTCTTATCTCTAATAAGATTACGGCTCTACTGTACCAAATCCGTAAAGCATCTGCCTAGCAACTAACTGTACAAAACACGTGGCATTAGTCTCTTTTCATTGAGAACAATATTTTGATTTTTAAACGGCATTAAGGACAGTAGACTCTCTCTTATAATAAGCAAAGAACAAATCTTTCTTGCTTCTTATAGATAAAGCCTTGATTTGTTTATCATTCTATAGAGCTATAAAATGGAGTTCCGTTCTATTAATTATTTATTGCAGATTTCTTATTGCATGTGCCACATGGAGCCACAATAGAGCTGCTCAAACTTAAGAAGTTTAATTCCCCGGTTTTTCCTTCCAAAAGGACCGTGCAATCTGCTGAGTGCTGGGACAGAGCTGCGTTCTTTGAGCTCTTCAAAATACTCTGAAAATCGGAACTTTTTATTAATGTTGAATATTTTTTTCACCGCAAACCATCAAGAGTTAGGAAGCCGGTTCAATACATTAGCAGTCAAAACTAGCATAAACTGTATGTTACGCATGTATCAAATGCTTCCTTAAAGTAGTTTCCAGCTTTGCTCACATACAATTAGTAGCTCTTTTGGCACTTAATTAAGGAACCATTAAGGAACTTTTGGTCCAAAAACATGGAATTTTAAGAACAAGTATTCCAGAAACTGAAGAAAATAAACTCTCCTCTGGGTAGCACGAGTCGTAGTCTTCGCTACTTAAAGTTGAATTGAGTGAACGAGAAACGCCCAAACTAAGGCGGAATTTATACCCAGATACGGCTCGAAATGCACCGATATGCGGCTTCACTTTCTGATTGGTGCATTTCGAGCCGCACCAGGGTATAAATTCTGCCTTAGTTTAGACGTTCATACTCTGGGGAGTGTCAGACGAAAGAAGCTTTAAGTATGCCCGAAAATGTTTCCGCTGTTTATCGCAATTTTAAACTCTCCTCTATTGAGCCATTTTATGTTTATTTCTGCAAAAATAGAATTGCTGACACATGCACATCGAAGAAAAGTTATATTGCAAGATAAGAGAAATGGTTACAAATTAATCAGATATTGCATCCACTAATTGTTATGCTATAAATTGACATTAATTAACACATAAAGGTTAAAATTGTTTCTCAGTTCAATTTGACCATGTATGAGAATACATTCCTTGCCAAACTGGCAGATATTGCAAAAGGGGCTTGCAAATAGCACCAATAAGAGGTATCTTATCACCCATTAGTGTCAAAAATGCCACCAACTTTGCCTTAGAGTGTCTGTCATAGAAAGGAGATCTCAACAAATACATTAGCAATTTAACTTTTCGTTTCAACAACTCATCTTTTTCAAGTTTATACAAACATTTCTTTGACCCAAGATGGTGAATGCTGCTCATGTCAACTGCTAATGATAGCAACCATGGTTTCCATGATTTTTCTCCACAAATAAACATACTGGTCAAATGAGCAAGAGGCCTTAGAATGTATGCAAGTTCTGCTGCTCTATCAGTATGGGACAATTTACTTTTCAGTTTGTAATAATCAATTCCAAGTTCCAAATTTTGAGTTTCTTCTACTTTTGGAAGCTTCCAGTCTCGGAAACGAGTGGACGGTGAATTTTTCAATGAGCGGAATACTCTTCCGGATCTTCTTCCTGACCAAACATCTTGACGATCTTCTTTACTCTCTTTCACTTGATCTTCATTTGCTTCTTCCCAAGCACTGTGCAGCTCATCATCATCTTTAATGCCCTGCTGTTGTTCCTCAGGGATCTCAGTCGGCTTCTGCTTCTCTTTAAACAAGCACTTTTCTCTGATGAAAACCAAAGATGGTGATGATTGTATCCCAGAATTGAAATAATACAGCAGAATGACCTTCAAGAATGCCTTGAATATCTGCAAACTGAAAATGACAACCCATTTCCCAACTTCACCCCAAACCCTCATTGCCCCCAACTCTACAAATGCCTCTACATATTCTAACACTGTTAGTGTAACCTCTAGATAGCTCTTTTTATTCCACAAAACTCATGGAACATAGAAAATTTCTTCCGATAAATTACATCGTGTAGCAGTGACATCATCTTGGTTGCAAAATAAACAAGTTCGGATAGAAGTTCAGAAGATTTGAAATGACCGGGCAAAAGAAATGAGACGAGGTTCAATGTTGACTCGAGTTTTGCAACCTTTTCCGGGTCTTCGATCACCATTTTCTCGTATTTTTCCACAACTGACGATGCCATCTTGCAAGCTGTTTCTAATGACGATTTTAGAGTCGGATGCATTAGTGAAAGGCATTTGAAAATGCTATTCAATGGGCCACTTTTGGCGCTGCTAGCCGATGAACACGACGCCATGACTTCGAAAACGAAAGGAACTGCAATTTGCATATTTTGGAGAATTGAGTTGCATTGCTTTTTTCGTGACGTCTTTGCCTCAGTTTCGGCTTCAACCTCGTTTTAAAATCTCTTGTCTCCATAGTTACAGTTAATCACGAATTTCGTGATGAAAGATTGTTGATGTCTCTCTGTATCAATCAGTAAATTTCTGGGAAAAACTCGTGGAATTGATATAAAAGCAGGTATATATAGATCAGAAGACTCCTTTGCACCTTAAAAGAATCATTTTTGATTTTCAAATTAGAATTTAGACAGGTATTTTAGCCAATAAGTTGGGTTAAAGAAATAGGCCTTCTAGTCTAGTCACTACACACTGTACACTGTTGACTGTGCTGTCACGTCACGTTTTTTATAGTCTATAAGAAACCTAGCTAAAGCCTCACTAGTCAAAGTTTCTAAAATGTTCTATTGTTTTCATTGTTTTAAGAAACAAAAGAACAAAAGAATCTATTGTAGCCTAATTTGCCAGAATTTACTGGTGGGTTTCTTGTAGCAGTTTCGTATAAAATAAAAAACGTGTATCCCTTTTCCTACCCACCTAGCGTATGAAAGCAAGTTGCTGGCTTAAAGTGTTTAATGTGTGCATGCAATCGTTGCAGAAATTAGAATAATTAAACAACTTCCATCACAGAATCCTTCATGGATACTTTGTTGAAGGTTGTATGGTGCTGTGGGTGTGTCATCATCATGCCCCTGTTCCTGTGGTCTAATATAAATCCATCTACGTAGTTGCTTGTGCCAGTTTGCATCTGCATTTACGCCTGATATCTCCAGCATGGAGTCTGAAACTTTATTTGCCTACTGTCATGGATCTTTCAGAAAAATAATAGCCTGGACTATTATTTCAAGTATAAAACAATAGATCTATTGTTTCTTTTTGCAAGAAGCTCGATTTCCTCTGTGTAGTATTCTCTGGCATGGTGTCGCAAATTGCCCCCTGGTGCTTGTGGCGTCAAGGCCTTTTGAGGTTTCGATTGATTCGCAGCCATGAAAGGTTCAAGACCAGGGTCAAAACTTTCATGAATTATCAAGGAAAGAATTATTTATCATTCTTCAGGAGCTTCATGAAGTCAAATATCTTAGCAAGGCTGTCAGAAGCAGGGGGGCAGGGGGGGCTTGAGCTTGAGCTTGAGCCCCCCAATAATTGTGAAAACAATAGTATGACATCATAAAATCATTACATCATCAAATACTTTTCTATTGTTCAGCCCCCCCCCCAATCTGAGATTCCTTCCGACCATCTTGCTTAGCTCTAAATGCCCAGCCTCTATTAAATATCTGTCACTAATTAACGTCCCCCTTAAAATCTCAAAAATTCAATAAACACCTGGGGTGTGTTTGGAGCATTTATGGTACTTGACTTGCATTAGAGAAACCATCACTGTTTATTTTTTAATCATTGTAGGCAAACTCCGTCATCCTGACGAAGCTTTGTGGGTTTTCGTGAACCATAGACTATAGACACAGAAGAACCAATCCAGTGTGGACAACAATATGAGTTATAAACTATCTGCACTGGATGCTGTGCATGTTTCAGCTGTTTTAGAAGACTGCGTGGATCAACTTGCCATTCTTGGTAATATCATGCCAGCATCAGCGGAGAACCAGAGAAGTCAGGTACATTAAAATGCTTATTTCAATTGTTACATTGTTGCAGAATTGCAATAAACAGCAGAAACATTTTCAGGGATACTTAAAAGCTTTTTTTGTCTGACACTCCTCAGAGTATGAACTTTTCTGAAGTTTTGTGCAACTGAAAACTGTTTCATTGTTCTTATTTTTGGCATTTTCACCAAACTTTTTCCAATGAAGAATAAAGAAAGGAAATATCTATAATAACTTAGGGGCACTTGAAGCAGTGAAGAGCGGTGGGGAAAGAAGCAACAATAATGGGACAGAGAAATAGACAACAAAAGAATTTGGCAAGGTGGCAGTGGCCCTAATGATGCTTCCAGCAACCTTGGTAATAACAGGAGGCTATAAATGAACTAGCAGTGCATTAACTAGGCATGTTTGTCCCCTCTACCCTTCTTTTCAAAGGGCCAGAGCAGTGCTGCCCCCAACCACTCCCTGCTCCAGTGTCACTGAGTAGATGTCAGCTGCATAGCTGCCCCCATTGGGGCCAGCATTAGCAATTAATCTGCTGGCTAATTACTTGCCTATTTGCATTCACCAGACTGCGTTCACACGCTAGAAAATCCTACCAACGAGACAAGAGAAAAATCCTGCTGCATTTAACTGTACTGTATAATGATTACAGGCGATAATGATGACTATCATTCATGGGGCTTGTAATGATAAACAATGGTTCTGGTATTTAATGCAGTGCCAGAAAACACCCTGATAAGTGCAAATCTATCTTACAATTATTTTTTACATTAATTTTTTTCTTTGTACACTTAGGGTACAAAAGTATTGCAACGCTTGACATAAAATGGCGGCCAACAGTAGCCGTAGGCCCAACAACACAAAATTTACATAACAAAGCCATGATGGCTTGGGGGCTTCGGACAACTTGATTTAAGCGGGAAAATGTTCACGATTTCATTGACTTTCAGTTACAATAAAAGTTTAACGATTTATTTGTTGCTTCTTGTGGAAAATAATAAAAAACTTTGAAGCAGTTCCTTCCAGATTTTGAGCGAAATATTTCAAGAGTTGTCTTGATAAAAAGCAATAAACATAACTACTTTTTTGACCGTTGATTCAAAGTTTTTTCGTTATTCAAAGCAAAATAGCTAAAACTTTTGTTCCACGTTAAAATTTTTACTGAGAAAAGTAGTTTTCACAAAGAAAACAGAGATTATTTTGTGGACAACAATTTCAGGTGAGTGACTTTTGTTTAGGCCCAAAAAGGGTACTTTTTGTAAATTTGCAAATTCTTCTCTATAAACCCAAGAATTTGCTTCAAAATTAATTTGCAATATTTTGGGATAACCACAGTTTTGAAATATTTGAATGAAATTGTCCATAAAATTTCTGAAGACCCTTCAAGTGCAAAATTTATTTTCGCATCAAAACAACAAATTCAAAAGTTACTCACCTAAAATCTTTATCAATATTTCAACCCCCGAATTCTTCTCTAACTGTACACTTCGAGCGAAATTTAAATCGTAATTATAAGTTTGAACTATTTTGTCTCGACAAACCACGAAATTTTGTAGCAAAAGTCACGATAAGAGGTTCAACATCGCTGTTTTTCAAGATAACCCTTGAAATATTTTCCAGAAAATTTGGAAGGCAATGCTTCAAGGTTTTTGACTATTTTTCATCCCAAAAGCGAAATAAATCGTTAAAATTTTATTGTAACTGAAAGTCAATGAAATCGTGAACATTTTCCCGCTTAAATCAAGTTGGCCGAAGCCCCCAAGCCATCATGGCTTTGTTATGTAAATTTTGTGTTGTTGGGCCTACGGATAATGTTGGCCGCCATTTTAGGTCAAGCGTTGCAATACTTTTGTACCCTAAGTGTATCTCTCATAGCTTGTCAGTAACGATATCATTCACCTGATCAGTCGACAAGAAGAACTGGAAAAGAAATATGACAATGTATGACATTGAACATTTTTATTAATTCATTCTATTTTTCATGTGTTTAGAACATCTATTAATCATGTGAAACACTAATACTGTGGATGATTACCAAATGCCGACTCAGTCAAGAGAGAAGATAAATAGTTTTATGCAATATGATTATTAATGTTCTACTTGCACTTTTCCTTCTAAGTTTGAACAAAACCTACAGCGTTTGTACTATACCTTTGCAATTCTTATTTCTCTACGTAGTTGCTGTCTGCTAGAAATAACAATCATGATGAAATTGAAATGATGTCAAAAGCTCTACAAGGCCACACTAGAGGTAGAAAATTTTGTGCTTAATATATTTCGATGATCATTGTTTATAGCGTCCTATTTTTTATGTAGCTTATTCTATTTGTAAAACATATTATTTCATCTAACTCCCTTCTTTCTCAGCTTTGAATAAAAGTTTTCGGCAAGCAACAGGGGCCAATGAAAGCATGCGCAAAATACAAGCTGATCGGTATGATTCATTTTGCAATTTGGCTTCTTTATCTTTTATTTATTTAGATCGGTTTTTTGTCATTTAGAAATATAGTGGGTAGAGCTGTTTTATGTCATAACGTACTCAAAAGCATCTTCATTTCATACCATGTTGCTCAGCATGTTCATTTCATGCCCTATTCAAAAGCAAATTCATTTCTTACTGCATTCGTTAGTATGCTCGTTTCTTAAGGTATTCGTTAGCGTTTTAACTTCATACTGTATTCGTCAGCATTTAAATTTCGTTCTGCATTCGTCAGCATTCTAATTTCGTTCTGCATTCGTCAGCATTTTAATTTCTTGTTGCATTCGTCTGCATTGTCATTTCATTTTGTATTCATCAATTAGTGCATTCATTTCTTTTCAAGGCATCTCAGGCATCTCAATTTAATACCTTATTCATCACCTCGTTGATTCTGCTTGAACTGTTTTTAGTATTAATTGTTTATTTTCTTTTGTAGAAAGTTTCTGTATGATATCTTAAGTGATTCACTCGATGAAATTAAAACCCACCAAACTTTTAATGGGTTAGTCACAGCTGTAAATGAAGAGAAAAATAAGAAAACAGAACTTCAGAATATCATCCTTCAGTAAGTCATCATGAAATCATTGAAATTTAACGTGCTTTGGCCAAGCTGGCCAAAGATCAAACATTTTTTTTCAAACATCTGTGATTTGCTTTTCAAGTAAAATGTTTATTGGTTTTTCCACGTTGGAAAACATTCGTTCATGCAACACCTTAACAAAACATTGCGAAACAAATTTGGCTTAGTTTTGCTTGTCATGCAATGTTTTGTGACCTGGCCAAACGTTCAAACATTGCTTGACAAGCAAATTTAAAATGTTTGACAAATAATGTTTGACGAGCAATGATTGTCAAACGGTCGAACATTTTGCCTGACAAGCAAATTTCAAATGTTTCATAAACATTGTTTGATCGTTTGGCCAGGACCTAATACTTTTTCCCTACGTTTTTAGACCCCTTTGTTCGTCAAGTAAAGTCCAGCATTGCCAATGCATAATATTGAGTAATACACCGTAATGAAATCGAATTTCGCAGTTACCTTATTGTTATAAGGTTAGAATAGCCCGGGGCTTGATGTTCATAAAAGATGTTATAGGCAGGGGGCTTGAGTTATAGCGGGGAAGGGATTATAATCCAAGAATGTCTGGAGAAACTGCTTATAGGGCTTATAGCTTACGTTTTTATTGTGCTTGTTTTAGAAACCCTTATTCGATAATATCCACTTCCAATTATACCAATTATATTATACTCTGTTCTTAGTTTAATAACTGTACCACTGTTTTAGAGAAGAACAAAGTCGTAAAAAGGTGAAAAAATTACAGCGACAGCTTTTGGATGTGAAAAAAGAAAGGGAAATTGAAGTACAGGTCAGTGGGATTTTAGTGTTGTTTTAAAACAAAAACTTAACTTTAATTCCTTTACATTCCTTTTTTTATAAAAATAATTATATAAGAAGACGAGTCTGGATTTTGCCCAGATTTTAAGAACAAAGTAAGAGCAAGCTGAGGCTGCCTTTTTTTAACCCCTAGAAATATCAGCTTTATATGAAAGTTTGAAAGTCAAACTGAATGTAAAAAGCAAGCGAACAAAGAAACAAACAAGCATGCTGCATTTTTACACAAACGTAATATCACTTCAGACATACAGTGTACTGCAAAAATATAACTGTCTTAGTAACCGAGGAATTTAGAACAGATTAAGAAAATTTCAGGTTAAAAAAAGGCGAATAGTTGAGAAAAGCCAGCCTCAATCAATATTTCCTGGTACTTATAAAAAAGAGGAAATATGATGAATAGGAGACAGGATTGAATATTTTGTTTATTTCATTTTGTACAGAAACGAAAAGAAATGATCGCCCATTTGAAAGATCAGTTACAAGAAACGAAAGCAAAAACAAGTATGGAAACAAAATACATCAAGAAAGATGCTGAGGTAATAACATTAAACTAACTGAATTTATTATTCATGAATGACAAACACTAGGATTGCCATGAGTGGCCTACCACAGTTGATGGGATTCGATTTCTAGAATGCATGATAAAATGGTCAACAACAACGCCACTCTAGTTTAGGAGTCAAATGAGTTCTTCAAGCAACCCTGTAAGGCATATGCATCGTTTTGTGGTATGAGGCTTTGGCCAAGGATCAAATATTGTTTAGGAAACATCTGGAATTTAAGCAGTGATTGACCATTTGGCCACGTCACAAAGCATTGCTCGTCAAAATTTTTTGAGCGTTTTGCCACGTCACAAAACATTGCTTGTCAAACATTTGATCACTTGTCATTTTTTAGTCTTTTATGGTATTAATGCTTAAATACATGCATTAAATTCAAAGGCAGCATTTTCATGTGTTAATAAATTTGTAGGTCAGGGTTAGCTGTACGCAGAAAAATTGTCAAAAATCGGAACAAGATTTGCGTGAAGAGATAGAGGTGAGAAGATAGTTTGAGAAGTCTCACCGCACCACACGCCCTGGTCGTACAAGTCTTATCTCTATTTAGTCCCCAATATTTAAATCCTTATGTCTAATCAATACTCTCTGCTCCATAATAAGCCCCGGCCTCTAATAATCCACCCTCTATAACAAATCCCCTGTCTTACAAGCTTCCTTCTCTACTCAGCCACCCTCTCTTATAATAGGCAACCCTTTCTAATAAGCCTCCATCTAAGCTCCCATCTTATAAGCCTTCTCTTAAGCTCCCTATCTTTTGTCTTATACTCCCTGTACTCTAATAAGCCCACCTATAATAATTCACCCTCTCTAATAAGCCCACTGTCTAACAAGCCCTCTTCTCTAAGAAGCCACTCTTTCTAATAGGCAACGCTCTCTAAAAGCCCCCCCCCCATCTCTAGTAAGCCTCTTCTAGTTATCTCTGATAAGCCCTCTTCTCTAATCAGGCTACCCTGAGAAATCTCCGCATTCGAATTCTGCAAGCCTTCAAAGACGTGATAGAGCTTTTTTAGTATACTGCTATTCTTGAAATACGAGGAAAGCTGTTGAGAATTTTGCATTGCTCAGTCTTCAAGATTATTACGAAACTTCTGAGGATATTTCAGTATCTATTCTAAAATGTATACATGCAAATATACTGAGAAAGTTGAAGGGATGAGCAGATGTTGACTCTGTAGATTTCTTCTCGTGTTCTCACGGGAAACTCGAGCATGTCATATTACATATGTAACATTCTCATAAGTTATTTTCTATATATATCTATTGAGAATATATATTTTAATTTATTTATTTATATCTTGCTGCTTTTTCTTCCTTTTAATATTTCGATATATTTATCTATGCGTTTCCTTGACAGGTGCTGAAGCAAAAAATAGATGAAGAAGCTCGCGTCAACAACGAAATTGAATCATTTCTTCGACAACATATTTCCAACAAGTGGCATATCAGAATAGATGGGATTTGCAACTAGACAGCATGACCAGAGAGCCAACGACTTTCCACTGAGATAAAGAACTCGATGAAATCGCCGAGTAACTCTCCAAGTCATATACAGCCCAAGGGTCTTCTCCCGTTTGACATTTCTGTGTTTCAGCTATGTTGAGCCTTCTGCAGCACCATACATATTTTTATACATTTGTCACAAATGGCGAACACTAGGACAGATTTACCCACAATTGGCATACCACAATAGAGGGGATTCGAACCTGGACTGCATGACCAGAGAGCCAACGACGATTCCACTGAGCTATAGACTATAAAGCTCAGTGAAATCGCCCAGTAAGTCTCCAAGTCACTGTAAGAACTACAAAATGTTTCTGTTGGTTTTCGATTGTCTTGAATATTCTTTTTCATATTTCAGATGTTAGAGGAGAAACTCGATTTTGGATGGAAAAATATGACAAAGATGTTGATGCCAAACAGCATGAATTAGATGCTCTAAAGGTGAAGGACTTATGATAGATTAAAAAGAATTTTTCAGTCTTAGTCTCTGACCAAACGATCAAAACATTGTTTGTCAAACAGTTTTAAGTTGCTTGTCAAGCAAAATATTCAACTATTTAAAGGCCCTGGCCAAACGATCAAACACTTTTTAACTGTTTCTTTGTCCAAAAAAGTGTTTGATCGTTTGGCCACGTCACAAAACATTATTCTTCAAACATTTTTGCTTACGGCAAGCAGTAAATGTTTATGAAGTTTCTAAAACGTTGCCAAGGAAGTTCTGCTTGTCAAGCAATGTTTTGTGATGTTGCTAAACGGTCAAACATTGTTCACAAAGCAAAGCTCAAATGTTTGACAAACAATGTTTGATTCTTTGGCAATGGCCTAGCATCACTAAATATTGCTCTTGAAACATTTTTCCTCCTGTCAAACAAGATTTTTTTTAATGTGCAAGATGTGACGTGCTTATCAAGCAATGTTTTGTGACGTGCTTGTTTGTTTTGTGACGTGCTTTGCTTGTCAAGCAATGTCTAGAAATTGCATGTAAAGCAAATCTCAATTGTTTGAAAACAATATAAAACAATCGTGTTTAGACATTGCTCGATAAACAAATTTCAAATGTTTGACAAACAGTGTTTGATCGTTTGGTCAGGGCCGTTGCTGACTGCGAAGCTCTTGGTTATTTCCTCTCTTCCATGATCTCCTTCTTCTCCACAGCCGCCACATTCTTTTATCGCTTTTTGAATTTATTTGTTACAGGCGAACAAAGCCCACGATCTAGCAAGACTACAAGAGTTAACAATGAAGGTATGTTGATGGTTTTCATTATAAACTTTGAACTTATAAGTACTCAAATGTTCATTAGCAAAGCAAAAAATGTTTGATGATCAATGTTTTGTGATGTGGCCAAACGATCAAACATTAGTTTTGACAAGCAATTTCAGATGTTTTGGTAACAATGTTTGATAGTTTGGCCAGAGCCTATAGGTAATAACGTGTAATAACGTATTTTAGTACAATGAATACGAGAAAGTTGTACTGGAAGATAGACGAGAGAAAGAAATCGAAAGGAAAAAAGCAGAAAGAGAGCTTGAAGAGCTCAGAGCTTGCATCAAAGTAAGCATAATTACTCTTTTCAGTCATTTAATGTAAAAAATAAAGTCGACATGTACCTGGAGCATATTTATAGTTCCTCTAAAAGACACTCCCTGGCGTTTAATAAATTTTGATGTTTTGTGCGGTGTTAATAGACCTAGAGAGAACTTACGGACTGTGTTCAATGTTATGTTATGAAACATTTTTGTCCTAGCTATGGAGTGAATTTTCAAAGATGACGCCCTGATAATAGGTTTATTCATCCAAAATTTCCCTAGCTAATCGCCCCCTCCCTATTTACTAGATTCTCTAAGGTGCATGTATACCACACCCCGTATGGAGTCACCCCTCGGGAATTTCTGGCTTAAATCCGCCATTCTAGGAAATGTCGTACACTCTTTTTTCATAAGAAACTAAGATTTTTTTTCAGTATCCAAAGTTTCTTAATCTTTGGAGAATTTTGGTACTGAAAGTAGTTTCTTAGGGATCAAAATTTTTTATCACCAAAACAGGTAATTGGCACTTGCATTTGACAAATAGAAGAAGCAATACAATTCACATTTATATGAGCTGCTTTTTGTAAAAATAGACACTTAACATATAACAAAAAATTGTTTCTCAAGCCTATACTTATAATTCTAAAGATTGTTGAGACCTGCGATTTTTTTTATGATTTCGGGTCGTGTACTGAAAGTTTCTTAACCGATGTTGATTTCAGTACTGAGTTTCTTATAAACGATATTCTTATTTAAAAAAAGAGTGTATTCCTAAGCTTTTGGTTTGCCCCCCCCCCATGCCATTTTTCACACAAGACCTTAAGTCTTTAAATTTTGTTCATTGTCTCTTGACAGATACAATCGTGGTGGAAAGGTGTTATGGTAAGAAGGCAACTTGGTCCTTACAGCAAAAAGAAAAAGAAAAAAGGAAAAAAGGGAAAGAAATCTGCTAAAAAAGGTGGCAAGAAGAAAAAGAAGTAATTGATATCTTCACTAAACAATGGACACGTATGTAAATCTTGTAAATATTTCCTTTTTATTATTGATTTTATCCGTCTATGTATTTAAAGGTCGTAGTCATGAATGCATAATTTGAAAATTAAGATCTGCATTGCACCGCTTACGACACAAAACAAAGGTCTTGTTACCTTACCCTACGTTATGTCTGCATACAACTACCAGGCGCTTGATTTGCTGGAATTGCCAAAGTGCCAAAATTGTTCACTTGGCAATGTACTCTTATGGAAGAAAAATTTTAGATCAGTGTGGCTATGTCATGGGCGTGGGGAAGACAAAGGGGGGCTGTCCGGTTCTTAATCTATTTGCTTTATTTATTTTACCCGAATTCAGTCGAATTTGTGCCCAAACATAGCTGTTTTTATGAAAGATTTTTGTGAAGGTTGAGGGGACGGCAGCCCTGCAAGCCTCACTGTTTCTCCGCTGTTTCCTTCGCCAATTGCCGTGTTCGAGGCATTGACATTCGACTTAAGGAGCGAAATGTCTTGGGCGTGCGTCTCTCCAAATTATCTCCTTCAAACCATTTCTAAAATAACCCGTTAATCTAAAGATGAAAGTATCATTTTAATATCCATGTTTTCTTCTTCAAGAACAACCTTTATATAAAAATACCAGGCTGTAATTTGGGCCTAAATTTGTTGCTATCTCCGAAAGTAGTTGAGATATGCACAAACAAAGCTCGCCAGCGTGAAGTCCTTGCTCGGAGAGGCATGTTAAGCATGCTTTTGAGAAGGGTGGGGGGTGATAAATTGGTGAAAATCGCTTCATATATAAGAAATAGGGAGGCTGAAAATAAAGCCAAGCGTTCTAAAAAAAAGCGTGTATGAAATGCAAGTGAAGCTATGGCAGAGTTGAAAACGCGCTCAGCTCCCCCACGAGGGCGCGGATCTTGGCGAGGAGAATTTCCACAGGATTACTGTCAACTCAAACACAACCTCATTTCGAGCTGCAGCTGAAGGATTCGTTCACAGAAATAACAATGCTAACACAAGGTGCAAGTTCAAAACAGCTGGAAAGCTGCCTCAAACCCTCGCCTGCAGTTAAGAATAAAGACTGATTTCTTGCGAATATCGCGCTGGTTTGAGGTTGAACATGGTCAAAATAAATAAATCTCAAAAAATATCGAAAGGTCCCTTATATCGACATACAGCTGTAGCTAAACTATGAGACATGTCGCACGCTACATTGTATTCAGCGTGTCTCCCAATGGAGGCTAAACATGCGAGTGACAAGCGAGCAACATGTCTCCCGAGTCGAGGAGACAGACAATAAATGTTTCTGTTGTCTCCCTGAAACACTGGCGTGTTTCTCGCTACAAATTGTGTGGCGCGCTTCAAAGTTTCCGAACTGGGAGATATCGAGGGGACATGTCACGAACGACAATGCGGTGCGCGATACAGTATGCCTCCTAGTTTAGCCAGGTCTTAAGAGTAAAACTTCACATCATTAAGTAAGACTCAATTGCTGTGATTTCAAACTTTTCTATCAAGAAAAAAAACTAAATTCACTGACAGATTATTGTAAATTAGGTACAGTGAATATTTTGGTAATTAATTTCAACACTGAAAATCACTAGCAGGATACTTAAAACAACATTTAAAATATACATCAGTTTATAACACTTGAAACAGTACATTTCATTAATTAGAATTAATGCAGAATTAACGCAGAATTAACGCAGAAAGGGTTTAAGTAGAGTAATATAAGCAGGTCGAATAAACAGGCCTTAGATTTGATGTAGAATTGACGATTTATTTGTTTCGGCTTGTTCATTTGATCATGGAAGGGTAAATAAGCTTACAGAGAGAACAACTAGAATGGAACATCACGGTCATGTATGGCTTAGCTCTTGAGCCCCCCTGGGGCTTATTTAAATTTGGAAGTGCGTGACAGGGCCCTTTAAGATGGGGGTTATATTACGGGGGGGGGGGCAAGATAGTTCTAACAGAAAGGTCACGTTGTCGACATCGAACAAGACTTACTGCTGGATAAACAAGCAAACTTTTTTCACAGAGAAACCCCTAAATGTTAAAAAGACGGCTTCTTACAAACTTGGAAAGCTGCTAAACATTGATTTGGGTACTGAAACAGCCAGCGTTGTAAAAAAGCAAAGCAACAAGATCTCGATTGTTTTAGTTTAGCAACATTCAAAAGCAAATGTAGCATTTCTTGAGCAAAAGTATACCTGAAATTCATGAAGCTTTACTGTAAGCGAAAAATCAATGTCAGTGCTTTGAGAGCATTCGGAACGAGGGATAAGTTGGAAGGGATATGATTAAGGCCATAATTTGCTTTGTAAAGGGAAAGTTACTAATGAAATGGTACAATCTGGGTATACTTGAAAAAGGTCATGATTTGATTAGAAAAGAACGTCATTTGGTTATAAAGGGTTATCACTTCCTTACCCCTCAGAACCATGAAACCTATTTCAATCAGTCAAGACATTTAGAAAATTCAATTATTGTATAACTTCGATAGTTTTCTCTTACATATTCCTATACCAATGCCTGCCAAAATGCTTGAAAGCCAGATTGCTTTTTTCCCCTGCAACATCTCCCCTTACCCCTCTGTAAACAACGTAACTCTGTAAAAAGTTGGCTTATTGAACGATTAAACAGTTTTTGGTACAAAGGAACATTCAGATCACCTTAAAGCACTCTTCCACATTACAAAAAAACACTGTGTTCGGTTCCAGGGGAAGGGGCATCGAGTGAGAGTGTTGGCTAGCATTGCAGCTACTTTTTAGGCGAAAAAGCCTGAAAATATGAGGAGTGTTCTAAGTCATTCTGGCAGGCACTGTATATATGTTTGTTTGATAGAGCGTTATACCTCGGCTATAAAATATACGTTAAGCACATGACACATATGTTATTTGATTATTTCTCAAGGACCTTCTGCAATTTTAATTTATTTTTCTAATTAAATTTTTATTTGATAATATTGTTTTTTTTTGCGATATATGTCACCACTGAAAGCAAGCTGAAACCAGATCTTGCAGATGAAACGTGTTCTTTTGAGACATTAGTTTTTTTCACGGAAGATCGCTGTTTTCCTTGACTTCATCTTCCTGTTTTTATTTTTGTTTACATGAATGGATTCGTTGACTTTTGAGCCACTCCAGTTTGTGATCCATACTTGAAAAACAAAGCAGACGTTTCTGAGACTTAGTGTATCTATTTACAAGGCATTTTCTAATAACATGGAACAGGATTGTGGACTAGGGCCAAGAAAAGGACCTTGGACCAGAATAAAGGATCTAAGTAGAGGTTACATCTGTAGACAGGACAGAAGTACAGGTCAAGACCATAGAATGACTTTTCTCGACAACTAAAATGCACAGTCCTTGAGGCGAAGGTCCTAGCGAGGCGGTAGTCAGAGACAGGCAAGGGCTAATTTCCTAATAAAATAATAAATCAAAAACAAAGTGAAAAGTGCAGAAAATTTTATCTTACCATTCCGAAAGCGCCAACTCCTTTATTACTCGCCTGACCCCATGTACCAAACTGTTGCTGTTGCTGATTACCGAAACCTCCAGACATTTGATTTGACATTTGACCTGGCATTTGACCCTGCATTTGACCTTGCATTTGACTTGACATTTGACCTTGCATTTGACCTGGCATTTGACCTTGCATTTGACCTGACATTTGACCTTGCCTTTGACCTGGCATTTGACCTTGCATTTGCCCTGGCATTTGCCCTGGCATCGAATTTTGGAACCCATGCATTTGTTGACCACCAAAGCCTTGCTGTCCGCCCATAAACTGTTGTCCGGAAAAGTTCTGCTGTCCTTGAAAACCTTGCGACTGTCCATTGAAGACTTTTTGTTGAGAGTTGAACATTTGTTGTTGCTGTTGCCCATGAGGTAAACCAGCCATTTGTCCCTGTTGTGGCATTTTCTCCGTTGGGAATTTCATTTGATTCGAGAATCCGGTTTGAGTGCCTATACCTGCCTGACTGCTGACAAATCCTGCCTGACTGCTGACAAATCCTGCCTGACTATTGGCAAATCCTGCCTGACTGAATCCAGCTTGGCTGTAGCCGGCTTGACCGAACCCAGCTTGACTGAAGCTAGTTTGACTGCTAGTAGGAAACCCAGCCTGACTAGGAGCAAAACTTTGCTGATTTGCTCCGAATGCTGATTGGCCAAACGGCTGCGGGTTTCTCTGCACATTTCCAGCTTGCATTCCCTGTGACTGACTGCCAGACATCATACCCCAGTTAGACCCTTGATTCTGTGTATTTGCGCCACTTTGGAACGGATTAGGAGCCTTCTGTTGCTGCTGTTGGAACATGGCAATTCCACTGGTACCACTTGCTGGACTCATGAACGGGTTTGGTTGTTGATTTGTTGTTCTTTCCATTGCATTTGATGCCGAGGGAGTTGAACTGAATATACTCTGAGTGTTGCTACCACGAAATACATCATCCAGCTCAGATAATGCCTTATATCTGTCTAGTTCGCTACCAGTAAGTCCTGCAAAAACAAGGTGTGTCTTTTATAAGAACACTTGATTTCACAATAGATTGATGACAGATTATGTTTCTAAAATAATGCTGTGACAGTCAGAAGCTAATGAAACATACATCTTGTTTCCGAACTTTTTTGCAATCGTCTACCGGAAAAGAGGCCCACAACACTTGAGCCTAATATGGGGAAATTGATGGAAAAAGAGCAGAGAAAGACATCTGAAAAACGTGGAGAGCATCAATCCAGCCACGAGAAAGAACATTGACAACATCAATTTCATGCGTGTTGCGGATGACAGAATGAAATTGAGAACCATGGTCACTAATGCCTGCTGCAGAAAAGGCGCTTGATGCTGATGATGATGATGATGATGATTGCGATAAGCTTCTACAGGGAATTCGCCAGCATTTACTGAGTGAAATGGTATCGATCATCTTTTCCGTATTTAGCCATATGTTACAAGACTTTTAGATTGAAAATGATTAAATCTATTTTTGCGATAAAAAGGGAAATATATTTGGACAGCAGTACGGCTAGCAGTTAACTGACCTAGCCCCTCAAAGTCGACATGTTTGTCGTGCAAAGCTTCCGAATTTTCCAAACTTCAGAGGCAGAAAAATTTAGGAGCCTTTATCAACCTGCCTTTTTCATGTAGACATCAATTTAGATTGTTCCACATACTAGCAACAACTAGCCTAACGATCAAACATTGCTGGTCAAACATTGTTTAAGGACGTGGCTTAATGGTCAAACATTATTTGACCAGTAAATGACTGCATGTGACGTATTGTTTTGCGATGTGGTTTAATGGTAAAACATCTGCTTGACAACCAGCTTTCTGATGTTCGATTATATCGTTAGATCGCTTTGCCAGAGCCTTAGTCTTTAATTCAACAATACGTCTTTAGCTCAGTATAAGTAAGAATTTTCAGTTTTTTTTTTAAGTGATGAGAACGAGCAAAATTCTGGCCAAATAGTCAAACATTGCTTGAAAAGGAAATCTCAAATGTGTGACAAACATTTCTGTTTGACAAACAATTTGATCAAATCAAGGACTGACCTGGTGGAGCTGCAGTTTGCCCAAATGCATTCATATTAGACGACTGAGAAGTTGTTTCGAAAAAGCTAAGGTTCCCTGTACTTGCTGACTGTGTATTTGAGGTACTTTGTGCAAATGCATTGAATGAAATTGATGACGATGCTGGTGGAGTCACAGCACCAAACGGATCATTTGTATTTATCAGTGATGCTTGATTTGAAGAGTTCTGTTGCTGACTGCCAAATGCAGATGATTGTGTGCTGTTGCCAAATGCTGTTGGCTGTGGCTGTGCTGCAAAGGGGGTTGGCTGCCCACCGAAAGGGGGGTTCTTGGTTGGTTGTTGACTAGAAAAAGAAGAATCACCAAATGGATGTTGTGCTTGACCAAATATATCTTGTTGTTGAGGTTGTGAGCCAAAAGCTGCAAATCCTTGATTTTGGCCTGCAAAATAATGTGGAACTACAGTATACATTGAACCTCCAAAAAACAAAGAAAATGGCTTACGTAAAACAACATTCAAGTTAATCGGCTCTCGGAAAATCGATTTTAGACCCTCTTTACATGAGAGCAACTGGATCAGTTCTCGTCCATTCTATTCTGGTCAGATCTTCTGGTTCGCCCAATCTTTTGTAAACAGGGTCTTAGTGAAAAACTCGAGTTAAAGCGAGTTATAAGGTCCTTTCTAAGGATTTTTTGCTGGAAACATTTCTGATTTATGTTTATTTATACTTTTCTGTTAAATAATGATGCAACAAAATATAAGAGAAAATCAAATATTGTTGTTACTATCCCTTCAGCCAAAAAATGTTTGAGTTTTAATGTCAGGTTCTTCAAGAAATAATAAAAAGGGGTCAGAATAAAAGTGAGGAGGTAATGAATAGTTCCTTTGAAGACTTACTATGTTGGTTAGTGCTTGAGCTGAATGGATCTCCACCCAGATCTGCCAATAAATCAAATCTCGGTTTTGAAGGAGGAGGAGGCTGAGCAACTGGCTGAGAGGTTTTCCTTTCAACTGGAGCAGCTTGCTGTCAAAAAGAGGAACATAATAATAAAAATTCTGCTGCATGCCTCATGGAAAGAAGTCTATTCATATCAAAACTGGAGAAGAAAATTTTATAAACAGTGCTTACTGGTGGAGCTGATTTGTTAATTTGAACCTCTTGAGAGTTTTCTCCAAGTAGCTGTTTCAAAGGTTTTGCTTCTGGAATACTTTGCGGAACGACTTTTTGTTTCGGTTGATTACTATACCAAACTTTTCTTTCATATTTTTTGATAAGGAAATCCTTGACTTTTTGTTCTTCCCTTGATTCTGGTTCAGGTGGGTGACTTGAATCCCACAGTGCTAACCATGTACCTCTACACACCTAAAACACATAAAATGAAGCAACATTAGTAAGCATGTCCTTGTAAAGTAATTCTCCAAGTGGTATGTATGCAATACAGTAGAAAGTAAAGTAAGCAAGTAATAATTCATTTACAGTAAATCTTGGAATAAGCCCCCAGGAGCTTATTTGCAAAAATCTTAAATGAGCTTAAATTTGATGGGAGAGGCTTATTCAAGTGGAAGCCTTTTTCGAGGGAGCGGCTTTTTAGTGGCTTATTAAAAATCCAATAGTTCCAGTGTATTTATTTGCATTCTACAATCAAAATTAGTTGCTTGCCAATAGCCAATGGCTGATTATTGGTTGAATTGGTAGTAAAACCTGTCAACACCAGCTTTTTCAGTGGTTTAATTATTTGAACGATGCAATAATAGACAAAAACGAATTCATAAGGGCTTCAAATGAGCCCCCATTGGGGCTTATGTGCAAAAAATGAATTCCCAAATGGTTGCTTATTTCAGGGGGCTTATTCGGAGGTGGGGGCTTATTCAAGGATTTACTGTATGAGTACACACAAGAAATAAAAGCTACAGCCAAAAATCAGACCTCATTTCCATGATTTTGAAGAAATTCTATTTCAGTAGCAGAAAATGTGGCCATTGATATTGACTTGATCCTGTGTGGTGGGTTCAATCCTCTCCTGTCAATTATTAAACATAAAAATATTTATTATTTCATGCTCATTTAATTGGTTAATTAGGCTAGAGTTAGAGAAGGCTTCTAAGTTTTGATTTTAAAAATCTTAATTTTTAAGCTGTGTTTTACGTGGGTCGTATAACTCCACTCCCTAAGCTAAAGAGTCAGGAGTGGCAGCACACAACACAATCACAAAACTGATGTAATAAAACAAGCAGTTTTTTCCCTAAAGGATTTAAGATCTATAGCCTATCTTTACTTTGTTCACTAAAGTATTAAGCTTTATGCAGGCATACTTCTAGATTTCTCAAGGACAGAATGAGTTTCATGTCTAAATTCTAGTAATTTAGTCTGTTTTGAGAGTGTGAGAGGGGAATTTTTAGGCCGGTCGAACGCTGACTTTTATACTCACAGTAAACCACTGCAAGATGTACAAACAAACACGCCAACGGTCATGTTTACATAAGTAGGCCCTCTTTGACCGCAGTCGAAGCATTTTTTGTTGTTTTGCTGACCCACAAGCTCTCTGAGGATCTTCAAATGCTTGTCCTCCTGCTTTTTCCTGCTCGCCATCTTTCAATCTTCGTCGTTCATGGGAGGAGGAATTTCTACGATTCGCAGAAAAACGCAAGTAACCGCGAGAGAAAGGAATGTCGGTAAAAATAAAAGTGGGAGGATTATATTCAAGGTGGGAGGAAGCTAAGCATGTGTGGTATTTTTACCTGTGTAATATGTTACATGAAGTATTGCTAACAGAACAGCACAGGAGGAGTTTTTGTTCTTTCTGCTTCACTCCTCGTAGCTGCGGGGTCATTTCGACAAAGAAGATGACCTTTTTTCACTTCGGAAATTGCTTGGCGTTAAGCTGTGGTCCTTACTTCATTCTGTACCGGTCGTCTGGCCTGTAAGTTTCAGTATTTCTTAACTTTCAACTGCTCAGCAGGCTTTTCATGCCATTTTAAATCTGATTTTTAGGCCTTCAGTGAACTTCAGAACTGCAGATACAGTGCGCAAGCGCAATTTTGGCTAACACAATTGAAAACAATGCCCCTATTGTTTGAGAAAACAAAAGCATTCGGTCCTGCACCAGACCAATAATTCCTTGACAATGAATGGTGCATTCCAGTCTGCAGAGTGCACACAATTTCTTTCAATGAGATCTTGGGGGTGCCATTGCCAAAAAACTGCTGGTGCAGGGGCAAAAATATGATTTGAACAGACTTTTTGCATAGAAATCAGGGTGCATTTTGTGTTACCGCCATGCTGCCAGTGTGCATTCCTTGTAGCCTATGCCAGAGATCTCCGATGGGAGTTTGAAATTTTATTGGTGTACTGGCATGGATCTTTCAAAAAAGCAATAGCCTAGACTGTTATTTAAGTTATAAAACCATAGATCTATTGTTTCTTTTGGTGTGAAGTCCAATTTGGTTGGCGAATTCTCTGGCATGGCGGTAACAGGGAATGCACCCTGGCCATGCTGGAGAATAAGCCAACCAAATCAGAGTTCACGCCGTAAGAAACAATAGATCTATTGTTATACAATTCAAATAATAGTCAACGAAGGCTATTTTTTTTGAAAGATCTACATCAGTACGGTACACTGGTAAAGTTTCATACTCCATGCCGGAGATCTCCGGCGTAGGTTGCATGGAATGCACATTGGCATGGAAACAATAGAACAATGATGTGTTGGTGCCACGAATAATTTTAGCAAAAATATCTCAATTGCACCATTCACAAACTCTGCGGACTGAGGTGCACCCAAGATCTCATTGCTGAAACAGTGCAAACTCTGAAAGCCGGGCAACCCAATCAATCCAGTTAAAATCAAGTTTTTATCAGAAGCTGATCTTTTCCTAGACATTTGAACTTAGAATATTACAAGTGATTCATTTTTAATTTCAAAGGTCAGAATACAGCTCATTTTGGAAAATTATCAAAGCTGGGGCTGCTTACTTTCTAACACAACTATGCAAGGTAGGAAACTGTTATATTTATTGTTGGGAGGTGCAAAGTAAAGTAAAAGTAAAGTTACCGTTTTGAGTCTACTACTAGCCTAGGGCTACTCAGTTGACTTTACACTTTGCCCCTGGTCTGGATGCATTAGCATATAGCAGGGTGCAGCCACACACGGCGCTCATAACTACCAACCAGGTACCCATTTATACACATGGGTAGAGAGAGACACATTTGTGTTAACAACTTGCCCAAGGTTGTTATCTCTGCAACACAAGTGGAAAGACCGTGGCTCAAACCCACAACATTTTCGTTGTGAGTCCAGCACACTAACCACTGCACCACGGAGACCACAGAGGTGCAAGGTATATTTTGGTACTGGGGGCATGCTGCCCTGAAGGCTACCCTTTTTCACTATTTTGGTATAAGGAATAAAGAACTGTCAAAATGCTCTCAGTTTTCTCTGTACAAGAAGGCTTTATTTTTTTGTCATTAAAATCATTGTTTGTTTCTTTAGATGCTAATATTGGCAAGTTTCTTCCCGATGTCGGATACTCCTGAAAATCAAGTGGATATAATTGGCGTAAGTAATTGTTATAAGCATTTTTAGGAAACTAAATATTAACTTTCAGCTCTCCATTCACAAGCAATTGAAGTTGCTGTGGCATTGTGGACTTATCCAGCTTGGTCATGGGGACTCTTTAGCGGACCCGCTTTTCTTACAAAGTTTTAAAATGAAGTGAATTTCCATTTTCATTGTTTTATGTTCAAAACTTAAGCGGCTGATTCGATAGTTCCAAATTTCGAATGTTGCGAAAACACTGTAATGGCCAAGTAGCGAAACGTAAACAAACATAAACTGGATTTTCAATACAAAAAAATGTTGTTTCATTTCTTGGGGCCTGCCGCCTCAAAACCCCCACTGTGGTATCAGTTATATTCACAGTTTTATGGGCCATAACACTGATTATGACCCTAATACCCTTATATCACCCTAATTCTAACGCTTTTTGTTGAAATTTGAGAGTTGAATTTCAGCTATTTCTATAAAGTGGGTCCTCTAAACTCTAGCCTTGGCCATGTGTTAGAAACTCAGCAAGGTCAGGGTTTGTGCACAAGCTATGGTAGCCTGCGTCACTGACCATAACATGCAAGGGCTATGTAACCCTCATATGTTATGGTCTGTGACGCAGGGTAAAGCTATACAGTAGCCTCACAGCCAGGGTTGAGGTCTCAACAAATTAACCTACTTCTGAGATCCTATCCATTGGTGCTAAGTACACCATTTCACCTTCACCTTCACCATTAACTTTTATTACACAGTTTTTTTTTAAAATAGATTTATTTTTATGTTCATAGGAATTTATGAAATCTACCATGGACTTATCAGACCTGTTGGGTCTTCACATTCTCATGACAAAAATCCCTGGGAGAGGTGAACTGAAAGTTCTTATTGCCGGACTAGGTGAGTTCACGATTTGAATATTTTCTTATTTCCAGGTACTTAATGCATAAAACTATATGTAATGTCAATTTCATCAAAATCAATAATTCGTAATTGGCTAATCTTTAACTATCAATTTTGTACTTTTAGGCTGGGCAAGCGCTGAATTCTTAACTACTAAGTTAATTCCATTGTGGGTTGGAGCAAAAGGAATTGAGTTTGACTGGAAATATACTCAACTTAGTTTGGATTCAAATATTAACTTGGTAAGTTTGACCAAATTCGTGTGAAGCAGCAATAATTTAGTCTAGGTGCAAAGTGTTACTACCTTAGCACTCCTATAATTGAGTTTATGATTTTTCAAATTTTGCGGTTTTATGACGGCTTTGACCAGTTGCCCCGAGTTACTTTTCACGGTCAAAGTCCTTATAAAATCGGGAACTTTATGTTGATTTTTAAATGAATGCCTGTCTCTTTATATTTTCCTCTCGATCATACGCCCTCTAAGAAGGTGCTGTGGTGTCGTGGTGTAATCCATCTGACCCATGGTGTCAAGAGCTCAGTGTGGTCAGGGTTCGAGCCCAGCCACGGTAGCGTCACAGCCAGGGTCGAGGTCTCGATTAGTTAACTTACTACTGAGATCCTAGCGACTGGCGATAAAACACCATTTCACCTTCACCTTCACCTAGGATATTAAGATATTAGATGTATTATATAAGTCTTAGATATAAAATGGCCAAACGACCAAACATCTAAAGTCTTCATGTCAAGCAAAATGTTTTACCGTTTGGCCACGTCGTAAAGCTTTGCTCGTCAAAAATTTTTGCTGGCAAATTTGAAAATTGCGTCAAAACGGATGTTTCTGAAGATGTATGCAAATTATTTGCAACCCAAAGAATGGATCAAATGATTCTTCCACTTTTTATCACAATAACAAAATTAATTAGAATTGAATAGAAATAACTTTTCTTCTTAATTCTTGAAGGTTCATTATCTTGGAGTTGCAACACTGATCTGGCTTCTTACAAGAACAGACCTGCAGAAGACCTACTTTCCTGTTGTTTTAATACTTCTTGGTTTGGCTTCATATCGTCCATTAGTACTTGAGTATGTCCTCTTCAATCATAAAATTGTAGTGAATGGCAAACACTAGTATAGATTTTCCACGATAGATAGGATTCCAACCCTAGACTGCATGACCAGAGAGCCAAGAAGGTTTCCACTAAGCTACAGAGAAATCGTAACGTTAGTGTGAAATAATAATAAATAAGCAAATAAGAAATAAGGGCCTAGTACCAACCGACGCTAAACGCCACGCAATGCATTGTAGGTATATAGTATGGTGCATAAAAACTAATGCAGGGTTGCATATCATAATGATACTATTTTCAACCATACCAGGCCATTTCAGACCCATCAGCTAATCTCCCTTAAAGAGAATTTCGGGGCTTTGACTTCTCTTAGGTGCCTGCTGGCTGGGGGTTCGGAATAGATGGGGGTTGGAGCTGCAGTCAGGCTCTATTTGGTGGAGGGGTGGGAATAAACGGGGGTGAGTTGGACATTGTTGGACAAGCTTTGTCAGGAAACTGCTGAAACGCAGTGCGAGGGGGCCTATTGCATACTTATAGGCTAAGGAAATCCATAATTCTAACCAACAAATAGAGAATGCAAGTGAAATTTCACATCAAAAACATCAGAGTAAGTTAAGTGAAAAGTATCAACATCAGTATCAATGCAAATCTTAATAAGCGGGGGGGGGTGCTAATAGGAACGGGGGTTGGATTTTTTTCGAAAAATTTATTAGCGGGGGGCGGCAATTAGGCACCTACGGGTAGAATGCTCCCGTTCAAGAAACTAGTAATAGAGACAACTAATTAACTATTGTCGCTATTATTTTGTAGACTCATCAGCTATGTATTCGGCATAACATCGTGGAGTTTATTGATATTAAAAGCTGTTTACACAACGACATTAGCAGGGCTTGCATTGCAATTGTATCTTGGCCTGGTTAAAACAATCAAAACATACTAAAAGGTATAAAACAAACACAAATAGTCAACATACTAACAACTGTTTGCATAATATGGTGAGTGAGAATTTTTATTTGATGATAAAGACAAACTTTTCAGCTTATACTATACCACGATCTTAAGACTTAAGCTTAGAGTTAAGATTGTACATCATTGCTTAATTTGCATCTTTGTCAATCTCATGCGTCTAGAACACGAATTACGCGCGTATTTTCTTTTTAAGAAACTGAAAAATTGATCCAGTACTGAAAGTTTCTTAAGAGTTTCTTGAATATCCATATTGGCAACATAGTTATTCTATCTGAATCTGAGACTTCCTTACTCCAGTGGTTCGAATCTGAGACTTTCGCAGTTTCTGAAAAGTCAGCTTAGCCCCGGTGGTTTCTTTGTAGCGTTTTTGCCTGTCACGCAGGAGCCACCCGTTCTGGCCAAACGATCAAACCTTGTTCGTAAAATATACGAACTTTCCTTGTCATTCCCATTTTTGGTGAAAAATTGAAAGAAGTTTACCTAAAAGCGTTTCTTCCTGAGCTTTTTAGACATCTTTCAACATATTTAAAAGCTTTTTCGTCTGACGCTCAGCAAAGTAAAAACATTAAGCCAGACCGGGCTTATTTCGACCTACAATACGATAGAAGTAGCGCTAGCTACAATCACAGCCACAATATGAGGCCACAAGAGCTTAATAAGCTGTTCTCCCCCCCTCCCCCAAATATCAATGTTGCTGAGTTGTTTTTTGGTGTTGACCTTGCGTGAATTCGCAATCACAACGACCCAACATTGATATCTGGGGGGAGGGGTTTTTCTGATCGTAAAGAAGAACATTTGAATAGTCTTTGAGTTGTACAAAACTTCAAAATTACGATAAACATTTTCGGGCATACTACATACAGAAGCACATTTGTGACAAATATTTTGTCTGTTATTGAAGTTATAACTGCTATTATGTCGACATGTCAACAACTAGTCAGAGCTTATAGGACACAGTTGATCGCGGTCGCTAGCTCTCATGTCGACTATACACGCAGTTTTTTTATAAGCAACCGCTTATAAGCAACCAAGATGTAGACGGCCTAAAAGTTTAAGCAACGTATAGTACCAAAGGAAAAAAACCTAAGGAACTTTTAAAATTTTCGATAAATTATATCACTGCAAGCAATCGAGGATTGATCAACATAGAAGCTATTTCCATTCATTTGTCGTCAAAACTCGCATATCAACCGAGTATTTCTCGTTAAGTGAGGCATTTCATTGAGGGGTTTCCATTTAACTTCAATACAAAGTCTCTAATGGTAACAATATCAGCAGGGAGAAATGACTCCAGTCATTTTATGTGCAATGTTAGATTTTGCTAATTTTCTAGGGGAGTCTACAAAACGAAAACCGAAGAACGAAGAACAACAAAACGAAGACCGAAGACCGAAGACAATATCCAAATACAATACAATGAAATACGCTTTTACGAAACATAATCAACGATCAAGACAACAAGCAAAAGAAATAGATTAAACCGCCAAGATGACTAAAGTCGATGTCTTCGTTTTAAAGAAAAATGGCCAAAATCTGTAAAACGAAGACATCTCTATAAAACCAAAAATAAACCAATCCCTGGTCTAAATCATGAATACTTGCATTTATAACGTCCAGAGCACCCTATAAACCAAATATCACAACTAACCAAGCTCGTGGGGATGAGTTAAGTCAATGTCTTCGTTTTAAAGAAAAATGGCCAAAATCTTTAAAACGAAGACATCTCTATAAAACCAAGAAAAACCGCAATCTTTGGTCTAGATCATGAAAACTTGCATTTATAACGTCCAGAGCACCCTATAAACCAAATATCACAACTAACTAAGCTTGTGGGGATGACTAAAGTCGATGTCTTCGTTTTAAAGAAAAATGGCCAAAATCTTTAAAACGAAGACATCACTATAAAACCAAAAATAAACCAATCCCTGATCTAGATCATGAATACTTGCATTTATAACGTCCAGAGCACCCTATAAACCAAATATCACAACTAACCAAGCTCGTGGGGATGAGTTAAGTCAATGTCTTCGTTTTAAAGAAAAATGGCTAAAATCTGTAAAACGAAGACATCACTATAAAACCAAAAATAAACCAATCCCTGGTCTAAATCATGAATACTTGCATTTATAACGTCCAGAGCACTCTAAAAACCAAATATCACAACTAACCAAGCTCGTGGGGATGAGTTAAGTCAATATCTTCGTTTTAAAGAAAAATGGCTAAAATCTGTAAAACGAAGACATCACTACAAAACCAAAAATAAACCAATCCCTGGTCTAAATCATGAATACTTGCATTTATAACGTCCAGAGCACTCTAAAAACCAAATATCACAACTAACCAAGCTCGTGGGGATGAGTTAAGTCGATGTCTTCGTTTTAAAGAAAAATGGCCAAAATCTTTAAAACGAAGACATCTCTATAAAACCAAGAAAAACCGCCATCTTTGGTCTAGATCATGAATACTTGCATTTATAACGTCCAGAGCACCCTATAAACCAAATATCACAACTAACCAAGCTCGTGGGGATGAGTTAAGTCAATGTCTTCGTTTTAAAGAAAAATGGCCAAAATCTGTAAAACGAAGACATCTCTATAAAACCAAAAATAAACCAATCCCTGATCTAGATCATGAATACTTGCATTTATAACGTCCAGAGCACCCTATAAACCAAATATCACAACTAACCAAGCTCGTGGGGATGAGTTAAGTCAATGTCTTCGTTTTAAAGAAAAATGGCCAAAATCTGTAAAACGAAGACATCTCTATAAAACCAAAAATAAACCAATCCCTGGTCTAAATCATGAATACTTGCATTTATAACGTCCAGAGCACTCTATAAACCAAATATCACAACTAACCAAGCTCGTGGGGATGAGTTAAGTCAATGTCTTCGTTTTAAAGAAAAATGGCCAAAATCTGTAAAACGAAGACATCTCTATAAAACCAAAAATAAACCAATCCCTGGTCTAAAGATGGTCTAAATCATGAATACTTGCATTTATAACGTCCAGAGCACCCTATAAACCAAATATCACAACTAACCAAGCTCGTGGGGATGAGTTAAGTCAATGTCTTCGTTTTAAAGAAAAATGGCCAAAATCTGTAAAACGAAGACATCTCTATAAAACCAAAACAACGCATTCTTTAAACGATTTCTTTGGTCTAGATCACGAATATTTGCATTCATAACGTCCAGAGCACACGAGATTGGTTACACTTATTTTTTATAAGAAACTATAAAATTGATCCAGTAGTGAAAGTTTCTTGAAATTTTCAGATTTTGGGCACTGAAAGTTTCTTACGGGTTTCTTGAATATCTATCTATATTAGTGACAGTTATTATATCTGAATGATGTTTAAAACTATTTATCGATCTTATTTGGATGCTTGTGGCTTTTCAATTTGTCACAAAAATTTTAGAGTGGGCAAAACATGTCAATTTAAAAATATTTAGAGTGGGGTGAAAACACAGTAAATTTAATGAAATATTTTGCAGGCTGAGGTGAAAACTTTCTTGGCTAAAAAATTTTCCAGTACTAGAGTTGCTTAAAATTTTCATGAAATCGAGGTTTATTTTTGGTTTCTGGGTTTCTTCTAACGAGTTTCTTATAAACAAAAATACGTGTAGTTGTGATATTTGGTTTATACAGTGCTCTGGACGTTATAAATGCAAGTATTCATGATTTAGACCAGGGATTGGTTTATTTTTGGTTTATAGTGATGTCTTCGTTTTAAAGATTTTGGCCATTTTCTTTAAAACGAAGACATCGACTTTAGTCATCCCCACAAGCTTAGTTAGTTGTGATATTTGGTTTATAGGGTGCTCTGGACGTTATAAATGCAAGTTTTCATGATCTAGACCAAAGATTGCGGTTTTTTTGGTTTTATAGAGATGTCTTCGTTTTAAAGATTTTGGCCATTTTCTTTAAAACGAAGACATTGACTTAACTCATCCCCACGAGCTTGGTTAGTTGTGATATTTGGTTTATAGGATGCTCTGGACGTTATAAATGCAAGTATTCATGATTTAGACCGGGGATTGGTTTATTTTTGGTTTTATAGAGATGTCTTCGTTTTACAGATTTTGGCCATTTTCTTTAAAACGAAGACATCGACTTTAGTCATCTTGGCGGTTTAATCTATTTCTTTTGCTTGTTGTCTTGATCGTTGATTATGTTTCGTAAAAGCGTATTTCATTGTATTGTATTTGGATATTGTCTTCGGTCTTCGGTCTTCGTTTTGTTGTTCTTCGTTCTTCGGTTTTCGTTTTGTAGAATGAAGGGAATTAGTAGTCAACGAATTGCAGAAGTAGAACATGCCCAGATTTCTGTAACTGTTTTCTGTAACTGTGCGCCGATAGTCTGTGTCCCAGTCCAAAATTTTTGGACTGGAACACAGGCAATGCGCCGACTATTCACCGTCAAAAGGAACTAGTTATCGGAGCGCTTATGTCGACAGGCCAGTTGCGTTAAATTAGCTCCGAAAAATCGCCGAAGGTCAGCTTTCAGTTGACAACTCCATATTAACTAGATTAATCTGCTCTTAGTAAGCCGAACATGGTTAGTTTTGTGAATTTTCTCTCTAGTTTAGTGTAAATAGGTTTTACTTACAGAATATTGTGATAAGTAAGGGAAAATCAACATGTGTTTTAAGTTAGGCCTTATGAATACGAAATAAGATAAAACGTTCTGTGAGGTCATTACTTAATGAATATTTCACTTGACGATTGGAATATTAAAACTCGCGGTGAAAAAGACAACAAATCGATGACATTAGGAGAAAAATATCTGCGTTTCGTTTTGAATTTTGAAAATATTTCGTGTAAGCTCCGCAGCTGACGGAAAGGCGCTACTGGAGCTCACTCAGAAATTCGCAGAAATCTTTTAAAACCGGATCATCAGTGATCCACAGGTTTTGAAGATAGTTTGAAATCACTAGAATTGACAATATTCGCCTGCTTGTGCACAGTTGCCGGTGATTCATATGTACGTTTTTTTGTTCCTTTCATCTGCCCACACTAAAAAGTTGTTGAAAATTTGAAAGTTTGTAACAGGGAATGTTGTCAATGTTTGCTGCTGCTCACCAGCTGCTTTCGTTAAGACTGAAAAATGCGTTGTATCTCACAGAAAAAAGCGAAAACCAAGCCAAAGAAGTGTTCGGTGCTAAAAATTTGAACATTTTATTTCAAGATGCTTTCAGATGGGCCAATTTCTTCCAGAAACATACGTGTAGCCCAGTTAGAGAAACTCTGAAAATAAAATTTCTGATAAAAATTGAACAGTGAATGAAAAGTAATAACCATTTTACAGAACAGAAAACTTAGTATGTTTTAAGAAATTTACCATGCTCAGAACAGTGGAGGGTGCTGTAGCAATGTCGCCAACTTCAGCTACAATGCCTGCCAGAATTTGTTGGAACACCCATCTTATTTCTAGCCTTTTTCCCATGAAAGAGTGTTTACAATTCCAAGCACAACTCACGGACTCAATATCCCCCTCCCCGTTTGTAGAGGGGGGAGGGGAGATGTGGCGTTGAGTAGGAAATTCAATCTGGCGTTCCAAGTATTCTGGCAGGCATTGTAGATCATGATGTTAAAATGTGATGATGATGATAATGGTGTTGATGCCAATGATGATGATGATGATGATGATGATGATGATGATGATGATGATGATGATGATGATGATGATGATGATGATGATGATGATGATGATGGTGATGGTGTTGATGATGATGGTGATGATGATGATGATGATGATGTTGATGATGGTGATGATGATGGTGATGGTGTTGATGATGATGGTGATGATGATGATGATGATGATGATGATGATGATGATGATGCTGATGATGATGATGCTGAATGATGATGATGATGATGATGATAATGTTGATGCTAATGATGATGAGTCTGATGATTATTATTATTATAATGATAATAATGATATGATGATAATGATGATGATGATGGTGATGATGATGATAATGCTAATTATCAAGATGATAATAAGGATCAAGATAATAATCACTGTATTAATAGCTTATAGCAATAAATAAGGCCCTGACTCTGGGCCCGTTGAGCCTCACGTATGTTGGTACCTAGACTTAAAACCAGGGCTGCTGTATTACCATACTGAGATTGTGTCCTTGAGGTGTGCTAGAGCGAAAACTAATAATTCATGCGGTAAGCCTAAACTGCTCCTAAAAAATGTTCCTAGGCATTCAAAAGATCCAGTTTATTTCGGTTCTGTGAATTTACTTAGCAGAGCTTGGGTGAAGGTAGATGGATAGCTCAGCCCCCTTACCAATTTTTTTATTAGATTGTCCAAAGAGCCCCGTAGAGGCCTAATTGTTTTTAGCGTAGCTCTGCACTACATCTCTAGTCAGTTGATCCCCTTGCAGTTACCGCTGCCCGGATTCATTTGACGTTAAGAGTCCGGTCGATAAAACCACGTCCGGCTCACCCAAGCCCAAGTTGCAAATATACAAAGTTTTAATTTTGTAATAATAGGATTATTTCAGGATTTCATCGAAAAGCGGAAAGCTCTTGGAAAATGAAAACTTTTTAAAACAATTTAGAATCAACAACACATTTCTAATTATTTTGTTATTTGTTATTTTGTTGGTCCATGATCCATGAGTCACCATAAGATCTTTTTCGTATATAGGACCATATGTTTATACTAAGATTATACTAAATGGCGCTTTATCGAAAAAGCGGCCATGGCGTAGTGGATCTATTTTTGCACAGCCAAGTGAGAGGACCGAGTCCAAATCCAACGATGAGCTATGCCATCGGACATCCTCTCGCCACAGGTCAGCGCAGCCTTCCATACCTGCGTGGATGGATAGATGGGTACCAAATGATTCCGAGACACCTCCTGGGCTACCGACGATGTGAGTTGTTCCATCGACTGCGTAAGCTGTGTGGCCGACGGCTACCGCTCAAGGCCGGGCATGTGGGCAGCACAATGAAAAGATATCCCCAAATAACCCTACACATCTTCGGGGTTTATTTCGTTTTATCATTTAATGTACGTTTTCCACTCTTCTTTTCCTCTGTTACTTAGAGTAATCTATAAGGCATTATTTACCCATTTTAAGTCAATTTAATCTAACGGTTGAACTAGCGAGCACCCTTCATAAATTTGGCTGCAAAGTGTTTTAGGCAGGGAATTTTCCATAACAATCAGACCTTCAACCTAACCTAACTTTCAGCCAATAAACTTTTTTTTAATAAGCAACTTGACTTTCGCCCAGCCCTCAAAGTTGCTAAAAATTTTAGACATTTCAGCCCTCAAAGTTGCTTAAAAGTTGCTTAACATTTTTTGTACCTACTAACCACCCCTGACTTCGCGGGTCAAAATCGTCATCTGTTAGGCCTACAACATGACTTTTGGGAGACAGTCAGTGGAAAAACGTTAGCTAACGAACTTCAACATGCAAAACATAAGAGCGAAGAACAATTTCCTAACACAAGAAAGAGAATAAGCTTGGTTGTTTGACTTCTTAGTTGCTTACAGTTATTCAATTCAGCCCTCAAGTTGCTCAATGTTAAGGTCAGTTCAGCCCTAGTTGCTTATTGAGCGATTGCTTATTAAAAAAGAAAGTGTAATTCAAAGTCAGGTTGAAAGTCAGATTGCTATGGAAAATCCCCTGCCTATTTTGCAAGTAGTTTTGTTAGATTAAGTGATTCGTTGATGTTAGCCTGACAGTATTCATCAAAGTTTGTTGAAAGTATCATCATGTTTAACATGTGTGTTTGCAGCTAAATTGTAAGATGTTTCAGACAGATTTAAACTCTAAAATGATTGGTTGCGCAAGACAAAAGACTTGATAAATATTAATCCAAAGCTGTTCGCTTACTTTGCCTTGTGTTGGCCATATGTTGCCAATAATGATATACACCTTACCTCAAATAAACCAAGGACACAAGCTCATTGAACAGGTTGTTGGAAATCTGATTGCGGCTTAGAGTATTTGCAGTTCTTTCTTACCACCACAGATGATGGCTTTTAGAATGCACAGTTAACTCGTTTGAGTGTGGCTTTAGCTATGGTCTCAGAGATGAAGCTGCTACTGACAGCAATACTTCTCTTTGGTCTATCATGTAAGTTTTCTTTTTAACTTTATTGATATCTTTTTTAATTAAGCTTATTATACTTAATTGCCTTTTTGTTGCTTTAATTCAGACTTGATGCTTTTTCGTAACTAATACAGGCTTAGAATCGTCTTTTCTTAAGAATATCATGAGAATATTGCTCAGCCTTAGAGCAAATATATTCGGACTTATCAAGGCTGTTTCTGACACCGTATTAGACATGATAGCCACCACTTATCATGACAAGCCTTTGATATTTACAGTAGTAGGGCAACGACGCATCTCTCCCAAAACGTTGCCCTACTAAATATCAAAGGCTTGTCATGATAAGTGGTGACTATCATGTCTAATACGATGCTCAGCCTTAGCTCGCATATCTGGGTCTCATTTTTCGGCAGTTGCCTGTTTTGCGATGTTCACAACAGAGAATCACGCTCACATTCATATTGTTATTATAGCTTAGATGTTTCTTTGGTTCGACCATTTCCTCTTAATAACATGAAATTTCTTTTGACTATGTTCCCCTCAAGCCATATCAGTTTGAAAATATTAAGAAAACTTTAAGAATATATTCAGGCTCAAAACGAACATTTCTTGAGAATAACGAGGCTGGACAAAATTTATAGTATTCTTGTACAAAAAAGAGTGTAGCTACCAACTTATTTTTCTAATATATGCCCTATTAGACCTCGAATGTCTAGGACGGGTCTAGGATTTATTGCTAAACCCAGAAAACAACTTCTTGTCTCAACAACTGTACCGAGGAACTAAAAGAAACAAAAGAACTAACTAAAAGAAAAGAGGAATATCAGCCAAGCCAAATCTACCAATCATTCCTTCAACTGGAAACGAATTTTTCAAGCGTTCCGAACCTAAGAAAGCCAATTTCAGAGTACTACTTGAAGCAAATACGAATTCTAAATCTATGGAGTTAACCTAAAACAGAAAAGCACATAAAGAAGGGTTTCGAATGTAAATTTTAAACCTTGAAATTCTTCAGTTTCAATTAAACTTTTAGCTTTTTTATGCTTCTTGGCGCTTTTTTGCCGCTGTTCGAGCTTGCTGCTTTGCTTTGTGACTCATAAAGTTCAGTTTAGAATTTTTGACCTGAAATCTTCCTAGGGTCTGTAAGGCCCTGGCCAAACGATAAAACATTGTTGGCCCAACATTTGAGGTTTGCTTGTCAAGCAAAATGTTTGACTTTTCGGCCACGTCTAAAACATTTACTTGATACAAACAATGTTGGCAGACTAATTTTTTGGACGTGGCTAATCTGTCAAACATTTTGCTTAACAAGCAAATCTCAAATGTTTGGCAAACAATGTTTGATCGTTTGGCCAGGGCCTTAGACCTTCGCCCAATCCATCATGGTACAGTATGGGACCTCCATACAACGGACACATATTGGAATAATCTTATTGCCCTCTATATAGAGGTGTCCGTTGTTTGGAGTATTGTTTGTACAAACAAATGAACTTCGGGTCGAAATATTTGCCCACTGTCGGACGTGTCCGTTATTAAAAGGTGTCCGTTGTATGGAGGTGTCCGATAATTGGGCTCCACTCTACAGCAAGGGTCATAGCCTAAATCTTAACTTTAAGTTGCTGGATTCAAATATACCAGCAACAATTTCATGTGCTTATTAAAATCTATTAATCCATGAATAAATAAAACCTTTGCGAAGTATCTATAATTATAGTTACTCGGCTACAGGTACTGTTAAGCCCTGGCGACTCCGCGCAGCATTCTCCATACATCAGTATACTCCGCTCGACGTTGTGGACAACCAGTGAAAGTCGAGCGAAATCATATAGTCGATATGTCAACCACTAGTTAGAACTTATAGGATACAGTTGATCGCTGTCGTAAGAACGCTTAAGTCGACTGCAACTGACGGGAAGAACATGCCAAACTTGCTGGGACTGTGCACCGGCTGGTTGCCGTCACAAAGGAACTAGTTGCTAGAGCGCCTGAGCCGACAAGTCAGTTACGATAAACTAGTTCCAAAAAATTGCCGATCAGAAGTCGGCAATTAGTTCTGGCTGTGCGCAATGTCGACTGGCCTGGCTTTTATTTAGACCTTATCTGTGGTGGGTTATTATGCTTGATGTGGTGGGTTATTGTGCTTGATGTGGTGGTATTTGTTGCATACTGTGGTGGGTACGAAATCATAGCTAAAATCTATAGATCAAGCAAGAAAGAACCACAAAATCCACCACATCAAGCATATAACCCACCATATCAAGCATAATAACCCATCACATCAAGCATAATAACCCACCACAGTAGTGCGTATCCACCACAGTACGCAAAAAACACCACCACAGTACGCAGAATATACCACAACAGCAGTGTGTATAGATTCGCTAGCGTGAGTGATTCTGCCAATGCGCAACTGCTATGGAGACTGGGGTGGACAAATTAAAGAATAATTATAGATAACGTCGCTATATAAAATCGGGGCTTTTACCTCAAACTCAAGTTTAAGTCATTTTGTTAGCACCTGGCTGTTAACATTTACAAAATTGAATCCGAAAGATTATTCGAGCTAACGAACGTTAATCTTTTGAAAACTGAAATTAAACTTGTCTTGACTTACTTCGTTTCGTAGTTTTGAAATTGAGTATTGCGTAATTCGTTTAGCTTTAAGAAAGGCTGCTATTTGGGTGATATTAATTACGCTCAATTTAACGAAGTTGTTGAAGTCGCGTTTCCAAGTTTAATCTAATTTCCTTTCAGTCCTCTAGTTAAAAATTAATACATTTCTGTCCACTAACTGTATCGGTACACGCTTAGAATTCTGGGCTTCGTTTCAACCTGCTTGTTTCTTATGTTTGAATCGATTTTTCATCAATTTATCAGCCTCTGTCTTTCTCAAAAATATGCCCAAAATGCGTAGGCAAGGGCTTCACGCTGGTCAAATTGGCTTCACACTGGTCCAATTTGCTTGTGCGTTTCTCAGATGATTTCGGAGATGGCAAAAATTTAGACACAAATTTCAGCATGATGTTTCTTATAAAAGTTGTTCTTAAAAAAACGACACGAGAGAGGGCAAAATGACATTCAAGTCGACCTGAACTCAAACTGGCATTTCAGACTGACCTGAAATTTTAGGTCGGCGAAAGGTCTTGATATTTTTCAGGTTGAGTTGAACTGAAGTTTATAACGAAGACAATTTTGAATACAGTAGCTGTTCGATTTTTTAGCGCAGGATTTCGCCTATCGGAGAAAATATTTAAGCCCCCCTGTATAGATTTTCCTCAAGAATCGACCCAATTTTCTATTTCTGTTTTCGGTCTTGGTAAAATCAGAAATGAAATTCTACACGAGTGCGGTGTCATACTTTCTATAACATGGACCTACTGGGAGCGCTGCCCGCTACTTCAGGCTCTTGAACCAAGCGTAATCGCATAAGAGATTGATATCAATTTTACATGAAGAACCTTCTTTAGGACATTGATAAGATTTATCAATAACACCATACGAAGGTCGGCTAATAATTTCATGACGTACTTTTCCCGGATTTTTCTGTATTTTCGAAATTCTTTATCATGATACAGAGATATTCCAGCTTGTCCGTATTAGATTTGTATTAAACTTTAACAATCAGCGTTACTGTATTTTAAAGATTTAATCTATAGATTATTGGGAAAGTGAAAGATATATCTATTTTTGAACGCATTTGCCTTTCACCAAAGTCAGGCAAAATTTGCTCATGAATCAGAGGTTGGTCTGTCAGAACAAAGAGAATCTCATGTTACACCAACATGCTTGTTTTTCATTGGTCAGTGAAGAAGCTTTGCGTCTAGGAAGAAGGTTAAACACTTTTCTGACTCTGTCTTTCACCTATAATCATGGCCAAAAATATTAAGACAACAATAATGCAGACAAACTAGCCGGAATCTCCCCTTCCCCTGGGGGAGAGGGCCGCTACCAACAAGCTGTCTCGCAAGATTTTGACCAGGATTATAGAATATCTGCTTGAGCCGACCTTCGGTATTTATATGGGACTCGTGGTCCTGTGCAAAGTTTTCTCTATTGCGTTCTGCTTCGCTTTTCAGCTTAATTTTTGCATTACAGAGTACCCTGGGTACCAGAGCTGTAACCGCTGGGCAGGAGAGAGACTCCTTCCCAGTTTCCTCACTCTCTCCTGCCTAGCGGTTACGGCCCTGGTTTCTGGTATACGTCCACGCCGCGGCTACACGTCCTCAGGATTTCTCAGAACAGGACATTTTGTCAACGATGAGTGTCGCGTCGCCAGAAAATATGAAGAAATCGCACGTGTAGCCGCCGCTTTATTACGCAGCATCAGCACAAATCAAAATTGTCGCCGTTACAGGAGGGGGTGCTTGGGCTTTACGGTTACACGGTTTTGCCAATATTTTGGCTCGGGTTTTCGGTTTTTCCCCAAAATTTACGCGGTTTTTCGGTTTTGAAAAACTCGTCGGTGAAAGTTTTTACGGCATTTCTGATAATTTTTTCAGTTTTTCATTAAGATTTTGCGTTTTGGGTACTAAATGCCGACTCAGTGAAGCGAGAAGTTAGCCCACAATAAAAACAAAAATTGTTAGGGGAGGAAGACGTTTCAAAAACGTGAAGTGAACAGTAAAAGTTGACTAATCTAGAGTTTTAATAGTTTCGGTGCAATTTTTGTGAAAACGGAGATGTGTTTTTGTGAAATGTGCCATACTGTTTTGTTCAAAATACCGCACGGTTTTACGGTTTTTGAGCAGATTTTGAGCGGTTTTACGGTTTCCAGGCCCCCCCAAATACCCCGCCTTATAGGTTACATTCAGCTTTCTTTTGTAGTAATATCTCGTCAAACATGCCCTCGATCTATACGGATTTATGTATGTTGTCCCAGCTTATCCTCTTATAGTTATCTCGATCACAAAATTCCAAAATATTATCGTGAGAAATGACGCGAGAAAAGGATTTGCCACGACATTGATTTCAAAGATTTCATGATATCAAGCGACCACCTGTCCCTTCTAATGGTTTTTCCTGACTTTTATTACTGAAATTTTGAATCATCCCATCACTTCGTCTTCAGAATAAATAAGCGTGCATATTAGATTTGATCCAGTAGTGCAATTCTTTTCGAACAGCAAAAACCGCCTGCTAAGCAACAACAACCATCTGCGGAGACTTATTATAAGGGTGGAAGTTTTCGCTACTTAGGCCCTGGCCAAACAATAAAAAAACTTTTTTTGTCAAACATTGTTTGAACGTTTGGCCACGTCACAAACATTTTATAAACAGTTAAATTCTCTTAAACGTCTTGCAAAATACATGGGTGAAAGAGAAAAAAAGATTATTATAAATTCATTTATATTATGCCATTTTAACTATTGTCCGCTGGTGTGGATGCTATGCAGTAAGGGTAGTCTAGATAAATTAGAAAAGATAAACGAAAGAGCATTACGACTGGTTTACTCTGATTACACATCATCATATGAGATGTTGCTTGCTAAATCAAATGAGACAACCATCCATGTTCAAACAATAAGACTCCTTGCATTTGAAATCTATAAAACGCTAAATAATCTGAACCCGCCGTTCATGAATGATTATTTCTTAGAAAAACACGTAAACCACGATCTTCGGATAATAAATCCATTACAAATTCCAAAGGTCAGAACAACTAACTATGGCATTAAATCTTTAAGTTTCCAAGGGCCCAAAATCTGGAACTCTCTTCCAGCTGAAATCAAGTTAGCCCGAAATAACAAAGAGTTTAAAGGCTTGATAAAAACATGGTTCCTAAACAAAAAATGTGCGTGTTCGTTTTGTAACAAATGATGCTTTAATGCAATCTCTGGAGTTGCTTCATGTTAGTATGAATTAGTGTTTCACTATTGTAAATACTAACAATAAATAATGTACAATTACAATTACAATATTACAATTACAATTACAGTCGTTAATAAGCAGACTTTGTTGCGCAATGTTTTGAATAGTTAAAACAACCTTTTGCTTAAACTAAGCATAAATGTTTGACAAGCAATGTTTTGTGACGTGGCCAAACTGTTAAACATTTTGCATGCTAAGCAAATTTCAAATTTATGACAAAAATTTTTGCTTGTTTTGGCCGGGCCTTGTGCTAATCTGGTGGATAGGCGGATAGGTCGTTCAGGACCTCACCAAGAATTTTGGTATAGGGGTGCTTGGAGTGCTTGAGCTCACAAAGTAAGAACAGGCTTTAACAACAGGTGCACTACCCCTGAACCACCCCCATCCCTGGTGAAATTCCTCCATTAATGAATTTGTTTCTTTTTTTCAAAGCGAAAGAAAACTTTGTGTTTTCTTCTGAAGAGCTGAAGGAATGTCCTGATGGGTTTACAGCTGACTTCCATCTTGAATTACAGGAACCACTGCAGAATAGTTATTACATCGCTGCTGGTCAGTGCAAATTCCCTCTAACAAGTATGCAGAAAGTTATTTTATTTCGAGAGTTAAAAATTGTTTGTAGCTCGCTTATTTTGAGATTTGCCTGACGTGAATGTTGGCTAATATTGGATGAAATGTTGATTGCGTTCGGCCAGGGCTTTATATTCCATTCCAAAAAAGCATCATTCCGATATCTCACTTACACAGTGGCGTATCCAGGTCTGAAGTAGTGGCGGGGGGTGTGAAAAATTTTTTCCAGATCACGCCCTTCAAACTCTCGTAAACGCGGGGACACGCCCTTTTTGCCCCCCCCCCCCCCCCGCCATGAGTTTTACAACGTTTTTGGACAAATCTCGAGGACCATATTTTAGAAAAGTGGGGGGTCAGGTCCCCCTATTCCCCCCCCCCCTTGGGTACGTCACTGCTTTTACTAGTGGTGGCGGTTGTGAAGTATTTTCAAATCTCCGTTTTAAATCTCGAGGACCATATTTTAGAAAAGTGGGGGGTCAGGTCCCCCTATTCCCCCCCTTGGGTACACCACTGCTTTGGGTACGAGTCTTTGTCGAATTTTGATTGAAGATTGAAGAACTGTTCACTATTATTCCAGAATTCGCCACTGAATATTTAAACCACGTGCTATTTTTTTACAGGTACATTTGTGTTTTGGAATAAATCCATGGACGCTTTCGTCTTCAAAGTTTTCACCAATAATGCATCATGGGAAGCATCGGTTGGCTCAATGCTACTACTTTACCGCAAGGTCAAAGTCACGTGGGTGTGGAAGATCGAGCAAGGAATCACCGTTTACGTTGAAAAGTATCGAGTGGCTTTACAAGTGAAATCGAGGCTGCTTCGTACAGATGAGGCTATTGATGTTGCTGGATTGACAACATTGGCTGATGAGAAATCGAGCAAAAATTCTGTCAAAGCTATTTCAGCTTTTCATCTCCATAAAGATATCAAAAATCTTAAAGGTTAGTGGGAATCATTGACGCTAAGGGGCCTACATTACTTGTTTTCTTCATTTCTTAATTGCAAAACTTAACGAAGTAGACCTAGATTCCTCTTTTGTCACGAAAGACAAGCAAGATGCTAAAAGAACTTCACAGTCGAAAATTTCTATCGATATAATCCCACTTTTGCTGACCGATAAAGTATTGGGGGGGACGCCCTCCCTCTGCAAATTCACCCAAAACATCATCTAAATTAACACTAAAACATCTACAGTGACACTTGTGTTATCTAACGATTGAAAGATTAAACACATTCAAGTTGACTCACATATGAAATTTCAATCTTAAGATAACTTTAATCACAAATAACTAACTCATTTTCTTTCTTTAGATTTCTTAACAGACTGCACAGTTTATCCTCTCTTGAAGAACTCAATAAACAGCCAGAATACTAATGCAACGTTTAATGCATCATCGTCTGCGAGCAATGCCACAATTCATGCCAGAATAAGCGATTCAGGTATTCATGTTTTAATGATAATGAATGCAGTTTTTTTCAAGTTAATGTGGAATGAGCATTTTGGTCTCCCAGTCAGGGTTGTCCTTTTGTCTGGGACTTTGTGTCATTCTGAGGCTGTCACATGCCTATATAAAGCCAAAAGTTGTTAGGAATATTCTCATTCGCGTTTAATATCAGGCAGAAGATGCCAAACCTTTAAACATTGCTTTTCAAACATATCAAAACTGCTTCTCTAACAGAATGTTTTACTGTTTTGCCGCATCTCAAAACATTAGCCGTAACACATGTTTTTTACTGTGAAAAACAGAAAACGTTTGTCGAAAACTAATTAATTAACTAATGTTTCTCTTAGCGAATTTTCTTAGCAAAGTTTTATGACGTTGTCCAATGATCAGACAATTGTCAAACATTGCTTTTAAAGCGTAAGGCCCTAACCAGATGATCAAATATTGTTTGTCAAACATATGAAATTTGCTTATCAAATAAACTTTTTCAAACAAATGTTCGACCATTTGTCCACGTCACGAAACCTTACTTGTCGAACATTTGTTTCTTGTGAAAAACAAAAAATTTTTTCACAGTTTTAATAATTATCACCAAGAAAGGTCTGCGTGTCGAGCAATGTTTTGCAACGTGGCACAATGGTTAAACACCATTAGTAAAGCGAATTTCAAATGTTTGTGCAACTGTGTTTGATCCTTTTGCAAGGGCCTAAATCGTAAATGTTTGACCAACAATATGGTCGTGGCCAGGGACTAATTATCCTCTACATTTCTAATTGCTTTTAAGTCATGCATGCAATGTTGAACTTGGCTACTTACACGCATTTTTTTTATAAGGAAGTTCGGCTCAGGGTCAGTACTGAAAATTCCTTAACTGATGGTGAAAATTGAGTACTCAATATTCCTTAGCAATTCCTTAACTTCTTACTTTGTGATTCTTAAAAACAACCAATGGTCAAGGAAATATAGGTCATAAAGGTTTCAGAAGACGAGTAGAAATGAATACTGATTGAAAACCATTGGCGATAAGTATTGCTTGCTCTGTTAATTCAAAACTTCATTTTTTTAATCGAAATGCTAAGTTAAAGAAAAAGTCAGATTCCTTAGTAGTCTCCAGTCCAGTACTAGAAATTCCTTAAGTTTTTGCCAGGCCGAGTACTACCTTCCTTATAAAGCACATCCTTATTAAAAAAAATGCGTGACGTATAATGTATTTGATATGATTGTCTGTTATTGATTTTTGCGTTCTGTTTTAGACAATAGTTCCTGGACATCTGGTTTAACCAATGATAAGCAATGGTTGCAGATTAAATTTGATCAAAAATTGACTTTTGTTGCCATTGCGGTTCAAGGAAATATTGTAAAAGATTATTATGTTGAGAAATTCAAAATGAGGTTCAGCCAAGATGGGGCTACATGGACTGATCAATCATCAGTACGTCGAGTTTACATTACTCTTATATATTTGAATAATTGTATAATAACCCCCTGTCTGGTAGATATCATCTAGTAGTAATCATCGTGAAATTGTATATTTCCAGGAGGCTTTGGCTCAGTAATGCAAATATTCACCCTTAACCAATCATATAGGCCATGGCAAAACGATCAAACATTGTTGCTCAAACATTTGAGATTTGCTTTAAAACAATGTTTGACAGTTTAGCACGTCACAAAGCATCCTTGACAAGCAAGGCAAAACATTATGGAAAGAATTTTACTTTTGCTTTTTAAATATTGCGTACTCAAAACCTAGGTGTATAAACACCAAGGCTTTTAAATAGTCACGTAAAAGCTTCGACAAGTGACGTCTGTCTTTTATTTAAATCATTTACTTGATTTCAATTTACTTTCCTTTTTAGTCTTTAAAAGGCAATGATAACAGCGTCGACATAGTTGTGAGTGACTTACAAAAGCAATTCGAAGCAAGGTTCGTGCGTATTTACACTCAAAATGGCATAGAGGCATTTCAATGCGTGTTGAGGTATTTGGTTGCATCAAAAACGTTGCTGAAAACACAAAAACTACAGGTATGAGAAAAACAATTTTGTTGTACTAGTTTTTGAATAAGGAAAAGGAATGGAGTACCTAAAGTCGTCACGTCGAAATTTGCTCTTCATTTTGTGAAAGAGCGTCAGAATTAATGTGTAAACGTGCAAAATCAGTCAAATATATCAAACATTGGCTGAGATATAGCCATCCAAAGAAATACATTTCAACGGGAAGTCACTGTATTTTGCGTCTTTCTTCAAAACATTATGAACCGAAGCAAAGGTACTCTATAAGAATAAGAAATTGGCTTGTAATACATTTGCAGAAGGATTTTGGAAAATTAATAGCAGCTCTAGTTATTGTAGGTTCGAGGTATCGGGATTTCATTATATATAAATGATTCGTTTTTACCTATTGCTGTAGGCATGGAGGTATCATCAGTTGCTCCCACCCTTTCACCTACGTATACTACTTCAAGTGTTGAAGAAATAGCCAAAACAGAGGTCATATCCACAGTTTCTCCCACCCTTTCATCTACTCAAAGCGTCGAGGAATCTATGGAAACAGATATTGAGATATCATCAGTTGCTTCCATCCTTTCTCCTACGTATACTACTTCAAGTGTTGAGGAAATAGCCAAAACAGAGGTCATATCTACAGTTTCTCCCACCCTTTCATCTACTCAAAGCGTCGAGGAATCTATGGAAACAGATATTGAGATATCATCAGTTGCTTCCATCCTTTCTCCTACGTATACTACTTCAAGTGTTGAAGAAATAGCCAAAACAGAGGTCATATCCACAGTTTCTCCCACCCTTTCATCTACTCAAAGCGTCGAGGAATCTATGGAAACAGATATTGAGATATCATCAGTTGCTTCCATCCTTTCTCCTACGTATACTACTTCAAGTGTTGAAGAAATAGCCAAAACAGAGGTCATATTCACTGTTTCTCCCACCCTTTCATCTACTCCAAGCGTCGACGAATCTATGGAAACAGATATTGAGATATCCTCAGTCGCTCCCACCCTTTCATCTACGTATACTACTTCAAGTGTTGAAGAAATAGCCAAAACAGAGGTCATATCCACAGTTTCTCCCATCCTTTCATCTACTCCAAGCGTTGACGAATCTACAGAAGCAGCTATGGATACATTCCCTACTACTGTTGTGTATAATTCTTCACTATCTACATCTGCATTGGCATTGCCGTTAAGCACTGCAGCAATAGACGCAGCATCTTTTTGGCCAACGTCGTCGACTGTCGTGGAAGCATACACAGGTTTGCTATTTCTATTCTGATAAGACTAGCAGTTAAATATAACTTATGCTCTGTTTCTATGGGCACCAGAGGGGCTTATTCCTGTAGGAAGAGTGATGTACATGTGTCCCCTGATTTATGGGTTTTCCTCAAATGATTTGCCCTCGTTATAGGCCAAATTTTGTTGAGATTCGCCCAGTATGTTGGTCAAGCGTATGTATTTTCTGAAAGTTATGGCTGTCAGCATTGGGAAGCAATAGACGCTTCCGCAAAAGATGGCCGCCGTTTTAGCCTATTGTTTTTATTAAGGATTTTCGAAAGGAGTTCTAGGAATAATTTCCTTCGTTACATATTTTACATAGCTGAAGATGTTGTATTCGTAACTAAGGAAATTATTCCCAGAATTCCCTTCCAGAAACCTTAAGAAAAGCAAGGGATTGACAAAAACGGCCGCCATCTTTTGCGGAAACCTCTATTCTGCTTGCCAAGCCATGTTTTATGACGTGCCAAACGATCAAACATTGCTTTTAAAAGCAAATCTCTTATGTTTGACAAACAATATTGGCCAATACCTTACTAGTATATTTTCCTTGCTATACACTCTTTTTTCTAAGAAACTAAGGTTTTTTTCAATACCCAAAGTTTCTTAATTTTTGGAGAATTTTGGTACTGAAAGTTTCTAAGCAGTTTCTTAGGGATCATATCATTTTTAACGCCAGAACATGTAATTGACACTTATGTAAATAGAAGAAGCAATATTAAGTTCATTTCTCTGGAAAATGCTAACATTTCTGATTCTAAAGATTGTTGAGACCTGCGAGTTTCTTATCATTTTGGGTCGAGTACTGAAAGTTTCTTAACCAATATTGATCTCAGTACTGAGTTTCTTATAAAATTTTCATTTCAAGGAACTTCTGACTGTTGTGAGCAGTTTGATTGACAAAGCGGCTTCGAGATCTTGGGATAGCAGTAAAGTGGTATGCGCAGTTTTGCTAATTATTCCAAATAAGGCATTGTCACGTGGCCTATTGTTACTATTTTTGGAATTTTTAAACCCTATTGTAGCTTATATATATATGGGCTAGAAGTCAGTGAGTTTTGAGGCTTACATCAATAAGATTACAGAGCAGTAATAATAATCCCTTGAGAAGGTTGGAAGACACCCTCCCTCCCTCCGGTAGTGTTATCGGGATCGTTCGTTCGTAGCACAACGATTGTTTGTTGCTTTACTGGCTGGTTATATGGAAGAAATTTTCCCGTCCAGACGGGATGAAAATTATGAGGGTATTTTTGGTCCTGGCGTTATATTTTTGTCCTCAGCAGAATGTCCCGTCTCGGCAAAGCGAGACAATTTCTTCCATGTAACAACTAACCAGACCCTTCGTTTCACCTGACTGACTGACTGACTGACTGACTGACTGACTGACTGACCTGACTGACTGACTGACTGACTGACTGACTGACTGACTGACTGACTGACTGACTGACTGACTGACTGACTGACTGACTGACTGACTGACTGACTGACTGACTGACTGACTGACTGACTGACTGACTGACTGACTGACTGACTGACAAGTCACTTGATTTATTGGGCAGTTAGAAACTATACATGCAGCCATCAGAAAGTTGTAGTTATTATGACGTAGAACTGTTGAGGTAAAGAGATAGAAAGCATAGAAAGATCAACGTGTAGAGGAAATACATTACGTTTTCTTGAAGTAGCTGATCCTACTACAGTATTAGAGTATTAGGATTAGGGTAAATAATACACGTTATCTATAGACGTTTTTGACAAAATACTGAAAAAATTACAGTTTTTTTATTCATGGAAAGCCACTGTGACTGCCCTTTCCATAGCAAGCTGCAAGATGTAACCTTAATGAAACCTTAATTTCTCTTTTATTGTAGAAGGCATCGTTTGGTATTTTACTAATTCAACTCGTTGAAAATGTTGGCTATTTAATTGGCAAGTCACAAAGTCACTGCATTGGCAATCGCTCTGTTATTTCAATCAGAAGTAGCAGTCGTACCACAGGTAAAGGAACAGTCTAAGTCTTGCTGCATCTTACAACTTTTTATTGGTGGATGGATGGATGGATGGATGGATGGATGGATGGATGGATGGATGGATGGATGGATGGATGGATGGATTGATGGATGGATGGATGGATGGATGGATGGATGGATGGATGGATGGATGGATGGATTGATGGATTGATGGATGGATAGATTGATGGATGGATGGGTGGAAGGATGGCTTGATGGATCGATGAATGGATTGATGGATGGATGGATGGATGGATGGATGGATGGATGGATGGACGGATGGATGGATGGATGGATGGATGGATGGATGGATGGATGGATGGATTGATGGACGGATGGATGGATGGATGGATGGATGGATGGATGGATGGATGGATGGATGGATGGATGGATGGATGGATGGATGGATGGATTGATGGATGGATTGATGGATGGATTGATGGATGGATGGGTGGAAGGATGGCTTGATGGGTCGATGAATGGATTGAAGGATGGATGGATGGATGGATGGAAGGATGGCTTGATGGATCGATGAATGGATTGATGGATGGATTTAGGGATTTCTCTGCATAGAGAATCTCACAAATTTACAATATAAACATCTTAGGCTCATTTTTTTTGTAGACATCGATATTCGAGTCATAAAACCATCACTTTTCGTTGGTATGCTTTACAGCCCATTCCTTGGCAACAACACAACAAAACTTTCCATGCCGCAAGAAGTTATTACAGCGGAAGAAAGCCTTTCGAATCAAATTAAGTATCTACAAAGATCTTAACAATATATACACTTTTTACGATGTTTTCTTGATTTTTCCGGGAGCAAATCGCCCTCTTAGAGCACCCTCTATGTTTTATGAAATAAGATATGTATCCTGGGGTTACTTGACCCTGAAATGTCAAGGTTGTGCCCCCGAGTTTTTACAAACCAATTCACATTTACGGTATTGTTTTACGCATTCAGCCACCCAGTTTTATGATTGTGATTTTTTTTACGCATTCAGCCACCCAGTATGAATTTGTGTACCAAATGTTATGGAAATTTGGTTCTATACCCACTTTTAAGGTATTTTAGACATTAATCGGACCCAGTTGTAATGAGTTTTCGATGAAAAAACCCACCCATATGATGGGGCACATACCTATCAGCCTACATTAGGGAGTACCCCCGGGATATGTATATAGTAACATGGTACTTTAGTAAGTAAAAGGCCAATTTGAATAAGATATCGCCTCAGCTTTCAATCATTTTCTCTTGTAGCTAGACCCCATCTGAAGCCCAGCTTTTTACGGTACTTTATTCCAATGATAATAATGGATTTTTCTTTATTTTAGGCACAATTGTCACTGTTCAATTAGCTTCCACAACAATTCGAAAACTTCTTCAGACAGAATCTAATCAGATTAATTCCATACTCGTTTCAAGTAGAATTTTTGTGGCGAACACAAGCATATTTTCAAATTTGCAAAAACCAATTGTCATTGAGTTCCAGGTAGATAATGTGTTATTTGATTTGATTTGATTTGATTTGATTTGATTTGATTTGATTTGATTTCAGTTGATTTCAGTTGATTTGATTTGATTTGATTTGATTTGATTTGATTTCAGTTGATTTGATTTGATTTGATGATTTGATTTGATTTGATTTGATTTGATTTGATTTGATTTGATTTCAGTTGATTTGATTTGATTTGATTTGATTTGATTTGATTTGATTTGATTTGATTTGAGTTGATTTCAGTTGATTTGATTTGATTTGATTTGATTTGATTTGATTTCAGTTGATTTGATTTGATTTGATGATTTGATTTGATTTGATTTGATTTGATTTCAGTTGATTTGATTTGATTTGATTTGATTTGATTTGATTTGATTTGATTTGATGATTTGATTTGATTTGATTTGATTTCAGTTGATTTGATTTGATTTGATTTGATTTGAATTGAATTGATTACTGTGGTTTTCTGGTTGGCATTTGTTTTGATTTTACATAATTACATTTAAAATAAATGTTCCTGGTCTTACGATTACAACCGTTTTTGCGCGGAAAAGGCTGAGCTGAAAATGCATTCACCTGACTAACGTTTCTCATATTAAGCCGGGCTGAATGTTACCCCCACTGAAGCGAGCAAGCCCGACCACCCGGCTTATCTCGCCTCATATAAGCAGCCGAGGAATTATATAGTCATGTCTCAGTACTTAAAGTTTCCTAAGTTTCGAGTACTTAAAGTTTGGCTTTGGCGTGTGGTATGATTAACTAATATCTTTTGAACTTAGTGGCGTGGCAAAGGGGGAGGGGAGGGTAGGGAGGGGACAAGTGCCCCGGGTGCCACTTCGTTTGGGGCGCTGACTGGAAATGTGACTGAAAGGAGAATGTAGGGGGCGCAACGTTCGTGTCTGCCTCCAGGGGTCCAAGAAGACGGTCGCTACGCCACTAATTCCCTTCATTTTCATCTTATTTTTAAACATATAAATAATCTCCACCGAATTTTTTGATTCGCAGATCTTAAGTAACGAAACAAATGGCAACAATTTATGTTCATTCTTAGACGAAAGATATCTGTAAGTTAATTCTCTAAAAACTCTTTTTCTGCTGCTGCTTCGTTCTTGTGGGTGCAAGATTGAATTATGTACATCATCCGTGTCCATAAAGTTTGAAAAAGCATCCTTTTGACTAGATTTATTGCAGGCTTAATATTACTTATGAAGGACATTTGTCTGGTCAAGTTTTCGTGGCTCAAACGCTGTTCTGGAACCTTTTGGCGAATTACCACTTTTTAATTAGAGTAAAACGCATCAACATTAACGTGTCTGGGGTTTAGCTGGACGCCCATACTCATAACCAAGCTGCCCCTGGGGGAGAGGAGTATTTCTAATAGCATAGGCTCAAATTAGAATGACCACTTTCCTCTTTTCAGTAAAACAGCGTATAAGGCGAGGCTGAGGTATGAAAACAATTATTTTTTTTACATGTTCTTCATAGCTAGGCCCTCAGTTAGCAGTTCAATTTGTTTGAAAATATAAGTCAAAGTTTGAAGCTGTTGTTTTGCTATTGCTCTCTTTTGCTAATTAGAATTTAATGTGCTTTAATTTTAGAGCCAAAGACGTGAGTCTATGGTCTGGTAAAGGCTGCGTGTTGTTCAGCAAAACGCTAACTCTGTGATATGTCACTGCTATCATATGACAACCTTTGCTTTAGTTACTGATTCACAAAACGTTTGGGTAAATACTTATACACACTATACTATATAACTACTTTATAAACCTTACCTTATGTAATACTAAAAAAATCTAGATCTTTTTAGTTTGAAAAGTTGGTATCAGCCAAACAGGGGACTCACGCTAGCGAATCTATAATCGCTACTGTGGTGGATAATCACTACTATGGTGGTACTATTTGCGTACTGTGGTGGTAGTTTCTGCGTACTCTGGTGGTTAATCACTACTTGTGGTGGGTTACTATGCTTGCGGTGGTGGCAGTTTTGGCGTACTGTTGTGGATTTTGTGTGTTTTTTCTTGCTTGATCTATAGAGTTTTGCTATGATTTCGTATTCACCACATAAAGCATTATAACCCACCACAAGTGGTGATTATCTACCACAGTACGCAAAAACTACTACCACCACAGTACGCAAATAGTACCACCACAGTAGTGATTATCCACCACAGTACATAGTGATTATAGATTCGCTAGCGTGGGACTAGCTTTAACTGGATGACCCTACAGGAAAGGGCTTAATAAAAGGGGGACATTTTAGAGTGGTTCTAATTTCAAATCTTTGCTCCACAAGGGAGCATTTTAGAGAGGGAGGTTGCTAGAAAAGAGCCTGAATAAGGGAGATTTTTTATAGCGTGCTAGTTCAAGTCTATGCTTCAGAAAGGGGCTTAATAGACAACGGGCTTCATATAGGGAGGCTTAACAGAGGGGGCTTGTTCAAAGCTTTGTTTCGAAAGGGGGCTTAATAGAGAGGGTGCTTAGTAGAAAAGGGGCTGACCAAAAGGGGGACTTATGGAGGTTGTTCTTTTAAAATTTTTTCTCCAAAAGGGAGTTTTATAGAGAGGCGATTAGTAGAAAAGGAGTTTAATAGGAGTTTTTAAGGGAACGTTGATAGAGAGGGGGGGGCTTCACAGAAAAGTGTACAGCTGTACAGCTTTAACACTCTATGCCCAATTTACTAGATAACGGATTAAAAATTAGTTTTTATGCTATTTATGTTCTTTATTTTTCAGAGTAAGCTTGACCAAAATCAGCAGAAAGTTCTCTCAGTTATTTCAACGAGCGGATCAATCATAACTGTTATTTGCTGCATATTGTCGATACTCATTTTCAAGTTCTTCAAGTAAGAGTTCGTTTTATCACTGATTTATTCTTCAACTTCATCGTACATTCGATTTCTATTCAAAATTAACTGAACTTGCTAGGAAGCACATATCTTTGGCCCTTAAAGCCAGATTTCCGTCAAACAAAAGGATTTTAAAGGGATTTCTATATAAACAATTGGATTTCGCGAAAAGGTGTATGAAATTTCCAAGGGGTGAATTTCCTCTTGGATTGATACTTGGAATTCGTAGAACTGAATGAATACTGTCTTTTACAAGTCTATTTTTGCAGCTCTTATCTTCATCAATCAAAGAAGCTTCTTTGAGCCAAATTCCAGTGTCACTTTCCAGTCTAACTTTTGGGTGAAAACTGGACCCTGTTGTCAGGGACGCACATAAGGGGTGTGGGGGTATAACACCCCCCAGTGTTTTGAATATGCGCCATGGCTGTTGTACAGAATATTCACCCAAGTCTCATATCACCCAAATGAGATTGCATGCAGTAACCCTTGGAATCTTTTATGATCTCAAACTGTTTCAATTTAAGAAATTCAGATTAAGATATTTAGAGACAACTTTTTAATTTTAGAAAGCTGACAACAACTGTATTCATCCACATTAACCTTGCTGTTTCTTTGCTTTTCACTCACTTGGTTTTCATATTTGCTTCTCACGAGGCCATCTTGTACCGAAAGGTAAGATTCTATCTTTATTTCGTGTCTACTTGAAGCCTGATATTCAACCAAAGCAGTGCCAGTCGTCAAAATAGTAGGATGGCAGCCCGGGGATACTTAGTATCATTTGGGTACCGTACGGGTATGTGCCGCCCATATGGGTGAATTTTTAGCCCTGAAATTCTCTAAACATGGGTATGATTTTAACCAAAACCCCATAAAAGTGGATGGCAAATTGAAGAAAGTCCAAAAATCCAGCTTTATTTCGGTGGAAGTTCGGGCTACATGGTTTTTATTTAACATAGAACCTAGCTCAAGGCCTAGTTTTGAAGTTCCTTATTTTTGGAACTCTTTTGATTCAATTGTAGCTCCAACATAATTCAATTCAATTCAATTCAATTATAGTTCCTTTGTCGTAAAGTAACCAATGGTTGTATCAATAAACCCTTGCTCCACCTTATCTAAGCAACAGAAAAGCCTCAATTGCATGAAATGCGCATAAAGTTTGTGCACATGCTTTATTTACTAATTAAACTCATTACAGCATATTTTTGTGAAGACGAACTTTCAAAACTTATCCTTGTACTCAAAAGAGTTTATGTACACAGCAAGTATTATGAGAAAGTTTTATTGGCATTGAAGCTACGGTCCGCAAATAAAAAAGATTCTAAAGCGGGTTCCTTTTTTTTTCGAACACCTTGTAGAAGTAAGTACTAATGCATCTATACACGCATTTTTTTTATAAGGAAGTGCTTTATAAGGAAGGTAGTACTCGGATAGGCAAAAACTTAAGGAATTCCAGTACTGGATCGGAGACTTTTAAGGAATCTGACTTTATTAAAAAATGATGAAGTCTTATAAAGCTGATCCTTTACATGTATAAAACTACAAGCAACACTCTTATTGTCAATGGTTTAATTAGTATTCTTTCTATTCGTCTTCTGACACCACCATGTCCCTATATTTCTGTGTCCCAGGTTTATTTTAAAGAAGCAAGTATAAAAGTTAAGGAATCGGTAAGGAATTTTCAGTACTCAAATTTGACTGTCAGTTAAGGAATTTTCAGTACTGAGCCTGAGCCGAACTTCCTTATAAAAAAAAGCGTGTATTTCATGACAGGTTCTGTGCAAATGGACTGCAATCATGCTGCATTTCTTTCTACTTTCCCTTTTCTGTTGGATGCTTTTGGAAGGAATTCAGCTTTATTTCAAATTGGTCAAAGTTTTTGAAAACAGACAGAAGAAGCGATTTTGTTTTGCTTTTGGCTGGGGTGAGTGATTCCATGTTTTCTGATTCACTTTTTCAATCAGTCGGACAACCAAGCAAGCAGTAAATATTTAATTTGATTATTTTCGTTTAAGGCTTTCCGTCAATCTACATTCTTGGATTTAGTATCGCAAGCAGCAGTTTTTATGAGCGAGAAACAAATCACCCAGTGTAAGTTGTATAAAATTAATACAATTTGCTCTAACTTTGTAAATAATCCAAGGCACAGGCTAAACGATCTAACATTGTTGGTCAAACATTTGAGATTTGCGTAGGCAATGTTTGACTGTTTGGCCACATCACAAAGCATTGCTTGTCAATTATTTCTGGCTTGATACAAGCACAAAATGTTGTTGAAGTTTTCCAAAACATTACTGTTGAAATTCTGCTTGTCAAACGATGTTTTGCGAAGTGGCCAAACGGTCAAACAATGCCTGTTTAGCAAAACCTCAAATGTTTGAACAACAATGTTTGATCGTTTGGCCAGGACCAAATACATGAAAAAGCCCTCTTCAGTCTTACATTCTCTTACTCATATACCTAAGGCCCTGGCTAAACGATCAAACATTGTTTGATAAACATTTTGAAATTTGCTTGTCAAGCAAAATGTTTGACCGTTTGTTTGGGCACGTCCAAAAACATTGCTGGTCCAACATTTCTTGTTTGCGTCAAGCAAAAAATTTTTTTTAATTTTTTCATAAACGTCACTCCACAAATTCTGTTATACTTCTGCTTGTCAGGAAATGTTTTTGGACGTTGCCAAACGGCGAAACATTTGTTGTAAAGCAAATTTAAAATTTGTAACCAACAATGTTTGATCGTTTAGCCTGGGCCTAATACCACAAAATATCTCAGGAAAGAGAACAACCATTTTGCACTTTAACGGGCAAACAATGCTAAAACACGATTTGTATTTGGAAGTTTGTCCCATTTGTCCATATAACATCCTGTTACGGTTCTGTGCCCTTCTATGTAGACAGAAAGAAACACTGAAGTCCGTTGCTTCAGTTCAAATGTTGGTAGTCTGAGGAATGTCGAAAGAGCTTCTAGTATGTTTAACATGTTTCTGTTTTCATCGCTATTTTAAAATTCTTCTCTATCAATTTTATTTTAGGTGTTGGATTTCTAATGCTTATATCTGGTCGTTCTTAGGGCCGATTATTCCAGTTATTGTGGTAAGCACTTGTTTGATATTTCTAAGCTTACAAAGTTTTGTCCCCTCCACGACAGATGTTTAAAGGCCCGAGGTCTAGAGAGATCTATAGCTGTCCCCCCTATCGAAGTGCTGTCAAGTATTTTCATTAGCGATATATTATTTTCTTTTGCTTCCTTTATTTTCCAGAGTAATATTTTCATCTTGATATCAGTGGTAATTGCACTTATAAAACGAGAAAAATACAGAAAAAACCAAGTGAAAAATCCTAAAGCCAGGTAAAGTGATTTTATTTAGTTCGGCGTTTTCCACTTTTCATTCCTGCTGATACCAGATTTATGGATAGATTGATGGATTGATGGATGGATGGATGGATTGATGGGTGGATGGATTGATGGATTGATGGATTGATGGATGGATGGATGGATGGATGGATGGATGGATGGATGGATGGATTGATGGATGGATGGATGGATGGATTGATGGATGGATGGATAAATTGATGGATGGATTGATGAATTGATGGATTGATGGATTGATGGATGGATTGATGGATGAATAGATTGATGGATTGATGGATGGATGGATTGATGGATTGATGGATTGATGGATGGATGGATTGATGGATGGATGGATTGATGGATGGATGGATTGATGGATGAATAGATTGATGGATTGATGGATGGATGGATTGATGGATTGATGGATTGATGGATGGATGGATGGATGGATGGATGGATTGATGGATGGATGGATTGGATTGGATTGATTGTTGATTGATTGATGGATGGATGGATTGATGGATTGATGGATTGATGGATGGATTGATGGATGGATGGATGGATTGATGGATTGATGGATTGATTGATTGATTGATTGATGGATGGATGGATTGTTGGATTGATGGATTGATTGATTGATGGATGGATGGATGGATGGATGGATTGATGAATGGATTGATGGATGGATGGATTGATGGATGGATTGATAGGTTTGACCTTGTTAGTAGTGCTATTTGAAGCTTTAAATACCGACGGTTGTCATTTTGTAGCTACGTTTGTTAAATGTTAATTGCGTAATTTCATTATTGTTTTTATGGTTTTTAGGGTTTCAGTTAAGGCAACTATGATGTTATGTCCTATACTTGGAATCTCATGGATTTTTGGATTTTTCACTGTAAACAAAGAAACTGCATTGTTCATGTACATTTTCAATCTGATGAATAGTTTCCAGGTAAAAGTTTGAAAAATACAAATTTCAATGTAATCTTTCAAGCCATACCAACATGTTCAGCCAACAATGCCTTAAGCCGAGGGCAAACCATGCCAGAATATTGGCCAAAATTGCCACTAACAATTTTTGGCCAACATTTTGCACGGTTTACCCTAAAACCACTGGTCTCTGTGGCGCAGTGGTTAGCGTGCTGGACTCACAACGAAAATGTTGTGGGTTCGAGCCACGGTCTTTCCACTTGTGTTGCAGAGATACCTTGGGCAAGTTGTTAACACAAATGTGCCTCTCTCCACCCAGGTGTATAAATGGGTACCTGGTCGGTAGTTATGATCGCCGTGTGTGGCTGCACCCTGCTATATGCTAATGCATCCAGACCAGGGGTAAAGTGTAAAGTCGACTGAGTAGCCCTAGGCTAATAGTAGACTCAAAAACGGCAACTTTACTTTTTACTTTACTTTATCCAAACAAACATGTTGTTAATTTGGCCAATATTTTTCTTCTTTTTCGTCAACTAAAACAGAGAGCAATAAACAAACAGCTACTTCAGTTTCAGCCATGTTTGCAAAAGATCATTTCTCTAATCTTGGACATAAATTAGTGGACTTCTGATTTATCTTTCCAGTCCCCCCTTCCCCCAAGATCAATGTTGTTATTAGCTTTGAATTTGGGGCTTGATGGGAGCAGATGCATTCTCCATGAAATCTTAATAGAGCAACATTGATTGGTGGCGGAGGGGGCAAAATGGAATGTCAACATCAATCACAAACAGTCCGGATATTCGTCAGCAACCCAAAACATCTCAGATGTTGGGATGGTATGCCAACCGTACCAAAATAGGCTAACATGTTGGCCAAAAATATTGGAACTGTTTGCGCCCGCCTTTACGAGGAAATGGTTGAACGAAAGAAAAATTCAATATATTATTACAATAAGAATATAATTCTTTGTTATGAACATCGCAAAACAGGCAACTGCTTGGAGCGGGTTGGTGGAGTGTGGAGGAACGTAGACTACGACGAATGTAATAAGTCTAATATGGGAGCTGAGGCTGAGCGATATTCTTATAAAAAAATAATATGATTAGCTAAAGCCGATTTTTGCTGTTTCTTCAGGGATTGTACATCTTTATCAGCTGTTGTCTATTGGATAACGATGTAAGTAAATAGATTTTTCGTTTATCCATATCGTTCATCCAATTCGATACGTTCTCGTGTAACATCGTATCCAAAAGGCATGATCTTTTTTATCCGCATCTTTTTCTCTCATTTAAACGGGTGTCTGAGAAATTTTTAGAACCGAGAGTTGCTATTTTCTAACGAAGAGATTTTTATCTAGGTGAGAGATGCGCTAAAGCAGCGATTTTCTAACTTGGTATGGAAAAGCAAACCAAACAAGAAGACGAAAAAAGTTGCATTTCAAATGGATAATCTGAAGAACAATAAAACTGCCGGTCTTTGCAAATATGAACAAAAACAGTGTTTTCTTGGTGGAGCAAACATCACCAACAAGCCCATGGTATGTATTGGTTGTTTTCCTTATTCATTCATTTTTAGCGAATCGAGGCGCAGTATTATGGTCACATGACAAAGCCAATGTCGCTGGATTCGAAGTTTCAGAACTCCGGTTGTATCCTTATTCTTCGTTCTAAGCAATATTTATAGCTCACAAGTTAAAAATTCCCATCACCCCTGTTTATTTAGCTCTCCGTTTTTCAGATTCATAGAGCAGTTTCATCCCCCCCCCCCTCTTTTATAAAAAACCCATAGAGTGATTAGATTCCAAATGGGAAACAAAAGTAATCTTGCTCTACCAATTACTTGGAACCGATCGTAATTTTCTGCGAAACCTGCGTTATCAAGTAAACTTCTGCTGAAACTTCTAGGGGGTGTAGTGGAAAACATTTGATAGGGGTAGGCTTGGCTTATTTTTTGGGTCCAAAAATTTTTCGAGTTTCTTATTTCGATGGATTTGAAAAGCTCTCTTTTTTTGAGCAGCATATTCTTCATTAACTCGTTTATGTTGAAAATTCGTGTCATTTTTTGGCGTAAAACACTGTTAAAAATTAATATGTCCGAAGATATTCAACGCAATTGTGAAGTTCTGTATGACTAAGAGAGAGTTTAAATTGGCTTTTTTATTCAGGTGGATCCTGATCGCAAGGTCCAGAGTCCCCAAGACGCATCAATTGTACCAAAGTACGATGATTTTCCAACGCCTGAGTTCCCTGTATTAAGAGGCAGAATGTCTATCAGTGGAAATTCCAACACATCATCTAGCAGTATTATTAGCAGCAATTTGAGTGGTTCAATTCTGATGACTGTTGCTGAATTCACTGACAAGAATTTCAAGGCACCTTATGAAATTAATGTTCAAGAATACAAGGTGGAATGAAATGGTGTGACGTCATTTCAAGAGACTACAAGTACATTATTCTTGTTTTTATAACCCTGCTAAAGCTAACCCCTGCGAGAATGGTAGGTGAATCGATTATTTTCCTTGCACTCTGTGTATATATAAACACTAAATACCTTTTTTTGTATTTTATAAGCAAACCAGCATCTTCTCCCTCGTACAATTTTTAACCCGCGTGCCCAGGGGGAGACTGTTTGATAGCTCAACTAATAGACAAATCGCGCATGACACTGTATTCGGCGTGTCTCTTACTCTTAGGGGGGCTAAACATGCGAGTGACAAGCGAGCAACATGTTCTCCAAGTCGCAGAGACAAGAAATGTTCTGTTGTCTGCCAGATAGATTTTCGTGTCTCTCGCTACAAATTTTGTCGCGCGCTACTAAGTTTCCGTTGTGGTCAAACTAGGAGACATCGAGGGGACATGTCACTGGTGACAATTTCACGCGCGACATGTCTCCTAGTTTAGCCAGGCGTTCACAAGATTTCTACCAAACCAACAGAGATTCCAGATGAGGGTTCACAAGATTCTTAGGAGTGGATTGCCCCTCGACCCTACTTGTGGATTTAGTCCAAGCATCTTACAAATTCTTCTGAATTAATTAACATAAATTATTTTGTACTTTTTGTTGCTGTTGCTTCACGAGGTATTAGAATTCTAGTAAATACGTGGTTGTAATAACATTGAATGACTTGGAGTCTAAAGATTTTTAATCGATTTGTAATAAATCAGGGATTTTCTAGAATAATTCAAGGGGCAGTAATGTTAGAGTTGTTTCAGTTTTCATTTTAATAACTGTCAACATGAGTCGAATAATTCATTTACAAAGTCAAAAAAGTTTCATCATTTTGTCTTTGTTGCACTGCTGTTCTGAAAATGAGGCTCGAATTTTGATTTCTGGTTTCGCCATGCTTTTGAATTCTGGAAAGAATGATGAAAAATTTCATGCAGACAGAAAGAAATACAGGGGTGCTCTATATTCAAATGATTAAGACTCCACCAACCCTGAACCCTTGTCACACCAAGAACAGACTTTAACATGACTGTCTAAGTTATCAAGTTCTGAATAGAATTTTTTTCGTTTATCCTCTTGTTTAGGTATAGGTACAGACAATACAAAGGTATTAGGCATAGGCATAGGTATGGATATAGGTACAAGAACACTGTATAGGTATTAGTGTTGGTATAGGTATTGATATTGCTATTGCTATTGGTATTGGTATTTGTATTGGTATTGGTATAGCTGTAGGTATAGGTATGTACAGACAAAGGTGTAGGCATTGGCTTAGGTATGATTATAGGTATATGCATAGGTATGGATATCGGTAAAAGAAAGAGGAAAAGGTATCAGTATTGGTTCAATATTTGTATTGATATTGGTATAGGGATAGGTATAGGTATATCGTAGGTATAGATATAGGCATAGATGTAGCTTCACGTTTTGGTACAGGTATTGATATTTGTATTGGTATAGGTATTGGTATTGATATTGTTACTGGTGATAGCACTGATATAGACACGGATACAAGTAAAGAAATAGGTATATGTACATGTTTAGAGGAATAAGTATGCATGCATGCAAGTTATAGGTGTAGGTTTACAAATGGTCTGTTCTAGGTAGAGTAGAGACATATGTAGGTATCCGTATAGGTATAAGTATAGGTATAAGTATAGGTAAAGAGAAGAGGTATCATCATTAGAGGTATAGGTATGTATGCATGCAAGTTACAGGTGTAGGTTTACAAATGGTCTGTTTTAGGTAGAGTAGAGGCATATGTAGGCGTACGTATAGGTTTAGGTATAGGTAAAGAGAAGAGGTATCGGTATCGGTATAAGTATGCGTGTAGACAAACGTTCCTCGAACCTTTATACGAGATTCTTCTGTTGATATTCAAGCCAGTATCCGAAAGCATTTCCTTCACTTCATCTTCAGTAACTGCTGGGTCATCGATTCTCATTAGAACATACTTCAATTCTGCAGCATGCATGAAGCCTTTATCATCAGAATCAAAAGTGCGAAAAGCCTCCTTCAAATCTTCTTCTTTCCACGCCATCTGGTCTCCTTGCAATACCATCATATTTACAAACTCAGGAAAATCAATTTTGCCATTTCCTAGAATTATATGCTATCCAAATAAGAAACAAGCAAAGTTTTTCCTAGTATACACCTGAGTCCCAGGGCTACACGACCAATATATGGACGGACAAGATTTTACATACCACCCACCCACTTACTATGTAAACACAGAAAGGGCACAGACCCTAGCTATATTATGGGTTACCGAGGGGAATTTCACTCCTTGACAAGCGTACGAGATTCCTATTGAAACAAAGGATTCTTACACGATTCCTTAAAAACAGTAGATACTCCAGCTGAGAGTGTACGAGATTCCAAGGAGTGAATTGCCCCACTTGGGTAGCAACAAGCGGAATATGAGTGTATTAAGGCTTTCTAGGCCATACTATTGCTTGACGTTACACTACGAACATCATTGACGCGGTATTAACACTTTTCGGACTCAAATAAAGTGAAACTCTAGTTTTCTTTAATTTCCCACCCTGTTATATAGGGATTTGGCTAAAATTACACCCATGTTTAGAGAAATTCAGGTCCAAAACCCACCCATTTGGACGGCACATACCGGTACCCAAATAATATGAAACCCTCACCGGTGCCAGGATTATGGTATAGGCATGGTGTAGGCATAAGTAGCAATTAAGATGTAGTTACAGTATAGTTTCGGGTATAGGTATAGGTATAGGTATAGGTAAAGGTATAGTGAAAGGATAATAGGTATACGTGTAGGTGTAGGTATATATAGGTGTAGGTATAGGTATATACATAGTAATAAGTATAGGTATATATAGGTGTAGGTATAGGTATATACATAGTAATAAGTATAGGTATAGGTATAGACATAGACATAGGCAAAGGTATAGGTATAATTATAGAGATGGGTATAGGTTTAGGTATAGTTTATGTTAAAGTATGGCCATAGGTAAAGGTATAGTCAAATGATTGTAGATATACGTGCAGGTATAGGTATTAGGTATAGACGTAGGTATAGGTATAAAAAATAATTAGAACTTACCGTCGAAGTCAACTTCATTGATAATTGAACATAACTCATGTTCTGTCGGATTCAGGCCTAATGAGCGTAGAATGGCAGCTAATTCTTTTGTGGTAATGTATCCATTGCCATCTTTATCGAACGAGGAGAATGCATCTCGAAATTCTGCAAGAAAGAAGACCAGTACCAAGAGGAAAATGCAGCCAAAGCAAAGGCACACAACCGCCAGAGATATTGCAAGGTATAGATATCGGTTTACGTATGGTATGAAAATTGGTATTAATATACCAAAGATATAGATAGGTAGTAACACATTTGAAGGTATGTACGTGTGCGTATGATAATGGAAGCAGGTTTCACGGGGTGTGTTTTGTATATGTCTAGGTTTACGTTTAGACGTAGGAATAGGTATTGTTTTAGGTATAGGTAAAGGTGTAGGCATAGGTATGGTAAAGATGTAGTTAGAGGTACAGGTATAATTTTGTTAATGTAGGTAAAGGATTATAGGTATACGTATAGGTGTGGGTATACAGTAACTATAGGTATAGGTATATGTAGGTATAAATAGGTATATGTAGGTATAAATAGGTATATGTAGGTATAGGTATATGTAGGTATAGGTGTAGGTTCGGGTAAAGTTAACGTATTATAGTAGGTACAGGTATAGGTGTGGCTATAGGCATAAGGTTTAGGTATAGTTATAGGTAGAGGTATAGGTGTAGGTGTAGGTATAGTTAAAAATCATAGGTATTAGTATAGGTATAGGTATAGAAATAGGTATGGTTCAAGGTATAGTTATTAATATAGGTATTGGTATAGCTATAGTTAAAGGATTATTGATATAAAAATAGGTGTAGTTATTGTTAATGCATAGAAGGCATAGATATAATTGTTGATATTCATCTATGCTTACCTATACTATAGGTATAAATATAGCAATTTATGTAGGCATCGGTAAAGGCATACTTGATATAGGTATAGATATGTCTGTGTTTATGGGTATAGTTATATAGTTATATGTATAGGTATAGATGTTGGTATAGGCCTTGGTATAGGTAAGGTATTGGTAATATTTAGAAATTTAGCAATACCTTCAATTTGCTCGTCCGAAAGCTTCTCCTAAAAGTAAAAACGAAAATGGAAAATTATACTGTTGTGGTGTCACGAGACTATCAACACAGAATCAGAAACGCACTTGTTTCGCGGACAAGAAGCGAAGTGAATTGTAAAAAATCGCATCTTTGGTTGGTAGTTTAAAAAACGCACCATTAGATCTTGAGAAAACGATCAAACATTGTTGGTGAAACATTTTCAATCAACGCTGGTAAATCAAAAATTTTTGGCTGTTTTGCAACGTCATAATCAATGCATGCCAAACATATTTTGCTTGTAATAACCTGAATATGTTTTCGTCATTTTCCAAAAGCATTGCTTGTCAAACAAAGTTTTGTGACGTGGTCATACCGTCAGTTATTGCCACTTTGCTCAATGCAGCTCTCAAGTGTTTGACCAACAATGTTTGATCGTTTGGCCAGGGCCTTAGAATGTTATCAAAAGTTAACAATAAGTTAAAACCATTTAGTATCTTACATACCATCATTCAGGCAAAATTTCAACCAACTTCTGCAGTTGCTCTGGTCCAAATCATCTGCGAACGACCAGACATCAATTTATATGCAAAAACAATTATTTATTAGACACTAATTTATTATTTATGCAAAAATAAGCCACTTTACCAGCGTTCGGTGCTGTTTACTCAATTTTTAACGTTAGTGGGTTTCAAAACGCGAAAAATCAAGCTAATTTACACCATTGTGGTAAAATTGCTTTGGTTTTTTGGGGTTGCGCTCTGTTACAGCATTACTAAGTCATCCAGCCATCTGAAACTGGCGAAGCAAAAACCATCCTTTGTAATGTGAAGGTCAAGTCACTGAGTTATTAGGGTCTTCTAGGGGGTTTTATGCTCCCTGTTCCTTTGAGAAAATCCCCTTGTTCCCCCCTGGAGTTTTTTAGGATTGTTTTTAGATTGATAGTCAAGTGGATTGATAAGGAGGATTTTAGCTGATCCCTGTTTCCCAATGTTCCCTTCTTCCCTTTTAATTTTGGTCCCTTGTTCCCTGGATACATCTCACATGTTCCCATGTTGCCTGGAGCCCCTAAACAACCCTCTGTTACTAGCAAATTGATGAACAAATTGGTCTCTCGAAAGCATGGGGAATATTCCACCAAATTTATAGTTGAGGATCTGCCGCTGTATTTTCACAAGAATGTATTCTCTACTAAACCTATTTTATAACATGCTACTTTAAAAACAGGAAAGAAACATTAGAAATGCATGGAAACAAAGGAGTACATGAGTGCCAAAGCGCTTGCAAGGATTTCCTATAGATGTAATATCAATGAGAATGACGTTCTGTACAAAATATTTATATGTAAAGCAACTAAGTACAAGGTGATGAGCAAAGATTAATGTTGTCGTAGATGTTATGTTACTTTACGAACGTAGAAAAGAATGACTGAAGCGTAGAAAGAACAACACAGCTTTGGGCCTAAAAATAGCAGTGTATCACACGCTTTGTTTTGATACTTATCCGTTCAGTAAGGATTTACGGCAAGACATCAAATGTTCTCCTCGCATCACTTTCGTCTTCTCGTGAATTCACATCTCAAAGATGTATTGTACTGCATAGCGTTCAAGCCGAGATGCCACAAGGATCTTTGATTGGCATCTTTTTATTCAATAAATAAATTCTAGAAATCTGCAGTCGGGGCCACATGCCCCTGACCCCCGCCTTGACCTTTCTTGTTTCTTTTGGCAATAGTAAATTTGTACAGTTTGTCCTCTGAAAAAGTACCATTTCCTGTGGCTGTGCCAAAATTTGTTGCTCTTGCCCCGCTTTCGGCGTCCATGTTGATCCCATGCGCGGAAGAAACGTTCCAATCAGATAAGAAGTTAACAGTACATAGTGATTTGCCGCCCGCCGCTCGGTAAATTCAGGACACATTTTATTTAACGGCAAATATAATATATACAGTAACAAGAAATAAAAGTTCAATGACATTGTAGAATTGCACATACAAAATTCGTTTGTCGGTATTTTCTGAAGAATTTTTATCAATTTCACTGCTCTATTATGCTGAAAAAACCCTTTGAAGATCGAAGCGCTCGGAAACTGACAAATATCTTCACAAGAACCGAATCTTTTAGAAGTTAGCCGCAGCGTTTATGACATCCGCGACCGCGATTGGTTGTTCTCTTCGACGAGTTGTAATCTTCTGAAAAAGACATCATGTGTATGTAGGCCAAGACAAGTTTTAGCTTTCCACTGATGATAGCTCTTGCAAGAAGAGTCTGATTTGAAAAGAGGGGATACACTTACAGTATGAGCAGTAAAGAAGTAAGTTACAAGGTAAAAGGATCTATAGGAATTATGCATTACCTCGTAAAGCAAATATTCTTGATTCTTATAAAATAATTTGTACAGTTCATTGTTGTGTGCTTGAGATATATTTTCACAAAATTGAAGTTTGTTGTTGTGGATGTAGGTATAGGTAAACATACAGGTATAGGTATATGTTTTCACGAGGGGCAACTCGCTTAGTATGCCCGGAAATTTTCCGCAGTTTATCGCAATTCTGAAGTTTTGTTCTACTCAAAAACTATTATTTTAATAGTATTTTAGTTAGATGTCCACTAAACAGATTTTTCCAATCAATTTGGACTATACGCTGTTTTACAAATGCACTAGAAAAACAGGGGCGCAAATCGAAAAAATTATTGGGGGGGTGTCATGAAGTGGGACCAAAGGGTATTGGTCTTTGTGTGCCGAAAAGCGCACCCACCTAGGGGGGTTCGGGGGCATGCTCCTCCGGAAAATTTTGAAAAATTGGGTTGCTAGAATCGCTCTGGTGACCGTTTCAGTACTCTTTTAATGTAATTTTTGCGCAGCCCAGCTGTTCAAGAAAACCTAAGAAACAACAAGTTTTGTCAAAATTTATGTCGATGTTGTCGCCTGGCGCCCGGAATTGTCCAAAAACATAAAAAATAAGGCCAGAAATGGCTGACACAACTTGTCTTTGTTGTACAGCTAGGCATGTCCTGACTAACGGCAGTATTGACTACCAATACATTGTACTGTCATGAAGGGATTGGGTTGCAATTGGCCGAAAGTTGTCCAGCCTAGCTGCTCTGGCCCTTTTGTTTGCTAATTTGTTCTTTCAAGGAAACATCATCACTATTTCCTGCTATGCAAAACAGCGTGGTGAATTAAGTTCAATGTTCAATGATCTGCATGAGAGCAATTTTTTACCGATTTTTCTTTGGGTTTCGGGTACAACTCTGTTTATTACTATTGAAAATGGAAATAATTTAGTTCAGAGCCAGATCGGGACCGACTTTATCACTATAAAGTAGCTACTGGGACCGGTTGGAAAAATTATTGGGGGGGTGTCACACCCCCCCACACCCCCCCTCATTTGCGCCCCTGTAGAAAAACTGCCAACTTGGGCTCCCTTACAGAAAAGATTTTAATCTTGAATTGCAGATGGCCTAGCCATTGCGTCATTCTGAATTGCGAAGCGGTATCTGCATTTGGCAGGCCTCAGACTTATTACCTGAGTCGTAGTTATCGCTATTGAATTGAACAGCTGCTGCTGGATGCTTGCTACGGGACGCGGAAACCAGTTTTCTTGATCTAATTTTGGTGTTAGCCTCGGTTTCATGAGCAATAACTGCAGGTAACGAGGCTAGGCAAGCTGATATTTATGCAGATTTCATAGATTTCATAGAAATTAACATTTCTTTCACTTGCAGAGCGTCAATCGATACAATGAGCGTTTGAAAGATGTACAACATTTTGTTGATGAGAATCAGGAAACATCGTACGAGCGAAATGAAGTGAAGATGACTGGTGACGGCGACGAGCCGCAATTTGGAGTAGCTTATGATTTCAACAATCTGCCAAAAATCGTTGCTGTTCATACTCTTGATCGAGAGGATGAAAGAAACCTGAATAAATGTACCTCAATTGAAATTTATACAAAATCATTATTTGAGAAAACTTTTATCAGTACTCAGCAGCAAGTCTTCTTATCGAGCCCTAAGACATACCATCAGAACCGTAATGATTATGATTATTATGATGTCTATAATGATGGCTATCATTGGTGTGATTATGATTATAATGATGGTTATGATTGGTGTGATTATAATCATGAAGATAGCTATAATACTGCTGCTAAAGGTGAGGTTTCGCGTGAAACAGCCCAGCCTCGTTCAGAGAAGGTTTGTCACTCACCCGGTATCGGATCAGCAAAGCGAAGAAACTTCAAAGATAATCGGAAAATGGCTTGGGAGAAGAGCAAAAGTTCAGAGCGAAAACTTAAAGTTAAAGGAGTTAAATATAAAAGTTATCATGCTCAAAAATATATCTGTGATGAAGACGTTATACACGAAGAGTCGGAACCATTTATATACAAGGGCAACAGCCGTTATGATCTAGAAATTCAAAGGCCATCTTTCGTAGAGCTTAGCGAAAGTTTTGGGTACAGAACGCGTAGAAATAAACAGTTTCGATCAGAAAGACTAAGTTTTTCAAAAGAAGATATTAATCTAGATTCCTCGATTGGATAAATTGCCACGAAGAAGCTGAAAATGTGTCTATGTTCTGAAGTTTGAGACGTTGAACAGAAGAGAGTGAATTTATCAAAATTTTAAAATATTGATAAAGAAAATGATACCATGTAGATAAAAAATAAAATTGATAATGTGTAAAAACATTCGAAATGCTCCACAAAGTGGGAAACATATTTCTTATCATGCTTTCATTTCCTTTTTCTTAACTAAATCGTCATCACCATTACAATCTTCTTTTTCTTATTCTTTCTCTCTCGTCCTCTTATTCTTATTATTCTTTCTTTCTTCTTCTTCTTCTCTTCTTCTCATCGTTCCTTCACGTCTTTAATTCTTTCTCATTCTTCCTGCATTCTTCTTTCAATTATTATCTTTATTTTCGCTTTTTCCTTCTTCTTCGTCATCATCTTCTTCCTCTTTTCTCCTTATTCTTCTTTATCGTCTTTTATTTTGATTCTTCTTCTTCCTACCTTCTTCTTTTTTTTTTCTTGTTCTTATTCTTCGTATATTTCTGTTTCTTCGTTGTTTTATTTTTCTCCTTTATCAAAATCTGTTGTTTTAATTCTCCTTCTTCTTTCTTCATCTTTTCTTCTTCTCCTCCTTCTTCTTCTTCTTCTTCTTCATATTCCTAATTCTTCTTCTTCTTCGTCTTCTTATTCTTCTTCTTCTTCTTCTTCTTAGTCTTTTTCTTCTTCTTCTTCTTCTTCTTCATATTCTTCTTCTTCTTCTTCTTCTTCTTCCTATTCTTGTTCATATTCTTGTTCTTCTTCTTCTTCTTCTTCTTATCTTCTTCTTCTCCACCATCGTCTTATTCTTATTCTTCTTCTTCTTCTTCTCATTTTTCTATGTCTTCCACCGTCTTTACTTCTTTCCTCTTCTTCTTTCTCGTCTTCTTCTTCCAGTTGTTATCTTTTGCTTGTTCTACTCTTTCTCTCTTCGTCTCACTTCATGTAGTTCTTATCTTCTTCTTCTTTCTTTTTCATTTCTTCGTCTTCTTCGTGAATTTCATTGTCGTTCTTGTTGTCTTCTGTCTCCTCTAAAGATCTCTGCGGGTATTTCTCTGCATATTTTCTCTGTTTTAAGTTAGAATTGGTAAAGCAAAACTCCTGTACTCTTCCTTATGTATATTGTGTTGTTTATTAAACTAATTTACGATTCAAAATCTATCCAGAAAGTTCCCATTTTGTTTGTTTGTTGTTTTGTGAAATATCCATGCTTATGTAATGAGAAAACAATTTGTTTAGTTTTGTATCAACTGCAGCCGCCAGAGCCCCCAATTATAAATGAAGCCAGTTGTTTTCTGTTTTCGGGCATTGTTTGAACTGTTGGCTGTTCTTCCTATTGTTTTAATTTCAGCCCCCATACTTTCTTCTTTGTTTTAAAGCTACTGGAACTCAAAACTTCTCTCCGAAAGTTTTGTTGCTTTGAGAGTTCGAAAATGGTTTTGCTTTGAACTCCATTTTATCCCATTTTTTTGCCCTGATTTCATGGGAACAGCGTTGTTGTAAGTGGAGTGGGCCATGGGGCCCCCGCGCTGTTCTCCAGAAGATCCGGAAACCGAACCCCAATCTAGTCTCCTTTTCAAGACGAGACTCAGATGACATGTTCGATTTTGAAGTTTCATCTTGTGTGTGTTGGAATGCATATGATGATATTGTCAAATCTATAAATTAAAACTTTTTATATAAAAAACTTCCCATCTATAAGTTTCAGCATCAATAACAATGGCAGCAGACTTTGAAAACCCACTTCGAAAGTTCAAGCTGGTTTTCCTAGGAGAACAAAGTGGTAAGTATGAAGACTTCTTGTTTTTAGTTAGGCCGGTCGCGCAAGCCATTTTCAGTTCACAGCTTGAAGCATGATGCATGTGACCACACCTTCACTAAAATTTTCACTCAAATAAATTCAAATTTGTAAATGTGCAAGCAGAATTAATATCCGATCGAATTTTCAATTCCTAACAGCAGTTGCTGCAAGTATAAGTCATATATTATTAAGTTGGCCATTATCACTACTAAATAAACTTGTACAGAAATTGGCATACATGGCTGGGAAAGAGCCTGACTGCAAAGTATATATTACTTGCACAAAGCACACCAGAAATTTTCAAGAGAACAATAGGCTAACAATAGGATAGAACAATAGAAAGGGTAAAAGTATTTCATAAATGGCCACAGCCCTAAAAGGAGCATATATATTAGTTTGTCATATAACTTAGGGCTATCCCCTCCTTGCCAGTCTGCAGAGTGTGCATCATTTCAATGAGACCTCAGGGGTGCCATTGCCAAGAAACTGCTGGTTCACGATCTGCAGGGTTGTTGCTCTCTTTGCTCTCGTTGCTCTCTTTCTTTCTTTCCTCAGCACAATTTTCCTCAGCACAATTTTCGCAAAGACAGCAACCACCCGTCAGCACAATTTTCGGCAAAGAGAGCAACAAAGGATTTTGGAATCTGTCCACATCAAAACCAAAAGGCCGGTTCTGTGTAGACAGAAAGAGTTCGTTTTCTCACTTGGGCTCTTCAACCATTGTAATTCTATTGATCTTCCGGCTGCATAGGACCAGCTGATTGGTGTTTAAAACACAATGCCAATTTAGCTTCTCTTTCCAATGGGTGCATTCTGAGCAGCATCTGGGTATAACTCCGCATGAGTTCATTGTTTCAGTCTGTTTCTGACATTCATACTTTGAGGAGTGTCATACGAACAAGCTTTTAAGTATGCCCGAAAATGTTTCAGCTATTTGTCATAATTTAAAATTTATTATTTATTTTTTCAGTTGGAAAGACATCACTAATAACAAGGTTTATGTATGACAGTTTTGATAGTACATATCAGGTAATCTAATGACCTTATCTAATTAGAAAAAAATGAAAAATATTCCTTCTTTCATAAAAATCATCATTTTATTGTTACATGCATTTGCCTTTCTTCATCTCATCATGTTTTATCATTTATGTAAAAGTTTTCATTTTGTCTTCTAGGCAACCATTGGAATAGATTTTTTGTCAAAGACAATGTATCTGGAAGATAGAACAGTAAGACAACTTTTAATTCTGTATAATTATTCAGTTTTTTAGTCTTTATAGAATAGAACAGTTGGCAGTGATGGGTGTCCAGGCTAGTCTATATACTAAGTTATTCTTAGACATTTTTCTTTTTTTTTGGATACTTCCTGTACCTCTACTACACTTCCTCTCAGATAATTCCCCTAAAATCTGTACCTCTAGAAACTTAGGGACTTTATACTTCATAAATTTTAAAGTTGGCAGTGATGGGTGTCCAGGCTAGTCTATATACTAAGTTATTCTTAGACATTTTTCTTTTCTTTTGTAAGTTATATCATGTACTGCTGCTACACTTTCTCAGATAATGCTTCGAAAATCTAGACCCCTTGAAACTTAAGGGCTTCATACTGTATAATTTCCATCTGACATTGAGGACTGTCCCTCTTTCCATTTGTTTGCAGGTTAGACTTCAAATTTGGGATACAGCAGGGCAAGAACGATTTAGAAGTTTAATACCAAGTTACATTAGAGATTCATCTGCTGCTGTAGTTGTCTATGATATATCAAGTAAGTGTTCAGTGCTACCTTGCATTTTCTGTTTTCCTTAATATGACAGAATCTTGTGGTAATGCGCATAGCATTTGCAGACAGATATATGTTAACCAAGGGTGCCAGAACCAAGGCAAGGTGATTTATCAAGGACAATAAGTTTTTCCTCAGTGCTCTAGCTTCTCAAGGAGCAACTAGATCAAATTTCCAAAAATTTCCCTGTGACCAAGATATATTTTGGTCATTTTAATCTGTAATAGTGTGACAGCTTAGTTTTATATTTTGTGGTTAACACATATTTTCTTCAGCCCTCTGCTTCATATCAAATTAAACCCAAAAAGTACTGTAAGGTTGTGATTTTACAGAACGAAATCAGATTGTGAACCTGGCTTCCTGAACAGTTGATCGTTTTGAATGGTTATCAATTGAAACTTCTCCTTGAACTTCATCATCAGTCATCATCATCATTATCATCATTTTGATCATCACCATCATTATCTTCATCATTATTATCATTATTATCTTCTTCATCGTCATTATCATCTTCTTCATCATCGTCGTCATCGCCCTTGTTGTTGTCGTCATCATCACCATCATCATCAATCGTCATCATGATCATTATTATCGTCATTATTAGTCATTATCATTATCTTCATCATCGGCATCATGATCATCATCTCCATCATCATCATCGTCATCATCATCATCATTATCATCGTCATCATCATCATCATCATCATCACCATCATTATCATCATCTTCATCATGGTATGGCGATCCTTATCATCATGATTATTATAGCCTTTGTAAAGTTGTCATAATTCCTCAGGCAATCAATCGTTAAGAAAGCGAACTATACGTAAAAGAAATAAGTGCTCACTTCAGAAGACCTTCAATCAAGCAATCATTATGTACTACATCATCATATAAATCAAATCAGTAATCATAATCATCATACACATTAATCAAGTCAATCATTCAAATCATCATTCACCAACAGTTTGAGAATGGTTTATCTCTATGTCCAGAATGGTTGGTTTATCTCTATGTCCAGAAACTCACCACCCATAACCAATATAAGATGCATCTATCTTTTTAAATCTTTGTGGACATCTTTTTTCTGGTGTCAGTAATCTCGGATAATAAAGATTACGTGTTTCAATTCCATGTCAAAAATTCGATGCTTTCCATCGTTTCTTGACCATCATTTTAGTGTGGAATACACTTTTTTTAATAAGCAACAGCTCAATTAGCAACTAGGGCTGAACTGACCTTAACATTAAACAACTTGAGGTCTCAATTGAACTACCGTAAGCAACTAAAAAGTCAAACAACCAAGCTTATTCTCTTTGTTGTGTTAGGAAATTGTTCTTCGTTCTTATGTTTTGCATGTTAAAGTTCGTTAGTTAACGTGTTTCCACTTACTGTCTCCCAAAATCATGTTGTAGGCCTAACAGATGACGATTTTGACCCGCGAAGTTAGGGGTGGTTAGTAGGTACAAAAAATGTTAAGCAACGTTTGAGCACCTTTGAGGGCTGAAATGTCAAAAATTTTACACAACTTTGAGGGCTGGACGAAAGTCAAGCTGCTTATTAAAAAAAAGAGTATATTGGAATGGAATGAATGAGAAGACCTCTGCCAAATAATCAACTAGGGCTGAGATTTTGTTTGTAAACGTTTTGGTTGAGATAGATTTCGTTTAGAACAGCACTTTGCAAACTTGTTAGTTTCATTAAAAAGCAAGAAAGGCGCCAAAAAAGAGTTTTAGGGGGTCATTCTTTGAGGGCTTAAGTACTAGATATTTTAATTAAGCAGCTTCTTGGGCTGGAGCAAAAGTCCAGTTGCTTATTGACAAAAGTTTATCGATTCTGGAGCTTGACAGATCTGCTTGTAAAAAACCTCCATTCGGTATTTTCAAGACTACTCACACACATATTACATTGTTTCTCCCAGCTTTTCAAAAGCCTCTTGATTAAGATCAAAATGGGATACAAAATTTCTGACCATCCTTTTAAAATGCCGTCTCATTCTATGAGGTTCTAAGTGCTATTTCTTCATTTTTATCACATATTTATGACTACATGACAAAATTATAACAGAGATTAGAATCCTCTTTTTATTTAATATTTTTGTTTGTACACTTTATCCTTTGTTAATCTTAACAGGCTCATCTCACTTAGTTCCTCGACAGGATTTTATCCAGAAATGAAGCCAGTATCGAGTATCTAAAAACCGCGTAACCAACTGAAACGTTTTCCGTTTTTCTTGGCATTTACCGAAGCTCATTTAACCAACGCAGGCCCGAGATTTAAAGGTGGTGTGGACGAGTGTTCAAGTCCTTCGCTTCACGATAACAAGGTCGCGGGTTCGAATCTCGTAGTGACCAATTTTCACAAGCTTACAGTCGACTCAGCTGCCTACCCTTCCGAGAAGGGTTATTTGAGTACCCAGCGTATTCACGATCCACATCAGCCACATCAGGTGTATTGTTGCCAACACCTACGTTAAGACATAAACTACTTACTTGTTTGTAAGCTGAACCAAAATTTCCTGATTTAAAGCTATGTGATGCTGCAATGAAAGAGGAACTTTGATTTTGACGTACAGATCTTGCAAGCTAGGTATGTGTTGCGATGCGCCGGTCATGTTCTGGTGTTTCGTCCTTGTTTTCTGTTGCCAAGTGGTCCAGAACCCATCCAAAATAAGAGCCAAAATAAATTAATACTTTGGTTATTCTTCACTATGTTTAATCTGACTCTTAATGGGTCAGGGACATGTTAGAATTTGTGAAGGTGAAAGGTGAAATGGTGCATTTAGCGCCAGTCGCTAGGATCTCAGTAATAGGTTAATAAATCGAGACATCGACTCTGGCTGTGACGCTACAATTGCTGGGGCTCGATCCCCGACCTCGCTAAGCTTCTGACACCACGAGCCAGCTGGATTAGGCCACGATGCCACAGCACCTCTATATTATGCTTTCATCTTCCTAATATGAATAATTTCTCTAACCTGCCAGGTACAAACTCATTCGAACAAACTGACCGATGGGTGGAAGAAGTTAGAGCAGAGAGAGGCCTAGATGTTGTCGTCATGTTAGTTGGAAACAAAACAGATTTAACAGAAAAGAGGTAACAAACAATTCTTCGCCTCCTTCTCACGTGCTTTCAAGTTGCGTAGTAACAATAAATCTCATAGACCTATAGACTTATTACCTGAGTCTCAGTTATCACTCATCAGACCGAGACTAACACCAAATCGAGATCGCTCAGGTTGGCAGTTTGAGCATCCAGCATTTGAACTCAATAGCGACTCAGGTAATATCTAATGACCTTATCTTCTCACGGAAACAACTCAAGCTCATTCCCAGGGATACAGGCAGGCCTGAGGGCAGGCCATGAATATTTCTTCTTAACATCCCTGAGAACGAGTTTGAAACTACTCTCTTTTCTCATGCCTAGTAACTATGTTTCCTACATTGCATGCCAGAATCTCTCTTCTATATCCCTACCGACACATAAATTGCACAGTGGAGTTAAGTAATCCTTAAAATCCAGGTTAGTGTTTCCAGATTTCGTTTCTTGACGTCACAGGGTCAATTTCTAAACGCTTTCGTGAGTTGTAGCGTGTAACACGTGCTTAACACTAACAAAAATTGACACTTGTGAAAGCAAAGTTTTTGGTTTAAATCACCCTATCAATCCGGTGTTTTCTCGTATTGGTAGAATTTTCTGACCCTATATCTATACATCTGTATAAGGAGAAGACATAGTCACTAGAATTTCAGTAATAGTTTTGCTAATCGAGACCTCTACCCTGGCTGATACGCTACCGTAGCTGGGGCTCGAATCTTAAAGTTGATGAAAAAAGCCTTATAGCGTTTCATCTATTTTATTCTTTTTGATCAGGAACTGTTAGTGGCGTAACGGACTAATGTTGAGAGTAGAATGACTCTCAAGAGCGTCTGAGCTCTAGCAACCTTGAGACTCCAAAGTTGTGACTAAGATAGAAATATCATAGAGTTTCAAACTTTTTGTAAGCTGGTATTTGTCGTGTGGTGATAAGTATCGTCTAGTCGATAAGAGGCTCAATTCTCATAATGAGGTCACGCGAAAAATGCATCTAGACATCTAGATAAGATGATGGATGTTAGGACTAATTGAAACCCGCGTATTTCGAATTTACATCGCTTGTTTGTGTTGTTGCATTGCTGAGGTTCTCAGAAAAACAGGTTCGAAAAGAACGAATGATGTGCCCTCTTTCGTTGATGTAGCCTCAGCTGCTAAATACATCTTTTCGCTGTTCGCTGACGACAGACAATTAAAATTTAATTTGGCGCGAAATTTCTCAAAGCGAGGCCATCGAAAGTCGTGGAGACGACAGCATTTTACAAAGAAACGATGTGTTAAAGCAAAATTATCGAATTGGTCTCGATGTTAGTTCGTTTGCTTTGCTAATGAAACACTTAAGGCCTAGCTAAACCAGGAGACATGTCGCGCGTGACAGTGAAATATGTCCATGATGGCTCTCAGCTTAGCCACCTCGGAAACTTTTAAGCGCGCGACAAAATTTGTAGCTAGAGACACGCAAATGTTTCTGGAAGACAACAGAAACATTGTTTGGCTCCTCGACTCGGGGGACATATTGCTCGCTTGCCACTCGCATGTTTAGCCGTCCTAGGAGACACGCCGAATACAATGTCCCGGGTGACATGTCTCCTGATTTAGCCACAGCTTTAGCCAACAAAGTCAAGTCATTATAAAGGCTACAAGAGCGGGGCGTAAATCGAAGTATTTGTTGCTTTGTAGCTATCTTAGCGGACTTAACAGTATTTCGTGCTCAGTACGAGCAGACTTTATAGATTATAATTCCCCTCCTTTATTACAACATTGTAATCAGCTTATTACACAGTTGATAAAGCATGCTATGTTGTGATCTATAGTTTGCATTAAGTACATATGGTCACGAATAGCTTTGTGAGATTTTGTAGCTGGATCGTGGGTTGCTGCCAGATGTCACGTTGGGTTTTATGATTTACGCGAAGTAACATGAGACAAAGAAGGACAAATCTTAATACCTTAATACCATTGATTTTCGCGGACATTTAATTTTGGCGCGAAAAAATCACGCGAAAATTGAAGGGGCGATAAAGGTCTATTTTTACATACTGCAACAAAGCGTATGTATTGTCAAGTATCCTTAATGTTACTCGTAGCTCTTTGTATTCATACAACTTTACCTTGTGTTGATATAATGAAAAGAGATTGAAAGAAAATTTAAGGCCGCACCGTTTTTTCCTTGATTAAGCGCCCGGGGCTCTTATTTAAAAATCCGTTCTAAAGAGGAGCGATTATTTGAAAATCTATGAATAATCTAACGTTCTGACGCAAAACAAGTTTTCAAGCAACTGGCAAAAGGTGTCTCTTGATTCTTTTCATCAGCACCAGAAGCTAACATATATACTACCCTTTTTTCAATAATCAACTGACCAATAAGCAACCAGGGCTGAGATTTTCTTAAAATTTTTGGTGAAATAGCTTTCTTTATCAAAGAAGTGTGAAAAGCCAGAAAAGACCAAAAAGACCTAATAGGTCATCTCAATGCTAGAAGTGAGGCGATTATTCGAGGTGCAGGTGTTAGGGACCAACTTATTCTCAATCCAAGGAGGCGATTACGGTTATTTGACAATTACTTATTTTCAAGAGAAAGTGGTTTGTATCATGATCTATAGCCATGAAATTTTCGGTTCACAGTATCTGTCACGTCTATTTTAGCATCAAATATAATTTATGTGTCTTCTTTCTGCGACGTTCCCTTTCATTCCCCGCCGTTCCTATGCCATTCCTCGCCGTTCCTCGACGCTCCCCATTTTAGTAATAGCTTCTTCCTTATGTCCCGTGAATCTTTTTCCAGACGTGTTTCTACAGAAATGGGCGAAAGAAAAGCGAAAGAATTAGAAGTTATGTTTATAGAAACGAGTGCAAAAAGTGGACATAATGTGAAACAGGTGGGTAATAAATTCCTCTATCTTTTATGCTCTCTTCAAAGCAAGGTCATCTTGTTCATATTGATTTATAATGAGTTGGATTTTCATGACATTTCTCTATAATCCTCATCTTTGCCATCACGTTACATCTTATTGTTGCTTCACTGTCATATCATAACCAAAGAGGAAATTACAATATGAAATTCATGTTCTAGTTTATTCCAATTTACATCATATTCATGCTAACTATAAAGTGTTTCATACACGCTATCTATGATATGTAATTATATGTTACATATGTAATCCTCATCTGTGCCACCACGTTACATCTCATCTTATTGTTACTACACCTCACTGATTGGTCCATTTCGTTCCGTATATGGGTATAAATCTCGCCTTAGTCATTTGTTTTGTTCTTTTCTGACGTTTATAATTTGAAGGGTGTTAGCCGAAATAAGCTTTAAAGTATGTCCAGAGATGTTTCCGTGGTTTCTCTCAATTTCGCTAATTCACTGTCATTTCATAAACATGTTCATACTAAGAACTGATGGTTATGATTCTAATGATGATGTTTATGATGATGATTACGATCATGATGATGATGATGATGATGATGATGATGATGATGATGATGATGGTGGTGGTGATGATGATGATGATGATGATGATGATGACGATGACGATGTTTATGATGATGATTACGATCATGATGATGATGATGGTGATGGTGATGGTGATGATGATAGTGATTGGTGATGGTGATGGGGATTACTGATGGTGATTGGTGATGGTGATGATGATTGATAATGATGATGATGATGATGATGATGATGCTTGTAATGATTATAATGATGATGATGATGAGGATGATGATGGTGATGATGATGATCACGATCTAGGTCATGATCATTAATATGGTGATTTAACTAGTGATGAAACTGATCGATCTGGTGATCATCATTCTACATATTACTTACTAAGTTTTTGGGTTTTTTATCGAGTAATTATCGTGACCGTTTGGAGTTTTATTCTTTGTTGAAATCTTTCCTCATTTTAAGAAGCCCTATGTCATTATTGACTGTCGTCATAAGGTTTATATCATATTGTCATAAGGTTTAAAGGTTATCACTAGTTGTAGATTATGCTAGTTTTCAAAACCACTCTTTCGAAACAAGCTTTATTTAGATTCATGACTCTCATTAGTACTGTACTTAATGTTATTCATCATCGACATAGAATCACACCATTCTCGTTGAAGAGAAACCGTACACAAACGTTTTTACTCAATTTTGTTATCATCTTCTTGTGGTTTTCCCAATGCAATGCAATTTCAAATAACAAGTTCTTTATTTTGCAAACTTCGACCACACGTTCCTAATCAAACCAATTAGATTATGTTGTGTGTAGTTTCTTTTTTGTCCTTTAATTCGATATTTTCCATCTTTATTCATTCTGTGGTAACCGTGTGGTAACAAACGATCTCATGAATTGTTACCTCTCAATCGTTTTCTAATCCAATATTGTTTAATTCTTGTTAATTCATGACAATGAGATTATAAAAGTTAACTACAGTATGACAATAAACACAAAATTTCTCCACTTCACTCTGATCTGTTTTACACTCTTATTTTTATAAGAAACTCATTTATAAGAAACTCAGTACTGAGATCAATATTGGTTAAGAAACTTTCAATACTCGACCAAAAATGGTAAGAAACTCGCAGGTCTCAAGAATCTTTAGAATTAGAAATAAAGCATCCAAAAACAAACTTCTGTTGCACCATAAGTGTCTATTTTTACAGAAAAAACAGCTGATGTAAACGTGAATTGGATTGCTTCTTCTATTTGAAGAATTTAAGTGTCAATTACCTGTTTTGGCACTTAAAAACTTTGATTCTAAGAAACTGCTAAGAAACTTTCAGTACCTAATATTTCTCCCAAAACTAAGAAACTTTGAGTACTGACCAAAAATCTTAGTTTCTTATAAAAAAAGAGTGTATTTTTGTAGGAATTTTTATATACGGACGTTGGTTTTTTTTGTGGCAATCATAATCGGCATCATAATCATAATCATAATCATCATCAATGCGATTGACAGTCATCATAATCATCTTTATTTCTAACCATGTTTATCGCCTTTTATAATCACGACAATCATGATCATTATTAACATACCATCATCGACCATAATAAATGATACTTCGCATCCTCCACCGCACTGAAGATTTTCCTCCACGTTACTGATGATAACCCTTCACGTTGCATTGGAACCCTTCACTATACTGCACATCACGTTGTACTGGTGTTCAGGGTGATGAATTGTCCTCGTGATAATGATTACAATCATTATGATGGTCAACTGGTCATTGTCGTGATTAACATTATTATTGTCATCCTAGTAATCATCATCGTCATCATGATCTTCATCATCGGCATCATTATCACCATCATCATCATCATCATCATCATCATCAACGTCATCATCATAATCATTATCATTTTCAAATTTTTCAAAACTTGGTTATCTGGTGCAGTCATCAAAATCAAAATTGTAATTAACCATCATCCATCATCATAATCGTAATCATATCTATGTCGTAATCAAATAAATAAAATTAAATAATGGTGATTCCATAAGGTAGGTTCTCATTGTATGCCGCGCAAAATAATGGTAAAATAAAAAGATCGAAATAAAAGCAAATTTCTAGTCAATATTTTGTCTCTTCTGATCAGCAGGAGCACATCCGCATTCAACGGAGAACATAACACACCGTTCTAACGGCTGTCTAGGCGCCATTATGAAACACATAACTAATCTAGTGAAATGCCATTTAAGGTTGATTTACACAGTTAAGGAAATGCAATAGTCATTACAGATTTATGTTTGACAAAAACGTCTTTCAATTTTGAATATGATTCATTGCTTTTTATCAGTTCATTAATTTGGTGTAAGATTAAAAAATTTGGCAACCTTCGAATAAGCAAGACTGGTTTTGATTGTTGTGCTGTAAACATGTTTGTTTATATAAACAAGGAACAACAAGGAAAAGTAACAACAATGGATGATTATGGCAAAATTATTTATGAAATGATTATGATGATAATGATAATGATATGATGCTAAGATGATGATGATAATGGCAATCATAGTGATGAGCTTCATGATTATGATGATGCTAATGATTATGAAGATGATGATGATGATGATGATGATGATGATGTTGATGATGATGATGATGATGTTGATGATGATGATGATGATGATGATGATGATGATGATGATGATGGTGATTATATGATGATGGTGATGATGATGATGATGATGATGTGATGATGATGATGATGCTGATGATGTTGAATGATGATGGATTATGATGATGATGATGATGATGATGAGATTTTGGTGACGATAATTGATTGTTCATGATTGATTCAAGATTATAGTTTTAACATAATTGATTGTTCGATTGATTCTTTAATTCTAACTGGCGATATGATCATTTAATCAAAGACCGATTTAATGATACTGATGATCTGTCTTTTCGTATTTCAGCTGTTCCGCAAGGTAGCTGGCTCTCTACCTGGACTAAAAGATAACAAACAACAACAACAAGAATCTAAATCACATATTATACAACCAAAAGCAATTCCAACTGGCCAAGGAGAAAAAGAGGAATCTTGGTGTAATTGTTAAGTAATGAGAAACCTATTTTCTAATTTCAGTATTAAATTCAAACAGGCCATTGTAGCCTCAATTTCAATAATACCATAATACAGAAACGAGGCCAATTCAAAATGTTGCCTGGTCTGATGTTCCCTAGATTCGCTACTAGACTTATTACCTGAGTCGCAGTTATCGCTATTGAATTGTATTGCTGGACGCTCAAACTGAAGCGAATAACAAAAACAACAACAATTCAATTCAATGTGAGCGAAAGTTAAAGATATGGAGACTTGGGACAAGTCCAACTCGTTACAGGAGTCTCTTGTTTACGCTCTCCGATTTTTAATTTGTCGCTCAATCGCCCAAGCACTAGTGATTTTAGAAAACAACAACATCAAGTGAAGTAGTGGGACTGGTGTTATGGGTCTAGATTGGGTCTAGATTCACCTCAGGGATACACCTATCGAAACCGAACTTGCTTTTCCCTTGTTTCAGCAACGTTCGGAAGGATTTTCGCCTTTATTGGTCTTTGTGTCAGGTGTTAGAATGGCTAACGCGTGCTTCATTGTCAAGTTTTTTTAAGGATCCAAAATTCTTTTCATTTGAAATACTGACGAACTTCCTATTCCTTTTTGAAATGAAATTTAGATAATTTGCCCATCAGCTAAAAACATTACCGTTGGGTCAATATCCTTCTAAAAATTGCTATTTATATTGATCATTTTCCTGTTTTTTGTCCTTTCAATCGTGTTTACAAAATGCAAAGTTTGCCTGTATCATCCCACTATAAGTATGCATGTTTACAAACAACCAAGTTGCCCTAAGAGATAGCCACTAACCAGTCAAGTCACGATCTCCTCCGCAGCACTATCAGTTCCCATAGAATAGCTACATAAAACCCCCCACTATTTCGCTCGATGTTGTTGTTGTTAGAATCGCTCAGTGTGGAGTCACAAATCAGAATTAGGGGAGCGTAAAGTAGAGACTCCTGTAGTGAGTCTACAGTTACCATTAGGCATAAAGGATTTTTGTTCGGATTAAAAGGATTTCGATTTAGTGCAGCTCTAGTTTATTAGCAATCTCTGTTTTTGTTTTATTTCTATAAGCAACAGCAACAACACTACACTTTTTTTTAATAAGCAACCGGTCAATAAGCAACTAGGGCTGAACTGACCTTAACATTAAGCAACTTGAGGGCTCAATTGAATTACTGTAAGCAACTAAGAAGTCTAACAACCAAGCTTATTCCCTTTCTTGTGTTAGGAAATTGTTCTTCGTTCTTATGTTTTGCATGTGGAAGTTCGTTAGCTAACGTTTTTCCACTTACTGTCTTTAAAAAGTCATGTTGTAGGCCTAACAGATGACGATTTTGACCCGCGAAGTCAGGGGTGGTTAGTAGGTACAAAGAATGTCAAGCAACGTATAAGCAACTTTGAGGGCTGAAATGTCTAAAATTTTAAGCAACTTTGAGGGCTGGACGAAAGTCAAGTTGCTTATTAGAAAAAAAGTGTAATCCCAAAGTTCTTTCCGTTAATGGTTATTCCACAGTTTTCATTTTAATTGCAAATTTTCAATCTTGGTCCATTTCCTTAGGCATTTCAATATTTAAGCAACCTTCAGAACTTTTTTCGACCTTATTTGCTTTGAAAAATCTTCTTTTGTCTGCCACTCATGTATATTGTCTTAAAAGCTCCAGCCCTGAGGAAAATTCCAGAAAAATTGAAACACGAATAGCATTACATAATATCCTAAAAGCTTGACACTAAGAAGTATCTATACATCTCTTGAAAAGAAATTTTCTAATGATAAGTCCTTCATACACAATGGTGTTCTTTGAGAGCTCATGGTCTGCCTATTCCGGCTTGAAAGCCTTCATTCCATGATATGACCCTCCCAGGAAACAAAGATAGCGAAAGATATGGTTTTACGGACCATCTTATCGTCTTAATTATGACGTATTTCTATATCGATACTATCATTGAAGACTTATTTTCTTATAAACCATCAATGCTTATTCTGTCTTTATGTTAGAGGTTAATTTTTGTTAATAGATTGCAAGGCCTAAGGCTCTTCAGTTATTTCAGACATTTTTATTCATAGACCAGTCGCATTTATCATATGAGAAATGTCCATCTCCGTCTTAGGCCCGTCTTAGGCCCTGGCCAATATTCAAACATCTAAAATCAGTTTTCCAACGAATTGTTTGACCATTCGGCTTTATGACACGTCACAAAATTGGTCGTCCCTGGTCATCAAATCCAACATATTTTGCTTCCAAGGTCTTTGTAGCTGATTTGCAGCTTTGCAGCTTTGAACTGATCTGCGTTTTACAGTCTAAAAGGCCCTGGCCAAACGATCAAACACCGTTTGTCAAACATTTGAGATTTCTTTACCAAGCAATGTTTGAGCGTTTGGCTACGTCACAAAACGTTGCTTGACAAGCAAAAATAAGCAGATTTTGTTTCGCATTGTTTGCTAAAACTTAAAAAACATTTTTCACTTTTAACAAACATTTTTAACTAACAAAAATAAGCAGAATTTGTTTCGCATTGTTTGCTAAAACTTAAAAACATTTTAACTTTAACAAAGAACTAACAAAAATAAGCAGAATTTGTTTCGCAATGTTTGTTAAAAGTTAGATAACATTTTTAACTTTTAACAACATTTTTAACTAACAAAAATAAGCAGAATTTGTTTCGCAATGTTTGTTAAAAGAAGTTAGAAAACATTTTTTCATGACGCATTAATGTTTTACTAGGCCAAACGGTGAAACATTTCGCTTGATAATGAAATTTCAAATATTTGTCAAAAACATCTGATCGTTTAGCCAGAGCCTTAGAGATGCAGTTCTGTTCTTGTTAACCCCCACTGCAGCCCCCTTTGGTTGGCATATTTCAATATTTTTTTGATCCTATTCCCGCCTTTAGGGAATCGTTGCTTCAGTCTCTTCTTTTTTTAACATCAAAATTATACTAATAATAGTTTAATTTATACATTGTGAATAAATAGAATTTAGACATAGCTCATAATTAGTAAAAATAGAAAAAATTTCAACAAATTATTAGCCAAAATTTTTCATATCATATTATTCAAATGAGTCTTTTATTCTTTTTTGTTCAGCTTAGCCCTTAGGCCTGCGGTTGATCTGTCTGCCCTGTTGTAATAGCCTCGTTTTAGCTATATTTCCTCAACGCGCTTCACGTGCTCCATTTGTTTAGCTAACTTGTGTTCATCAGAAGAAATTGCGAGTTCTAAAGGAGTAGATTTCGCGAGAAACAATTTCTTATACGAAACACAAATACGGCTGCTGAATAAAGTAAACTTATCGATTAAACTGCGATACTTTCAAGCTTCGGGGGCAGGGGGCAGATGGTTTTGCAAAGTCAGTTGGCATTGCTATCGACTATAGCTTTGAAGTCTGCCAAACTACCGTTTTCAGGAGTCTGTACCAACAAAGATAAACCAGAAAATGCGCTTCGAAATCTACCGAAAAAAGCGTCTTCTCAAAAAAGAAGGTCACTAAAAATATGATCTTAGAGTACAAACCTGGAAATTTATTCTACCATCTATTTATTTTACCATCTTAATCTTACCGCCATCAATGATTTACATTGTGTATCTTCATGAAATTTCTGGTCGATTTTAAGCCGGACATCGCAGAAATCTTCAAATTGTAAGAAGTTCATATTTGATTTATCAACCATTCTTATCAACTTTCCTTTGGGTCATAATTCGTAATCTTGTTTTGGTCACAGAGGTAGATCGGTTAGGCCTATGATGCTATTAAGTTAAACGGATTTTATAAATGTCCAATAGAAATACGAATTTGTTAAAAAGTTTCTTTTGGCGGCGTATGTTTATGCAGTAACAATCTTATTTGGCTGATACTGATAATTATGTAGAACTTGAGATACTTAGTCGAGATTTTCACATTTGTTCTAACTAAGAAATGTAATTTCATTGTTGAAGGGAAAATTTTCATTATCTCAGAATGCATACTCTTATTGGTATCATAATTATTTCGACCTCGGCTGTTTCCATTGGTTATCAGCCTGTTCTGATCACTGATTGGTTGTTATACACAATAAGAACCTGGATTCTCGATTCTGATTGGCTTATTTTGAACTTATCATTGATCAATATTTCATTTTGTTTGAAAATTCGGAAAAAGTTTGTTCACCCCAACATAGCTCCACGAGAGCAACTCTTGCTCTTCCTGGGGGCAATTCACTCCTTGGAATCAGGAAACTCGTACCCCCTCAGCTGAATCTCTATTATTTTCGTGGGAATCCTGCAAGAATCCTTTTGTTTCAATGGGAATCTCGTACGCTTTTTTGAGGAGTGAAATGCCCCTCCTTCCTTTCTTTGGTGGAAACGCCCTATGCAAAAAAAGCTAGAAATGAAGTTCCATAAATAAAGAGACTTGCTCTCTTGTTGATGAAATAATCAACAGGTAAGAGAGGTAGTACAGAAGTAGCCAAAACAGGTGCCATTGTTTCAAGAGGTTTTCCACAAAAGCATCTTGCCAATGCGTACAGTACTGATAATCAATTGGAATTCACTTGGCATATTTCAAGCCCATTATACCATGGTTTTCTTTTGCTGATATATCATTACATTATCATTACATATTCCAAATAGCGGCTTGATTTTCCCAATATTGGCATGAAATATCAAGCATGCAATAAATATTACATGTATTGATACATACAAGTGGTTATCAATTGGAATAATAGCTCTATGCCAGGAAACAATTAAAGTATTGTCAAAAACTGGCAACCTCTTCATTTTAGGTAGAGACTTTTTGTAAGAAAAAACACCCTTGGAGTTGCTGAAGTGCAAGAAGATATCGTTATCTTTTCAGAAAAACTTTAGTCTTTGAACTGTATAGAACTTCAAAATTGCGATAAACCGCGGAAATGTTTCCCGAAAGTATGCCCGAAAATGTTTCCGCTGTTAATCGCAATTTTAAAAACGACTTTCTGTTCTGTAAGGCAATACATAGTGACATAGTGATAAAGAATATAGATTTTTTGCCAGTGGGAGAATAATCATGTTTTCAGAAAAGAGGGCAATTTTCAACGGAGTGACTTTACCTGTTTTTTGGTTTGCTTTACTTGTTTTGGATTTGTTTTGTGAAAAAATTGTTTCCTCTCGAAACAAAATGAATGAAGCCCCAAAATGTGTCATAGTCCGTCATTTGGGTGCATGTGTCACTCCTGACATCATGTGCTGTGAACAATACGATCTTTTCAAAGCAAGGTGTGAATTTTTCTCGGTTGTATGAAATATCAGGTGTTTTTATTTATGTGTGCCTGTTCTCATTTGATTGGATTTCAAAGGGAATGCTCTAACAACAGATTTCTAATCCTTTTCCCAATGTCCTTGATCCTCTAATATACTCAATGCTGATTGGTTGATTTTCCCTTTGTTAAGCCGACCTGTAGAAATCAATGCTGCATCATGCAGATTGAATTTCTGAAAAGCGAAACATGGCTGGCTGAAAGTATCGCCTTCAACGAACGATAAAAACTGTAAATACGCACATCAAACTAACTAATTTCAAACGTTAAAGTATCAAATCAAGTTTTATAACAGAAATACACCGATTGTTTGTTTTTATGCTGCTGGAGATGGCCACGAAGATTTGTAAACCGCTGTCGACGCTTTTGTTGTTCGCCATCTTGTTCTCAGTTGATGCTCGTAGGGGACAATTTTCCCCTTCTTGTAATGTTACAAAACAGATTGCTAAGAAATTATTTACATCTTCTGAAGGAGTTCATAATATAACGAGAACAGGTAACTGATTGTTTCGCTTTCAATTTTTATTTATTCATATTTCATAACAGAAACTTTTCAAATTCAACCTTGCGCTTCGCATGTCTTTGTGTTGTCATTAGCATGTGCTGTATGATAAATTCAACCTGGCTGTAAATTTCGCTTCGCGTATTCAATAATCTAGACCAAATAATGATTAAAAACTCATTTCGACTTATGAAATAATAATTTTTGATTGAATATCCTGTCTTGTGGAAATAAAAGCTTCCGTCTAAGCGTCCATAACTATTTGTCGAGATTTCTAGAAACTTTTTTAGGCCGCGGGTAAACAAAATTCCATTCTTAATTTCCTTGCGAAACGCATGGCGCCGGAAGAAATGTTGCTTTCAAATTTCCTTCAAAATTCAATGCTTGTTGGTTGATTTTTAATTTCACAAATTTTGAGATAGGAGAAATCTTGTTTCAAGAGAGTTTGGATTAAATTTCATCCTTTGGAATCCCGAACGATTTCAGAATCGTCTGATAATAAATTAAAGCCCTTTTTGTATGCTGAAAATGTTCTTATCTTCAATCTGTGTTCAAATCCTTTTAGATGCAAATTTAAGAATTTGTGAAAAGAACTCAACTTGTTGCACAAGATCTTTGGAAAGAAAGTTCGAGAAAACAAGCGAGGATGCCCGGAAGAAATTATTCTCAACGATGCACGAAAATATCAAACACATTTTCTCTAACGCGGCAAAGAATTTCACAGGTATGTGTTAGTTTGTTTCACTTCGAACTTGAATTAATTTCCTTCCATATCCAATTTACATTTACATGTGACTGACGGAGATGTCTGTGAGTTTTGTTGGAAATTTTGGGCTGTCATGAAAAATAAGTCTCGAAAACGGCCGTAAAATCAGCCGTGATAACGATAAATATGGTCGGAAAATTGAGTTTAAAAAACAACTTTATTTACATCTGTTTACGCAGATTCTAGACTTGATATAATAGCGAGGTGAAATATCAAAAAATACCGAATCATTATGACTCATGGTTAAATTGTTTGGGCGCAATATATTTTGCCGCAACTGGGAATTCTTCGCGCATTGACGAACATGTTTAATTAGTCAGCAGGGACCAGGGATAATCGCGACCATCACGACAAGATAGATTTCAACAACCCACCGCTTTGGGATATTAAAACAGTTTAAATGGAGTTTTACTGCCAAAATTACATCACTACGGTCATAAACTTTTAAATATCTTCAGGGTGAATGTTTTTTGAAAATTTTGGCTCCAGTTTTTAGAATTCTATAGTTCAAATCACGCCCTTCCTGAGAGACTTTTTCAAATGCTGCATTCTATTGTGTTTCATGTTTAAGATCTGTAGACAGCAAACTGTCAGAGGTCGCATTAATGTAAATTTATTTAAAGCAATTTCATCCTTGACGTTTCCTGTTTGTGGTCTGGGTTCAATTTTCTTTAATTGAGGCTTTTCAACTTTCTTGAAAACCCTCCTTCCTAATGGTCATTACTTAAACAATGTCTGCCCAATGTGAAAACCTGTGGCCTGGGGATAAATCACCATTGTTTGCTCCTAGAATGTGAGTTCAAGGATACTGTACTTGATGTTTCCCATGCCTGTTTCTTCCCTTGAAATGGAATAAGAGACCACAATTAGAGAGAAGGAACTTGGAGAGAACAAACTAGAGAAATCTTGGGGTACTTAGCCATTGCATCTGGGGGCATTTCACTCCTCCAGAAAACATGCAAGATTCAAGTGTTTTGTGGATTTTTGACAGAAATGGAATCATTGCCCCTGCTTAGAATGCACAAATTTTATGACATCATATCATACTGTTATTTTCAAAATTATTAGGGGTACTCAAGCCCCCAGCCCCCTGTTTCTCATCAAATTAAGATAAAGTAGGAAATGCATCTTTGGGAAAAATGGGTTACACATGTTGCCCCAGTCCATCCCATGGAGCTGCTGGGTCACCTCATACAACTTTTATAATATTGTACCCCAAGGACTAAGTTAATTGTGCAATTGACATGAGAGGTCCAATTTCTATAAAGATTGCCTCTTTAAATTTTTGTAAATTTTGAATATTGAGCTTGTCATCTCTATCCCTTTAGTCAAATAATGTAGCATTTAACATTGATAATACACGTTTTTTTTTATAAGAAACCGGTTTATAAGAAACCTAGAACTAGACACCCCAAAAGTTAAGAAACTTTTAGAACTAGGAGGAAGGAGTTAAGAAACTTAAGACATTTTTGTGTCAGTTTTCCAACATACTGATTTCACATTTGTGGACGTAGTAATAAATTCTCAAGCATTTCCGTGCGATTTCTACGTTAAGCATGTGGCTAACTCTTTGTAATACAATAATATTAATAATTTGCTTGCTATAATCAGGTTTTTTTATCGTTTTTACTGCAATTTACTTCCATTAAATTAAGAAAGTGTTAAGAAACTTTTAGAACTAAAATTGGGCCAAAAATTAAGAAATTTTTAGAACTAGGCCCCGAGCCAGGTTTCTTATAAAAAAAAACGTGTAAAAACTCTCAACAAATGAATACATGAAAATCTTATTAGGAATTTAGACTTTGAAAGATTTGACCAGGTCATTGCACAACAGAGGGACTGTGAGAGAATTACTTGACAGTTTTAGTTATCATCAATAAACACTGTTGACCTACTGAGAAAATTGAATTAGATCAAAATGGATTAGAAAGCAAGCTTTATATTTTTGATAATTTATTTAAGATAATTTCAACTACCAACTGTTTTAAATCATAGTCAGAAAGATAATACCTGCTTTTATGAATACTGTAGTGATGAAAATAATGAAAAGGGTTTTGTTTCCCTTCTTGTTCCCTATTTTGCCTAAAGCATCTATCTTGAACATTGAGGTCATGTGTTTCTTCCCTTGGTCAAAGGCAGATCAGTAAATTGGGTGTAACAGAACCAGGAATTTTCCCTTTTAGAGTACCAAAATCCTCAAATACCCCCTCTTTTGAGCCCCCCTTGGCTGTGCCCCACAGGAACTGAAATTTTCAGTAAGCTCCACTCCCAAATAAGCCTCAATCTTTGTTCATCAATTTATTCATTTTCTCACTTATTTTCTCATATTCACATTGTACACCCAAAATAATTGTCCCCCCTTTTTAATAGGAATTATGGGGTAGGAATTTCATCAGTGTTCCACATATTTAATTGACAATTTACAATAGTTTTTCTTGTGTTAACATCTAGCTATTTTCTTTTAGGCTTCTTTGAAGGTTTGATTGAGAACTCATATACAGACCTGGATAAACTGTACACAAGAACTTACCAAGACAAATATACCAACCACAAAGCAATATTCCGACATCTCTTTACCAAACTTGCTGAATATATCAACGGAACAGAACAGATGGATCTAAAACAGTTAGTTGACAGTTGGTTCTCTATGCTGTATCAAAAGGTATACATGATTTCAAACGAAAATTCTGTTTATGATGCCTCATACCAACACTGCATATTGGAGACTGCAGAAATGATCAGGCCATTTGGGGATATCCCTCGTAAAATTGGTGTCCAGATAAAAAAGTCTTTCTTGGCTTCGAAAGTGATTGTGGAGGCATTAAACAGTGGCAAGAAGGTCATTGATGCACTTCTGAGTATGAAGATCAACAAGCAATGCATGGATGCTTTTACCAAGATGACACAATGCGGTTCATGCATCGGAGCCAAAGATGTAAAGCCTTGTCATAATTATTGTGTAAATGTCATGAAAGGTTGCACTGCTTATCCTGCCGCAGTTGGACCATCATGGAACATTTTCTTGAATGCACTGATGAAGCTTGCGAATAAAGTTGAGGGCCCTTTCAGCATGGAGGCAGTTATCCGGCCACTCGGTGTTGAAATCTCAGCTGGAATTATGTTGTTTCAACTGAATACACGCAACATAACAGCTAGGGTAAGTGAATAACTCAAGTGAAAACTAAATGAAATATAGGAAAGTCACTTAAGTTATAATTTTAAAATAATTCAATGAAAGTAGAAACATCATAGTACATACTAACACTTTTGTCTGACGACCAATAGAGTATAAATATCAGAACAGACTGGAAAAGGTGGAATTTTCACCCAGGTGCAGATTGAAATGCACCAATCAATAGGTGAAGCTGGGTTGTTCTTGTGTCTTGAACACCAATCAGCTCATGGAAAACAGTTGGATGACCAATAGAACTTCTTGAAAGGAGAAAAGACAACTCTTTTTGTCTACACTAAACTAGATTTTTAGGAATTCCTAAATGATTGCACAAAACAACAATCTTGCCCTGCCATTTATTTGAAAGAAATCATTACTGTAATTGTCAGCACAATCTAGGTTGTCCAGTTAATGCTGTCATATCCTTCTTCATCAATTTAATAGATATCTGATTAGCCAGCCATTCCTTTGAGGGGGGAGATTTAGAGAATCCATGGAGTCTGCAACCGGATTGGCAGAGCTTAGCTTCAACAATAGAATGTACCAAAAAAGGTACAGTGTTGTTCTGGGAAGTTTTCTGGGACAAACATAGTGTTTCAATTGGTCAAAGTTCTTATTTATTTATTTATAGGTATCATTATATTTTTAAGGTTGAGAAAAGATGTGGAATGCCTCCAAAGAGGAAAATAAAACCAGTAAAGAGAAGAAGTTTGTCTGGAAGTGATCTGTCATATCCTTATGACTTCTTAGGAGGTAGCAATAACATTCTTCGTCCAACAACTGCATATGGTACAAGCCTTGACAGGTTAGTTGTAAACAGTTCATTTCTTATAAAGTCCATATAAAATTCATTAGCATCTTAATTATTATCATATTGATAAGCATCTTCATTTCATATCATCTTAATTGACGCCATTATTTTCGTACCGTAATTATTAGCAATTTCATTATTATCATATAGAGTATATTAATGATTTATTAATGTCTTAATTTCATACCTTTTTAATAAGCATCTTACTTACACATCATGTGCATTAATATCTTAATTTCATATCCTATTTGTTAGCATCGTATTCATCTGCATCTTTATCTTATATCGTATTGATTAGCATCTTTATTTCATGACATATTTATTAGCATTCTCATCTCATACCATATTCATTAGCATCTTCATTTGGCATCATATTCATCAGCATCTCTATCTTGTATCGTATTGATTAGCATCTTTATTTCATGATATATTTATTAGCATTCTCATCTCATACCATATTCATTAGCATCTTCATTTTGTGGCATATTCACCATCATCTTTGCTTCATGGTATTTTTGCTAATACGTATTAGCACATTCATTTCATTCTTCAATTGATAGGGTCTTTTTCCTTTAATCTTTATGTTGCTATAGTCATTCCAGCTGAAATTTTCATGGAAGAAGAAACTTTTTTTTATTCTTGAATCTATTTCAAAGTTTTTTTAATCTTAGGTTGATCAAGAAACTTAAGGATATAATATTTGAAGTGAAAAACCATTGGACATCAGCGCCAAAAACAATTTGCTCATCAGATTTTGCAGCTCCACAAACAGAAACAGAGAATTGCTGGAATGGCACAGCAGTTGACAGGTAAATTTGAAATTAGATCCAGAAAAAAGATGTTGGAAAATTCACGCATTTTTTTTTAAAGGAAGTGCTTTATTCTAGTACTGGACCGGAGACTACTAAGGAATCTGACTTTTTCTTTAACTTAGTATTTCGATTAAAAAATGAAGTTTTGAATTAACAAAGCAAGCAATACTTATCGCCGATGGTTTTCAATCAGTATTCATTTCTACTCGTCTTCTGAAACCTTTATGACCTATATTTCCTTGACCATTTTTAAGAATTACAAAGTAAGAAGTTAAGGAATTGCTAAGGAATATTGAGTACTCAATTTTCACCATCAGTTAAGGAATTTTCAGTACTGACCATGAGCCGAACTTCCTTATAAAAAAAATGCGTGTATAATTTACATGTTTCACAGGTGTTTTGATCTATTGATTTTGTCAGATAAATTCAAGATTGTCACATCAAATTTTAGGAGCTTGTTGCCAGGAGCTTATTGTCATAGCTTTATTTTTGAGTAGTACAAAACTTCAAAGTTACGATGAACAACGGAAACCTTTTTTGGGTATATTAGTATGCCCATAAAGCTTCCGCTGTTCATTGCAATTTTTCATAACTTTATCTCGAAATAGTTATTTCTCCTGATTTGTTCTCCCAGCTTCACATTTGCTTCACTAAATATAACTGGAGGGTCTTTATTTCCTACTGCATTCATAAGCTTGACCATTCATGTTGTGTTCATTGATGGTTTATTTCATATCTTGTTCTATTCTTCCCCTTCATATCATGTTCCTTATTTACCCTGCTTCATAGATTAGGGTAATCTTTAGAATAATCTTATCTTTTATAACGAAATAACGATCTCATCCTAGTTATATGCACCCAGTTGTCAAAGATGGAATAGAGGAGATGTTCAGTAATCCTGAAGTGCACTTGAACATCAAAGAACCGAATCTAAATGTGACACGCCAAGTAATCAAACTAAAAGAGATAACCCAGAGGATATTACTGGCAATAAATGGAGCTGATTCCAATCGAGTTGACCTGGAAGAAGGTAGCGGTGATGGTGGAGAAGGTTCTGGAGATGGTGGAAGTGGTGATGGAGGCAGCGGGTCTGGTGATGGTGGTGATGGTAGCGGGGATCCAACAACACCCCTACCAATCACTCAACCAACAACGAGCACTGATATTATCAATAATCGTGTCGAAACAGATCCACCAGTCGCTACACCAGATCCAAATTCAAATCGTATACCTGGTGCGTTCAATCCAAAAGACAAGACACAAGATATCTTTGACGATAATAACGCTGGAACTGAAAAGTCAACGGGAATCAAAGGCAATGGAGCTATTAATGTCAGAGGAACGATTATTGGTAGCTTGTTATGTTTTGCTATAACTGGTCTTTTATTACTGTAGATGCGTCAAGATATTGGTTATCTGATTAGCCAGGTGTTTTGAGGATTATGTCAAGGAATGCTTTCAGTAGGTCTTCAATAAGTACGATAGGTAGCAAATTCGCAGTCCTAACCGGGCTCTCAAACATTGTAATGCCAAGGCCAATTTTTCACAGCATCGCAAGGTTACAAATAACACTAACTGTTGTCTCCGGCAATATTTTTGTGCCCTAATATAACGTCTTTTCGGAGCTGCTTTGCTATGTAACGCTATACGTCAACTTTCCACGCTAACGCAAGGTTATCCGCCTTAACGTTGGTTGTGTATCGTAGCTAGGGCAATGCAAGGTTGTCCTAAACCAGGAATAATGCTGTACCGCATTTCTGCCAGCTGTTGTAAGGCTATCGATATTTCTCTATGTTTCATTTATCTTGCAGATAGATTATAATTAGGTTCTGCTAACATCTAAGGCAATTCGTTGACGTTTCCTGAACTGCATTACCGTGTTTAAGTAGCTCGGCAGCTGTAAGTCTGCCTGTGGAACATTAGACCTCTGTCGACCTAGGCGAGTTTACTTAGTATCGCCTATACCATCATATGAAACTGTCTGATAAACCTAAAAAATAGGCATCGAAAGTCAAGGCACAGGTTACTCAGCTCGAAAAATTGTTTTGATTGAATACTTGATTTATCCGCTGCCAGGATCTTCCTTTTGTTTTGAAATGATGCATAATGATGACTAAGGTCGCATGCTATGCGGTTGTGCCCCATAAGTCGTCTTGCCTCTCCACAAACATTATAACCCCAAAATCTAAAAAGCATTCCTGACAATTCAGTTAACACCTGGAACTGTGTATAATTCTCTAAAAAGCTAGAATTCTCCTAAAGTTGTTTTTGTATTTAGATAACCCATGCTCACTTCGAATTTAAAGTGGACAATGTATAGTGACAGGGTTAATCTCAACGTTTATAGCCATTTTATCCAAGTATACAAGAAGTGTTGTTTACTTTGGAACGCAGAGTTGTTAAAGTCGAAAGTCGTCATTTTAAAGTATTCCTATATTCATTTTATTTTTTATTTAATTACAAATAACTTTATTTGATATATAGATAAGGTTTTATGAAGAGGTCGGAAGTTTTCATCCTTGTAACATTTGAGGGTTTTATTTTAATGTAAGTGGGCAAGAACAGTGCTTATCATCTTCCTAGTCTAGGGTCATATGATTTCCGAACAAACGCTCCTAAATTCAGAACGTTGACATTCGAGGGTTTTGTTTTAATTTAGGCATTGCCCCCTAGACTGATTACCTGGGTCGTAGTTTCGCTATTGAATTGAATTGCTGGACTACAGAAGATCGCCCAGTTTGAGCGATCTCCTTTTAGTGCTAGCCTCGGTCTAATGAGCGAAACTAGGACTCAGGAATAAGTCTAATTGCCCCCAGTCATAGGGTCACTGAATTTGCCATCAAAAGCTGCTGCTATGATTACTTAGTGAGATTTTGCTTAGAGCGTGAACCCTAGAGAATAACCTCACCCTATTTTAGATTCATAATATTCCAAGTCTTCTAGTTACTTGGCTAAGAGTGGCTTTGGGGCTAAAGGCTAGAAGTCTTGACTGGTTAAGGGCTAAGGCTCTTATAGTCTTATTAAGCTATTGCATTTAAGGTTTTTTGGGCTTGCTGGATGCCCCCTTGGTCCGTGTATTCCTGTTGATAAAACTTCACCTGTAAGGAGATTAAGACGTTTTCGGATGCCCTATCTTGTTAGTATTCTGTAAATGAGATTTAAAAGGGTTATTGAGACACCCCAATTGCAACTCTTGTCAGTACTGTATGAAGGCTTTTGAACTAACTATTAAAGAAGATTATGGGGGCAAGGATCTTGGGAAGGTACCTCTACCCTTACTAACCGTTATTGTGAACGCTAAATTCGTAACACTTTTGAAGCAAAAACAATTAGGAAGTACTATTTCTTTCTTTAATCTTTAGAATTTCCTGGGAGATACAGTACTAGCTCGCCTACATCGATAAACGTTGACGCATACGCATATTTGTTATGTCATTTTATTGTTTTTTTATACTAGCGCATCTAGATAGCTTTTTAGAGATTGATTTTAGTATACCAAATTGACTAAAAGTAGTTGATTTTTTTGCTTCGTTTCTACTTAAATTTGAAACTGGAAGGCGAAGAGAAGTTTATATTGCATCAAGTTTTCTTTATGTCAATTTCTTCTATTTCGTTTATAAGTTTAAAAGAATAAAAGACAGAATTAAGCTGTGGCTAAAGTAAGAGACATGTCGCGCGCCACACTATTCGTTGTGTCTCCCAGGGTGGCTAAACCTGCGAGTGACAAGCGAGCAACATGTCCTCTTAGTCGCTGAGAGAAGAAATGTTTCTGTTGTCTCCCAGAAACGTTTGCGTTTGTTTTTCGCTACAAATTTTGTCATGAACAAAGTTTCCAAGTTGGCTAAACTTGGAGACATTATGGGGACATGTCACAAGCGACAATGTGTCTTTTAGTTTAGCATGGTTTAGCCGGGTGGTTTTACCAGGTCTCAGCATTTTAGCAAGAGTGGCGTGGGCAAAAATAAAATTGATTTCAAAAGTAGTTTGCAACCGCGCTCTCAAAAGTCTGCCATCTTATTTTTCAAGTCGGTACGAAATACTTGCAAACATTCAAAAGCTGTAATTTTGCTGACAGGATGCTGACGAGCCAATGACTTGAAGCCTTTTGATTGGCTGGAACGATGACTTGCTGCATTTTGATTGGTTGCCGATTAGCAGGGTTGGTCCAAGGTTCATTTCCTTTACGCAAAATGTTCCTTTTCGCCCAAAGAAGTTTCTAGAAGGTTAGAAAGCTTCCGATTTTTGCTGATCAAAGGAATTTACAAATAACCAATGGAAATTACAAAGCAAATATTGCATCATGGGATATAAGTCATCAAAAATCAGACAAACATCACGTGAATCTAAATAAAGAAGCATCAATCATTTACCTCTAATTGACCAATCAGCAATCAAATCAGTGTCATGTGACATCAGAGTTATAAAGATCAGCGTCTCGATGGAATTCTATTCTGATTATTTTTCAGGAAAGTTTCATCTTTGCTTCAACAGTGCTTGAACGGGTGAGCTGACCTTGTGTTTTAAAACAACTTTTAAGATACTTGATTCACAGAAACTGCAGACAGTTCAAAGCCAAGATGTCTCTCATTAGACAAAACTACCATGAGGAGTGTGAAGCTATGGTCAACATGCAGATAAACCTGGAACTGTATGCAAGCTACGTCTACATGTCCATGGTAAGGCGTGGAAAGTTTTTTGGCCTAGCCAAATTTCCTTTCGAAAATTTAAACCCTTTCGTTGCCTTTAAACCTTTCGCTGAATTAATTTTATTGTCTGCTTTCTTCCTAGGCCTATCATTTTGATAGAGATGATGTAGATCTCCAGGGATTCAGCAAGTTCTTCAAGAAATCATCTGATGAGGAACGCGAACATGCCGAGAAGGTAGCCATCTTGTTCTACTCTCCTTCTTCGAAGTTTGTTCGCCATTGTCCTATCTCTCCCCTTTCGTGTTAGTAAACACAGCAAAAAACTCAAATTTCCCCTGAACTTTATTTCAACCTGTTTATTTCCTTATCAGTATTGCCTAGTTTTTTACGATTTGTATTTTGGGAAGATCAGCACTTGCAGGAAATTTTGACTGCGTCACGGAAATTTTTCGTCAAAGTTTCCTCGCACACGCAAACTGAAACTTGCAGGTACAAATTGGTTGTTTTTGAAATTTAAAATTTATTACTTTTTTTTAGTTCATGAAGTTCCAGAACCAAAGAGGAGGCCGCATCAAGCTTTCAGATATCAAGGTATAAAGCAATTTTTTTTATTTTCCTCGTTTTTTGTGAAATCAACGAAAGGTAGGTTGTTTTTTCAGGTAAAACATTCACAAGGGCAGTAAGGGGCATTGCATGCAGCTCTGAGCTCTGATGCCCCGCTGGGAAGAAATGCAAAAGTGGGCGTGTCATTGTCTCCTACCGTAGTGCATTGGTTCTGACAAACCACGTGACACTGAGTGATGACAGGAGGAAATTCTAAGGCAAACAACAGGCTATTGTCTATTGTTCTGCAATTGACCAATCAGATGATGCAAATCCAGTCACTTTGTTTTTGTTATGGAACCCATTGTTCAGTAAAGAATAGGCTGCTGTTTGATTGATGTACTGGGTGTGGTGTAGGGTGATTTGCACCCCTAGCACACCTTTCCTGGAAATCATATTATTTTAATAGAAATCCTATTGTTTTCATAGTAATCTTATTGTTTTTTTAACAGAAATAAGGTCTTAGGTGTAAACAGGCTTGGGTGTCTAGCAATAAGAATCTGTTTTATTGTATGAGGTTATGTTCGAGCAACTAGTAATAGTGTATGCAGTTTTCTCATTGATTCTTGTATCTTGTAGGCTCCAGCTGCCGATGAATGGGGCAGTGGACTTCAAGCAATGGAAGATGCATTGGCATTGGAGAAGAAAGTCAACCAGGCATTGTTGGATTTGCATGCTATGGCATCAAGCCATAATGACGCACAGATGACTGATTTCATTGAAGGCCATTTCTTGACACACCAAGTGGAATCCATCAAAGAGTTGAGTGGCTATGTGACCAACCTCAAACGTGTTGGAAAAGGCCTTGGAGAGTACCAGTTTGACAAGGAAACACTGAGTGATTAATTGAAGACTCAGCACTATGGACCTTTTCAGGCATTTTTCAGCATGATTTGATTAAATATGGCACTTGTAGTAGCAGTCAAAATAAGAAATTGAAAATCATAAGCAGTTGAAATTCACACAATGTTTTATTTTTGCTTCTAATCTTTTTGAATGTTCCTTTTCCAAAGTAAAGACATCACCTTTCCAAATAATCTGTCCATAATGGAAGTTTGTTTTGCAATGGCAAATGGTGACCAACCAAAAAAGGTTTCCCTGTTGCAGATGGAAGATGGGTCATGTGACATGCGCCTCCTATCGTGAATGGAAACTGCTCTGCTATGATCAAATTCACAAGGAGCTGCAAGGTTTAGGTCTTACAGGCATGAAGCAAGTTTCCCAGTATGGAATCCTGCCTTGCAGAATACCAATAGAGAGAATACTGCTTGGGGCAGTCAAAAAGGTTTCCTCAACTTGAAAAGCTTGCAACTAGAGGCTTGCAGCCAAGTCTGTTTGCAGTGCATGGCAGTTATCAATGAGATATTGGATGTGCAATAGCCCATTCCTATTGTTCTATTCTATTATTATTCTATTGAAAAACTCAGTTGTAAAAATGCCCCATTCTGCAGTGTGGCAACCAAGCAGTATCTGTTATGTGTTAATACAGATAAGGATACCAGGCAGTTATTCAGCTGATGCTGAGCTGTAGCTTTTGGGTCTGCTTGTGCCACTTGGAGAAAACTATCCCAAAGTGTTTCCTTCTTTTAGCTTAACATTCAAGCTGTTATCAACTACCAAAGCATAATATTTCGAAGAATCTATGCTATTTACATAAAATGATTTTTAATGCAACTGTTAAATTAAATTAAATCCAAATAAAATGTAAAGTATGTAACAAAACAACTACTTGGTACAAATGTGCCTCATTAATATGCTGTTCAGTTTCTCAAGTTTTTTCAAGTCCTGTGAATGTTCTGTTCTGTACTTCAGACACTAAAAAGAGAGGAAAAGTTCAATTATAAAGCAATTCTCTTTCAAGACATTAAAATAAGAAACAATTAAATGCCAAAAATAGGTATTAAATTTTGTACCACTTTGTCATCTGTGACTTTGAGGACAAGTTTTCCCTCGCAGTTTCTGTACTTTACAACAAAACGCACCTAAAACAACATAATATATCCATTAAAATTTCATATATATATCACATTATATTCTTTTGTTTCAAAGGGCCTATAGGCAAGGAGGACGAAATGTACAAAGGGCAACTCATGGACCTACTTTATTGGGATTACTCAAGTACAGCATCTCAGATTTCTTCGCAAACTCATCCCAAGAATCAATGTAAGGTCCTTTTGACGCCATTTTCTCAAAATCAGCTATATATCTTACTAAAATTTGTTAATTCTTCCAATTTTTCTCTTCTCGTCTTTGCTGCGGGACGTCCATTTGCAAAATGTGATATTTTGTGATTCAGAAAATGAAAATCACCTGTCTCACATTCTCCATGAAACCAATCCTTGCACTGTTTGCATTGCACCATCAATCTACCAGTGTCTGGCTGCTTACAATGGCAATGCACCTTTACTAGCCACTCAAACAAATAGTCTTCTGGACATTCTTCATCCGAAGATATCAAAATCTCCTTCAGGAAAAATTGAATGTCTTTCTTTGCAAAGCTCTCCATTAGTACTGTACGCATTCTCTTCTGGTTGTATTTACACTTGCGTGGGTCGTAGCCAAAAACCAACGAAACCGCGAAAGCGATGGCAAAAAGCCCACAATCGTTACCACCATGCTGCTGCTGTACCATGGGTACACACATATCAAAATACCCTATCGGCTTTCCAATCTGACAAGCTGACACATCCACGCTTAACGGATAACTAATCACCTCCTCAAATTTCTGCATTTGTAAACTGGATGCCTACAAAAGAAAATTCATTATAGTGTTTTATATTTGAGAAGAATCAGGACCATAGTCACCAACTCGAGACCAGCCTCGATTCTAGATAAAACATGGCTGCCACGAAAGCAAGATTGAAGGGGTGAATCTTTGGTTTAGAAGCTGAAAGAATGACAGATTCTGATTTCAAGAAATATGCGGACAGAATAGCAAGATGGGATTCAAAGACAGATTGTCTAGCTCCACTTACAGACAAACAGAAGTCCAGCATTGCGGAGCTGAGTACATCTTATTCACGTCCTTTTCCAAAGGAGGTATAAATTTGTAAAAAAAGTGTGTAGGCCTATAGGTGAAATGGTGATATAGGTTAACTATTAGAGTCCTCGACCCTGGCTGTGACACTACCGTGGCTGGGCTCCAACCCTGAAGTGAAGACCACTCTCTGAGCTATTGTATTGACACCCTGATGAGTTCGCTGGATTATACAATGATGCCACACACAGCACCTTCAATATGAAAGGAATTAAGGTCAAGGGAAAGGGAAGTGACTGTGACAGTTGAGCGACCTGATGGCTCTTTCTGAGCATGCAGTGTGTGGCATCAAGGTGTATAGTCCAGCAAACTTATGGTGTCAGGAGCCCACTGTGGTCAGGGTTTTAAGCCAATGGCCGACAGTACAGTCTGCAGAGTGTGGCGTGACACATGCATGCAGGAGATGAAGAATTTAACAATAGAAGAGAACAATGGAAATGCTCTTCTGCATGCGCGAGATCCCTTTGAGAACTGTCATACTCCGCAGATTGGTTCACAGCCAAGGTCTCTTAATCTACTACTGAGATCCTAGCAACCGGTGCTAAAACACCATTTCACCTTCACCTTTCATTTTAAAAGGGTCCAATCTTATTGCCTCTTTTGGATTCAGTCAAGTGAGACCTTGTGATTGCATTGCTTGAGTGAAGTATCAGTTTGCCAGTGTGTGGGAAGTTAATGACATTTATGCACACCCAGACTTCACTCACAATGCAGAGGAGGGCATTTGCACACCCAAGCTTTTCAATAGAACAACATCCTAACAATAGGATAAATCAATAGAAAGGCTCTTTCACCCCAAGATCTCTTTGAAAAGTGCCAAACCGTGCAAATGGAGAAGGTTGGAAACTTTCTGTGGACCAAAAGAACTATGGTTGGCAATTTTGGCCAAAAATAACAGAAAACACTGCCACTATTGTCTGGAGAACAACAGCCTCTGATGACTGGTGTGCAAAATTCCAATCTGGTATCCCCATAGCCTTTACTATTTAAAACTTAGCTTTTGATTGAATACGAAACCTTCTTTGCATACCAAAGTCCCAGGATATTTGCAATCATCTAAGATCTCTAACACAGGCATTCTAATATGTTTTGAAAACTTTCATTGTCTCTTCAACAACCTTACAACCTTCACATCATTTCAGTTCCAAGAAGCAGTATCGATTTCAAAAGAAAAATTGATCACAAATGAAGAAAAAGAGGAAGAAAAAGAGATCTCTGGGCTGAATTTAGGAGGACGAAAAGTTGAAAACGCGCAACAGGTAATTTTCTGTTGGTGTTATTGATTTTAAATCTTTAAAGAAAGTTGATATGTTAAGAGGTCTACCCTTGTGTAAGCGAAATCATCCCTGTTATAGTTGCCATCTTGTCTCTAATTATAAGTCACCTCTCTCTAGTTCTGGGATTGTTTTCTATGCTCTGAGGGTGTAAATGCACCCTATCATGCCTCCCAAGTGACCAAAACAGAGTCACATATATCCCTTACTACAACTCTTTTTCTCTCTCTAATAAATCCCCATCTGTCTCTATTACAAACCTGTCTCTCTCTAACATAAAATCTCCTATGTTACCCTTTTTGCCCCATTTCATCAAAATGAAAGCGGAAGCCAGTGGTGAGGGTTCTAAGACATTCCCAATAGGCATTGACTACCATGTGGCACTGCATTCTCCATCCTGTCTATAATGTAAACAAAGTACTTTGCTGCAGAGGGTCTAAACTCGATGCTCCAACTTTGCACCCCTATGGTAGACCTCGTTCAAATTCTATCTTTACCAAATGTGTATCAAAATGTTCTCAAATTGTCGCTCTCTTAAGTTCTGAAAGAAAATTCTTATGTCTTCGTCATCCCGAATTATAGGGAAACAACCGCGAGGCCTTACAAACCGAATGATTTCACGTGTGCTGCTCTCTCTCAATCATTAGTTGGCTGATTTAAATATATCTTTTTGAGTTTAATTACTTTTTTGTTGCAGTTCTTTTCTTGGTTTTCACAAGTACAAGCTCAAATGGAGGAAGATCAAGAATTTTCTTACAGGTCTGTACAACTCATGAAAACATTCAAAATTGTGACCAACAGCAGTTAAAAATCGTTTGGCATACTTAACAGCTTTTTCATTTGATACTTTGCAGAATACAAATGTAAGGCACAGATAGAATCGAATCAAACACGTGGCTTGTTCGACATTTTGCTTGAAATATAAATACTAAAATCTGCAACTGTAAAAAAATAAATCGCACGTGGAGCAAAGGATAGATTATCAAAGAAAATGCTCTGCAACCTTAGGAAACACGGTCGCGGAACATTGATTTGGTTGAACTTTTCGCGACTTGTTTTGGCTTGTCGCCAGTAATGTCGCAGCGTGCAGCCGGTTTTTTCTGCATTGCCGACGCAACACGTTGCGTTTTTTCGCGCGTTTTCCTGGAAATATTCTAGGACTCATTCTTCTTACCACGCAAGTTGACTGTCATTGAACTTTTGTCCCAGCATTTTTGTCGTAGTGTGTAGCCGCCTCAGGATTTCTCAGAACAGGACATTTTCAGGTTTGTGCGTCACCAGAACATGTAAAAAGCTGCACATGTACCGGGGCTTTATTATTGTCTTTTAGTAGTCTCGCAAATCTTATTCGTTCTGCATAAGAATCATTGATTACAGTATGTGAAATCATATCTTTTCAGGGAGCGGCGAGATGAGCTGAAAAACTACTGTGCGAAATGCGAGAGAATACTTGGAGAAATTGAAAAGCTGATGAAGAATCTTGATAATCTTCAAGAAATGTACACATTTGTGTCAACACAGACAAGAGCATTACACGATGCTTGTGAGCAATCCATTGAAGAGCAGGTATTGTGATGCATTAAGCCTCGTTCTCATACACGCATTTTTTATAAGGAAGTTCGGCTCAGGCTCAGTACTGAAAATTCCTTAACTGACAGCCAAATCTGAGTACTCGAAATTCCCTAGCAATCTGTTAACTTCTTCCGTTATTTCTTTAAAATTAACCTTTGCTTTGGACATGGCCAACACAATCGTTGGATCGCATTCATTGTACCCTGGTTTTGGTAAGATTTGTGCGTCCTTGCTAAATTTTGTAGCAAGGATTACTGTTTTTAAGCTCAATTCACATTGTGTTTTTTATTCCAGGCGAACCTAACAAGTCAGGCAGAGGCCATAGCAGATCGACTAACATATTTTAGTACATTGGAAACGATTAAACATGTAAGATTTCTCATTTCACTTGTCACAAGCTTAGTTTTCTGAAAATACTAGAGCAGACAGTCTTTTACCGCTCTAGCACTCAATATTCCAGTCTGTGTTGCACTGTGTCAATATTTCATATATTAATATTCTATCTTCAAGAAAATAAGTGGAGGAACACTGTCGGCAACTGGAGAATCGTTTGTTCCACTTTTGACTCGAATTGATGAATGCATCTCATACATGGAGAAAAACGTAAGTCTGATCAAACATAAGACTGACTGACTGACTGACTGACTGACTGACTGACTGACTGACTGACTGACTGACTGACTGACTGACTGACTGACTGACTGACTGACTGACTGACTGACTGACTGACTGACTGACTTTTCCTCAATATAACACTGTATTCATTTCAAATTACAACTAAAATTGAGTCTTTATTGTTTAACATGAAATAATTTTGATTTTTCTTTAGTCACACTACAGAGAAGCACCCGCTTACTTGGTTCGATTTAAACAGTGTCTCAATCAGGCACTTGGCTTGCTGAAACAAATCGTCCTGAAGATTCTGCGAAATGCAACTGAGCAGGCATTGGCCAGCATCAACAAGGTAGTTTCAAAGTATGACTATACACTCGTTTTAGTGAGTAAATGGACTCAAGGCCAGCTCTCAAAGCTGTGTAAAATATCTGAAATTTACTTTACTTTACTTTACTTTACTTTACTTTACTTTACTTTACTTTACTTTACTTTACTTTACTTTACTTTACTTTACTTTACTTTACTTTACTTTACTTTACTTTACTTTTTACTTTACTTTACTTTACTTTACTTTACTTTACTTTACTTTTGCTTTACTTTTGTTTTACTTTACTTTACTTTACTTTACTTCACTTTACTTTACTTTACTTTACTTTACTTTACTTTACTTTACTTTACTTTACTTTACTTTACTTTACTTTACTTTACTTTACTCTCTGATTTTCTGGACACCTTCTCGGATTAAATTTTTCAGCGTTTTTCATTGGATGTCGTAAATCTGTTTCTTCGTTTTAGGATCCTGAGAAGCTTGCTGCAGAAGGCTCCTATACATCGATGTATGGTAAATTCAAGACCCAAGCATTTAGAGTAAAAGTATGTAGGACAAGAGTAAATCAAAAATAATATTTCCATAAGTTTTTGAATATTTGAATTCGCTGAGCAATAATTCGAGCAAAACAGCATCCTCTATCCATCATATTAACTACTTTATTGTGTCGTACAGAAATGAATTTTTCAAGTACTGGACATTTTTTCGTTTCAGAATATCATGGAGCAGCTGGAGCCGAGGAAAACAACGCATTCCGAGTAAGCTTCTCTTAGCTTTTCCTTAGCTCTTAGTTGGACAGCAATGTTTTCGGACACCCAATCGGTCAAACATTTGTAAAGCAAATTTGACATACTGGACCAACAAGGTTCGATCGATTGGCCAGGACCCTAACTTAGCTTCTCGAAACGCTGTCCCGATCATTATCAAATGCTTTTCGTGATAGGCGTTGATATTTCTACCTAATACAGTGTTCGAAACAGCCTTGATAAGTGCAAATGTATTTAGTCTAATATCAAGTGTGTTCAACACACTAAATCTTCTTAGCTACTTTGATTAATCTGCTTCAAATTCTAGATATGATTTGTTTATTAAAGACTGTCAGCAGTTCTACTTTGATTGCCGTGCACAAATACTTCAACCATTCGTTCACTCAACTATTCGAAAACTTCTCAAACAACACACAAGAAATCATTGCACTTTAGTAAGTATGTCTAATTTCGTATCACGTTTCAAGAAACTTCTGCTTTATGACGGTTTTGATCCTTTACCTTGGGCTGGCCCAACGATGAAACATTGCTGGTCAAACATTATTTGCTTAAAAACCTTCTCCTTCTTGAAAGTTTTGATCTCTATACCTTAAACTCTGGCCAAACGATCAAACAGTGTTTGTCAAACATTTAGATTTGCTTTAAGAATCTTCTGCTCCTGCCCTTCGCTAAACGATCAAACATTGTTGGTGAAACATTTGACATTTGTATGCCAAGCACAATTTTTGACCGTTTACCCACATCAAAAAACTTTTTGAAACATGCACGAAATTGCAAATTCTGCTGGTCAAGCAATGTTTTGTGACGTGCAAAACTGCCTAGCATTGCTTGGAAAGCAAATCTCAAATGTTTGACCAACAGCGTTTGATTGTTTGGCCAGGGCCCCAACCTTATAGTTGACAACATCTCAAACCTGTTTTAATTATGCCCCCCTCCCTCAATTTTCATTCCCGCTGTGTTAACCACTGAACCCTGTAAGCTTTCATATCACAAATTATAAGAATTTAGCATAGTAACATACATGCATATAGATACAAGTTTTTATACCTCTTTAGATTTTCAGATACATTTTTTTGATATAATTTTGCTAATCTTTTTTTTAGATTGATAGATTTGTGAATTGAATTTATTAACTATTTTCTTTTTTCTTTTCAGTTTCGTTCTGGTTGTTCTTTTCTTGTTCACGTTTGTCAAGATGAATATCAACTTTATTTTGAATTTTTCACGAAAGAAAATGAAGGGTTGGAGTAAGTAAAATATAACCTCTTCTGTGGCTTGCGTTTCTATCATTAAGGCGGAATTGTTATTTGTCTTCCTGATGTATCCTGCAATCTGATTGGTGTTTAAATCCATTGCCAATCCAGCTTCACTTTCTGATTAGCGCATTTCGATCTATTCTGGGAGTAAATTCCGCCTTAGACGCTTGTTTCGGCCTGTTTCTAACGTTTACACTCTGAGGAGTGTCAGATGAAAAAGCTTTTAAGTATGTCCAAAGATGTTTCAACTATTGCTCGCAATTTTGAAGTTTTGTTGACTCGAAGATAATGTTACACCGACTTGTGAAAGGCAAAAAGAAGCATTGTTCTGTCTAAGTTTTGACCTTCTTCTTGCAGCTTGCTTCTTGAAAGTCTTTGTAACTCATTATATGAGACGTTTCGTCCTCTTATAATCTACATGACACATATGGAGACTCTAGCAGAGCTTTGTAATATTCTCAAGGTAGCTGTTTTTTCAATTACATCTTCTGCCTTTTTGTGTTGAAATATTGAAGTCAGAAATCTGAGAAGAAATATTTTTAGAGAAAAATAATTTTGCAAAAAAGGCAATTAATTTGCTGCTATTTAGAGAGAGATAATAGATTGATTCCTAATTATTGACTTAAGACATAAGTATTTATGAACATGGCCAAGATAAACTACTTGGCATTTCGTTTTTATTTAAGAAATTATTTGATTTTTTGGCTTTGTAATGTTTTTGTCTAGCTTAGGTTAAGTTGAATTACTTTTTCAGGTTGAAATGCTAGAGGAACATGTTGCTAGGAAAGGTGGGCCTGTTATAAAGATTGTTACATGATTTGTTATTTTATTTACTGCTTTATGTAAAACTCATAAGGTACCCTTTTTTCATCTTATAATGTTAAGTATAGTTCTTTGACAATAGACATAAAGTTTAAGTCCTACCCTCCTGGACAACATTGCTACGAGACACTAGCAATTTCCTGCAATTTCCTTTCTTGAACGTCCTGCAAAAGAGACTTAAACTTTGCAAGTGTCTTCTAACTTCTATCCAGGGTTGTAGCATATCCTAATTTAAGGTCTTCATTTCGTCAATTTGTTATCTTAACGGATGTTTTTTTTCTTTAGCTGAGCAACTGTCTGCCTTCCAAATCATCATCTCTCAATTACTAGAGGACGTTCAAGAAAGACTTGTATACAAGGCTCAAGTAAGCTTAACTCTTTTAGGAAATTGTATTATTGTCTTCGGACCTGCGTTGTGGAGCTTTTATTTTTATTCCAATTTTTGGCTCCTTTTCTTTTTAAAACATATCTTTATATTCAGACGTACATTCGTAACGACATTGAAAGTTATAAACCTGCAGCTGGAGATCTTGCTTATCCAGATAAACTCATGATGGAGGTAAGTTAAAAAACTATTCATGTTTTTGGATTCCATTTTCTATTCATATTGTTCAGTACTTCTACCTTTTTTCTTTCGTATCTAGACCAGTTCTGGCCAGTCAAACAGTCAGTCAGTCAGTCAGTTAGTTGGACAAATCGACTTATTCTGATAGAAAAAGACTTTATGTACCCCCTAAAGACGATTCAGGGCGGATTTTGTAACATTCGGTAACCATTTTTGAAGAAAAAAGAACAAAATAGAAGAGCAAGAAAATGTGGAAGGTTAGCAAGAAAATGCATAATAATTTTACAATCTGCCACAATGAGTCATGTAACTTGCCTGGCCCTACTAGATACCTGTTTTACAGGGTAACAGCCGCATTTAACTGTTTCTATAGCACTGGTCTGAGATAGAGGTCATTCAGTCAGCCAGTCAGTCAGTCAGTCAGTCAGTCAGTCAGTCAGTCAGTCAGTCAGTCAGTCAGTCAGTCAGTCAGTCAGTCAGTCAGTCAGTCAGTCAGTCAGTCAGTCAGTCAGTTAGTCAGTCAGTCAGTCAGTCAGTCAGTCAGTCAGTCAGTTAGTTAGTCGGACAAATCGACTTATTCTGATAGAAAAAGACTTTTTTCACCCCCTATAGACGATCCAGGGCGGATTTTGTAACATTCGGTAACCATTTTTGAAGAAAAAATAACAAAATAGAAGAGCAAGAAAATGTGGAAGGTTAGCAAGAAAATGCAGAATAATTTTGCAATCTGCCACAATGAGTCATGTAACTTGCCTGGCCCTACTAGATACCTGTTTTGCAGGGTAACAGCCTCATTTAACTGTTTCTATAGCACTGGCCTGAGGTAGAGGTCATTCAGTCAGCCAGTCAGTCAGTCAGCAAGTCAGTCAGTCATGCAGTCAGTCAGTCAGTCAGTCAGTCAGTCAGTCAGTCAGTCAGTCAGTCAGTCAGTCAGTCAGTCAGTCAGTCAGTCAGTCAGTCAGTCAGTCAGTCAGTCAGTCAGTCAGTCAGTCAGTCATTCAGTCAGTCAGTCAGTCAGTCAGTCAGTCAGTCAGTCAGTCAGTCAGTCAGTCAGTCAGTCAGTCAGTCAGTATCAGTCATTCAGTCAGTTATTCAAGTTTTCCACTACTGCTAAAGGTAGCGAAACTGTATACCTTATTTATATTTTATCTAGACCAGTTCTGGCCTTGAGAAGAATGAAGATAGTAAAGACACTAGACAATGTATGTTTTATTTTTTTTTCATTTATAACTTCTCCCCTGTATGATGAGGGACATTTAGGGGTTCTAGAAAAAATGGCAACATGCTAATGTATCCAGAGAACAAGTGAACTTGGCAAAAATTAAAAGGGATCAAAGGAACATCGGGAAACAGGGATCAGGTAAATCCTCCCTACCAATCTGCTTGACTATTAATCAGAAAATATGCCTACAAAACTCCAGGGAACAAGGGGATTTTTTTCAAGGGTACAGGGTAACATTTAACCCCCCTAAACGACCCTCTATGATGTGTGTTTATTTTCATTATACAACCAACACAAATTTAGCTTGTCTGATCTAGCTGAATCTGTAAATGTGCTTTCTTCGAAAGGTCTTGACGTAGAGTGTACATTAATTGATATTTCTCCGTGTCCTTGTAGCGTATTGCAGTATGATATGATGTAAGAATTGGTTTTTTTGGAAGATTATTTATCTATATCTGTCAAATCATGCGCCTTTTTTACAGATCCTTTAGTTGCCATGGCAGACCAACAAGCCATGTGGTATCCAACTGTTCGAAGAACTTTAGTTTGCTTGTCAAAGCTGTATAATTGTATAACAGTAAGTGCAAACATTTGCTTATCTTCTACTCTCGTCACCGTCTGAATCTGGAATTTTGAAAATCGAAGTGATATTTCAAACAATCAGTCAAGCAATTAGATCTACAGCTTGTGTCCCCAGGATGATATTCAAGAACGAATACCTTGGGGATCTAATTTGCCGACTTCAGAATGATGGAAAGCCGAGTTAGTTGTGGGCTTTTGAATCCACGATCTACTGATCTACTCACCCACACCATCTTTATTACCTCAATACGCCAGCCCTCTCCCATCTAAAGTGTTTGACCCGACGTTCCCAGAAACTACTAACGTTGAGTGTATTTTTTCTTTCAGAAATCAACCTTCGAAGGCATCGCACAAGAGGCATTGTCGATTTGCATTAGAACGTTGAAAAGTGCTTGTGCTTCAATCACGGAGAGAAAGGTAAATTACCGAACTGTCACATCGCCATCGTCATCATTACCATCATTGTCATCATCATCATCTTCATCATAATAATTATTGTTATAATCATTATCGTCGTCATTATTATTATCATCATCATCATCATCATAATCGTCATTATAATCATAATCATAATCATCATCATTAGCATCATAGTCCTCATCAGCATGTTCATCACCCTCACCATCACCATCATCATCATCATCATCATCATCATCATCATCATCATCATCATCATCATCATCATCATCATCATCATCATCATCATCATCAGGAACATTATGTTTTGTTGGAAAAACCTTGTAGTTAAAGGTACTATAATTCAAACAAAATGGGATAGAGCATTACTTCCAGTCTGGATGGGATGAGTTACGAGATATTTGTTTTGAGCCACTAAAATTATATTGTGTGCCCACTGAAAATGTGCCGAAATTATCATACACGTACTAAATCTAAAGTATTTTTTTCAGGGCTCTATAAATGGTCATTTATTTTTCATCAAACATTTGCTGATAATTAGAGAGCAGATTGCCCCATTCGACGTTGATTTTGCGGTCAAAGAAGTTGCCTTGGATTTCTCGAAAATGAAAACTGCAGCTTTTGGCTTGTTATCAAAGGGGACGAGACTTCTTAGCCTCAGCAGCAATAATGCTATTTTGGAGTTCCTTCTAGAGGTAAGGATTAGATTTTTTACACTGTTTGCTACTAAGTTAGTCAAAATGTTACGGTTGCAGGGTTATTAACCGAAGGAAGGCCTTTTAGAACAAAGGGACGTATTTTGCCACGTGCAAGACGCGTCGTTTTCCTTGTTTGGTAAAGAAGGTTTTCAGCTAGGGGTATTTTTCTCTACAGGAGGTTGAAAACTTTTCTGGACTCTCTGAGATTCTAATAGGGAATTTCAGTATTGCAAACGTAAGAGCTGTTAAAACCTTAAAACCTGTTTTTGTCTGACACTCCTCAGAGTATAAACGCCAGAAACAGACTGAATCAATTGGTGTTCAATTCAAAACACCGAGGGGCAATTCACTCCTTGAAATCTCGTACACCTTTGCTGGAAGTCCTATTGTTTTATCTGAAATCCCTTGAGAGTCCTTTTGTTTTAATGGAAATCTCGTACGCCTTGTTGCAGAGCGAAATGCCCCTCGCAAAACACTACCAATGCCAATGCAGGTGCACTTTTCTGATGGGTGCATTTCGATTGGAATCTGGGTATAAATTCCGCCCCAGTCAACTGTTTGAGTCTGTTTCTGAGGATTATATACAGGCGAGTGTCAGAAGTTGGTTATATCCGAAGATGTTTCCGCTGTTCATCGCAATTTCAAATTTTCGATGCTACTCACCAAAATTGATCAGTTTATTTATTTCTCTTCTAGGGTGTTCCTCAATTGACAGAATACTGTTTAGATTCAAAGCAAGAAGTCGATAATGAATTGAAGAATGTTTGTGAGCAGTTTATAAGTGCTGTTGTCGATTCATTTGTTAATCCATTGACTTCATTTATCGATCAAATTGATACACTTGCAAAGTTAGCTGAAGAAGAAGGAAAAGAAAAAAGGCAACTCGTTTCACAGCAACCATTTGCTAAACCAGGTAATTGTTTTCTGCTTTTGTGGTAACTCCCTGTAAGGTTCATTTAGCTCACTGATAAACAATTTGATACGATATTTCTTTCAGGAGGTTATGAGCATAGCCAGGTAACTTCTACTGTTTGGTCCCCCTGTAAAATCGATTTAGCTCACTGATAAACAGTCTGATACGGTATTTCTTCAGGAGGTTATGAGCATTTGCTAAAACTGGTAACATAGCCTCAACGGTATGACCCCCTGTTATATCTATTTAGCTCACTGATAAACAGTCTGATACGGTATTTCTTCAGGAGGCTATGAGCATTTGCGAAAATTGGTAACATAGCTTCAACTGTATGACCCCCTGTTATATCTATTTAGCTCACTGACAAACAGTCGGATACGGTATTTCTTCGGGGGGGTTATGAGCGCCATTGTTTTGTATGAAAACACGGTTGTTTTTCGAAGGTATCCGTAATTGGGGGCAGTACCTCTAAAAGGGGATCCAGTAGGGTAAAAGGATTGGAGCCCGGGATCTGAACCCTAAAAAGACCTGGAAAAATTAAAATTATCTTTGTAGCTTCACCCCGAAATCTCCTAGGGGACAGATACGAATAAACTGCCCCCGGGGCCTGTGATATTTCTCGACGATCCAGCATAAATGTCCCACTGTACTAGCAATGTGATGTAATATTCTGGTTTGATAACCTTTTGTATATCTGTTCCATAGATAATGTGCGAAAAATCGTAAGTGAAGCTTATATGATATTGAAATCGAAACTGCCTGGAACTATGGAGAGTATGGCTCTTTATTTGGCAAGCAAAGAAACGGAGTATATTCTCTTTAAACCAATTAAGGTGGGTGCCACTCAATTTTGTTATTTTTTCATTCTGCAATAAAGCACCAACTTCTACTGGCATGGCTGCTAAACTTAACTTTTGCAGTATATATATCGCCAAACTCTTTAATTTTTAAATATAATATCCGGGACAAAATTTCACAAAACGTGACCCATCAAGCCTGGTTTCGGACGGGTCCCCATTCTCCGTCGTGTCAATGATGTTCATGTTCCCATTTAATCGTAAGCGACAGAGACATACAGGAAAATCCTCAAGTAGCTGTTATTGTCAGGTTCATGCCTAGGCCTATTTTATAAGGCTGTTATCCCTGGCCTACTGACTTCATGATAACAAAATGTCCAATTCAAAAAGTTCAAAACGAAATCAAACCTCAGACAATGGTGATTTAGGAAGGCCAGCAATAAGCGTCAATGTTCATGTCCATGTTCCCATATATAATTATAAATGACAAGGACACCGAGGTAAGTCCTTAAAAAATTGTTATTGTTAACGCGCAGCGATGATAGGTGTAGGTGAAATGGTGTTTTTAGCACCAGTCGCTAGGATCTCAGTAGTAGATCAACTAATCAAAACCTCAGCCCTGGCTGTGACGCTGCCGTAGCTAGGGCTTGAACTGAGCTTCTGACAACACGAGCCTGTTGGATTAGGTCGCGACGCAACAGCAACTTCTAACGATGACGCCACATCATTGTAGACGGCGCAATGCTCAAACATATTTCCATATCATCGTGAGCGTCTCTGCGTCAATGACGGTGTCCCGACCAGGGCCGTCGAGAGGCAGAGCGGGCCCCGGGGTAATGTAATTGTACCGGGCCTTTTGGAGGTTTTAAGGGGGATCATTAAGGGAACTTTAAATTTTAGCGGGACCCTTAACTGCCCGGTCCCGTACCTTTCATCCCGCTGGACCCCCCTCTCGACGATACTGTCCCCGACTATGGAAACCAGGCTTAACCGGGGCAAAGAGTGGGTAACCCATACGTCCGACTCTTACATGTATATTACTTCTCCTATGTCACCCCCATCAAGTTTTCCTTCGGCTTCTTTCATGTATCATATGATTGACGGTATATCATGTAACGTAGACAAAAGTGCTGAAAGTGTACAGACAGTTGTCACAGTTAGTGCAAGAAAACTACAGCATTGAAGACCAACAAATTATTGGTTGCCCTTCACAAGAACAGGTGAGGTTCATAACGTTTGTTAGTTACTCTTTAGAAGGTAGACTTCGTCATCGATATAGGAGGGACGTTCCTCTGCTCCGTAGATTCGCTTTTGAGCAGTGGTGATTTCAACGGTGATCCAGGAGCGGAGCCCCCCTTGTTGAAACAGTGTTAGATTTTAGGGCTCAGCCCAAAAAGCTTCTACCATTCTTTGAAAATCTACCAAATTCTTAATATCTTTCCCTGCAAAGATCTTGACGTAGAGTTTACATTAACAGTAAATTCTCTTTTCCAGTATATTGCTCGAAATCTCTAATTCTCTAACAGTATATTGCTCGTGGTAAATCCTGTTTTCGGGTCACCCAATTTGCTGGATCCACTTTGTTTGTTTTCATGGTTATTGAGACTTCTCTGATTATTGTGTGCACGGTTTTGTTGCTGTAAGTATTGGCTATCATATAGGCATCGATTAAAACATGGATGTGGTGGCAAAGGACTACCCTGTCGAACCTCTAATAGCGGCCACCTCCGATAAGCAACCACCTCCCTATAGTGGCCACTGATCTTCAGTCTCAAACGCTTTCCCATAGTATTGTTAAACCTCCGAGTAGCGGCCACCTCTCCATAGCGGTCACTTGGCGTTGGATCTATAAAGTGGCCGCTATTCGGAGGTTCGACTGTAGGGGTTATTATGGTTCGGTTATATTCAGTATAGTAATAGTAGAGTATCTTCTTTATTAGGTTTCACTGTTGATGGCCTTTCGCTGATAAGAAATATAGAAGAGCAAACGAAACCAAAGTGCCTGAGCGACCAAACGAAAAAGCAACAAACTTATTGAACGAACAATCACAAGAAAATTCTCCTTAGAAATGTAAATTTATTTAAACGTATTAGAAATGAATTTTAACTAAATCTAAAACTTGAATACAAGTCTTTTTGTCTTCTTTTTTACTTGTCTATTGCTTTGCTTGCCGCTATGCTAAAAGCTCAATCTTGGTCTTACCATATTTCATGGATTAAGCGCCGGGGGCTCTTATTTAAAAATCCGTCTCGATGAGGAGCAACTATGTGAAACATTATGAATAAACTAATGTTCCCGCAAATACTAAGTCTTGCAGCAACTAGCAAAAGGTGCCTCTTGATTCGTTTTCATGTGACTACCCCTTCCTGTATATTACTATATTTCTTATTATAATACTGTAAAGGAAATATGATATATGCAGTTTACAATACACACCATTTGGCAAGGTCAAACTTTGACGAAAAAGAGGATCGAAAATCACTTTGGTCCTCAACTCGCAACCTGATTGGTCAATGTCTCCCGCGAGCAACATGGGAAAGAGGCTTTAGAGTTTGTGCTTGTTGTTGTGCTGTTTTGCTGTTGTGCTGTGCTGAAGTTGCAGGTGTTGGCAAAAAAGTTCTGCAGAAGTTTGATTCAATCTATATTGCCGAAGCATTGGTTTTAAATGGTTTCAAGGACTACTCTTCAAAATTATTAGATCTCTGTTCATCTACCTTGCTTGGTTTAGTCGACTGAAGAAAGCAAACAAAAAAGTTGGCAAATACGGCGAGATTTAGGCCCGCCAGGCCTAGGCCTTATTTTATAGAGGCTGCTATCCCTGGCCTACTGACTGCATGATAACAAAATGTCGAATTCAAAAGCTTCAAAACGAAAGCAACCCTCAGACGTTGGTGAATTAGCAAAGCCAGCAATAAGCATTAAATGTGATGCCATTCCAATACCAGAGCTATCACAGCCCGTGGCATCTTCCATTCTCGTCATTTTATCAATTATTTCATTTTTCAATAGCCTTGAAGGAGATTTTGTCTTTGACGATAATGAAGCAATTTTAAACAACAAAGATGTCAGGCAAGAGACTGGGATTCTATCCCTCTTCAAACATGATTTCTGGGGGGAGAAAATCACCTCGAAAACCAGTCATAAAAGTTACAGACCATTTACTGTGTGGACATTTAGGCTGAATTACTGGGCTGCTGGGGGCTACGAACCCCTGGGGTTTCATTTGTTCAATATCATGCTTCATGCATTGAATAGCATTATGATTTTAAGGGTATATTCCATATTTTTGGTAATATATCCGTTTCTAAAGAAGGGCAAAGGATTTTTGCAGCACCAAAGATTAGTTTTCTTGCTGCCCTGATGTTTGCTGTGCATCCAATACATACTGAAAATGTGAGTTATGTGTTTTAAGAAACATTTGATTCCTGGTTGGAAACTTTGTTGTGCACGGGGAAGAACTTCCGTGTGCAATTTTGGCTAAAACAATGCAAAACAATAGCCTTTATTGTTTTGAAAACAATAGCATCTATTGTTTTGAAAACAATAGCCTTCTGTGTGCGTGGTGCCCAAAGATTCCAGCCTGGATTTGATTTAACTTTCAAGTGTCTTTTTTGTGATAGGTTAGTCTAGTAAAGAAATCTGTGCAGGAGATGGCTGCTTAGGGCTGCAGGGGTGGCATAGCCAACATTGGAGTGGCCAAAGGGCATGGTCAAGAAAAATAAGGGGTGCCATTTTAGAAAAATAAGGGCTGCTTCTTAGAGGGGTGGGGGTGTGCATAAGGTCAGCAGATGGTGCATAACAAAGTTTTCTGGTAATAATTTTGATTTTTTAATTTTTTTTAGGTTGCTGGTATTGTTGGAAGGGCAGACTTGCTCTGTGCATTTTTCTTCTTTGCCGCCTTTCTCAGCTATGCAAGAAACTTTTCATCAGGTAAAGTCTTTGAGTGGCAGAAGCATTGGGGCAGTGGGGGTAGCTGCCCCCTTGTCATGATAAAAATTGCTAAGTTCTTTTATTTTCCAATTGTTTTGCCCCTTATTTGTTGCTGCTGCCCCCAACCCTATGTTGGTCTTCAGTGTTAAAGTCTATTGAGAGGCATTGTCAGCCAAAGGATAATGTAATTTTTTTAATCCTATAGCCTTAAGGTAATTTCAATTTTTGTAGGCCCCTCCATAGGTCATGTACCCCTTCCCCTGGCAGCATCAATGTCTAATAAGCCAGTTTCTTCTTTTTAGCTTTTACAAGGACACCATCATCTCTACCAGAAACTGCCTCTTCAAACAGCATTTTTGCCTGCGTGGTATTTTCTCTATTGGCAATGTTGTCGAAAGAGCAAGGCATCACTGTGTTGGTATGTTACTGTCATTATGACACGTTTAGTTCAAATACATTGACAATTGATATTTGATATATAATACAAATTGGTATCACTTAAGCTTACTTTGGTTAAACTGCGATTTCATCCGTTTAGATACCTCATTATTCGTTTAAGAGCTTCTACAATAATACGTATAACATATGAATTAGACTAAAAGCAGCCACCTTCTTTATGATCTCCCCTTAAGCCCCCCTTAGGTGAAGGTGAAATAGTGTTTAATCACCAATCCCTTGCATCTCAGTAGTAGGTTAACTAATCGAGACCTTGACCCTGGCCATGACGCTACAGTGGCTGGGCTCGAACCCTGACCACACTGAGCTTCTGACACCACGGGTCAACTTGATTACACCACGACGCCACAGCACCTTAAGCCAAGCTTACATCAACGATAAGATAAATACGATAGAACTAAGGCCAATGTAACTGCTAACTTATATCCAGGGGCATCGGAAGCACAGGGGCAGTGGGGGCAGCTGCCCCCCCAGCCCTCGGAAAAATTGCCAGATTCTTTTATTTTCCTATTGTTTTGCCCTAAAATTGTTGCTTCCGCCCCCTGCTACCCTGCATTGCTTTCGGCGTCCTTGCTTATATCAACATGTCCACAACTATAGGATACAGTTGATTGTGGTCCCTAGAGTTTCTAGAGTTTCTAAATTCGAAATTATACGGTATAGACTAAATAAAGATTTATTATTTGTTTTAGGGTATTTGCTTTGTCTATGATTGCCTGAAAGTATTAGCCATAAAAAAGAATGTGATTTTGGAAATGTATAAAAGCGGAAGGGTGAAAGATACAGAACAGGTAAGTTCATTGTTGAATTAAAAATCTGCATGCAAAAATACCATCAATAGGATTCTCTTACTGGCAATGTCTACCATTTTCCAGAAAAATGTATCACCGGACCCAGGCCTCTTTGAAAAGGTCTATTGCCCCCATTGCCCCTCGCGTGCCTTCAGGTTTTTCCACGCATTTTACACCCATCTGTCACCTTTTCTCCCTAAATGACTAGAACAGCCACACTTCTGATTTTTTTTGTTTTTAATCGTTCTAGAAATGGCTGTCTTCATTCTTCAAGAGAATCAGCGTTTTGGTTTTCACCTCAATGATGTTTTTAATATGGAGAATGAAATTAATGGGATCGAATCCTCCATCTTTTCAAGAAGCTGATAATCCATCGGCCCATTTATCAAGCGCATTTTTTAGAGTGAGTTTAATATCTTTTTGCTTCGCTCTTGCGCATACGAGGGCTGCTTTTCAACTAGAGGGCCGTAAAGGATCTCTCCCTCTAAATGTTCGGCCGGTTTTGAAATCTGCTCAAGGTAGAAACCTACTATAGACTAGAGGTTGGCTTTCATACGTGACCTGACGAGAGAAAGGTCAAACGGGAGGAGTGCCTTGGGCTGCATGACTCGGAGATCGGAGAGTTGAGGCTTGGCTAAACTAGGAGACATCAGACATGTCATTTGCGACATTTTCAAGCGTGACATGTCTCCTTGATGTCTCCCAGTTTAGCCAATTTGGAAACTTTGTAGCGCGTGATAAAATTTGTAGCGAGAGACACGCAAATGTTTCTGGGAGACAACAGATACATTTCTTGTCTCCGCGACTCAGGGGACCTGTAGCTCGCTTGTCACTCGCATGTTTAGCCACCCTGGGAGACACGCTTACAATGTCGCGCGTTTCCTTGTTTAGCCACCGTTGGTCTCTGGTCATCAGTCAAGGCTCGAATCCCAACTATCGTTGTATGCCACTTTTGGATATGGTCATACTTATATTGGTAACTTAATCTCTCTGCATAATCGCCAGCAAGAAAGCACTCTTTATTAAGTAACGCAGGCCTGTGGTCCTGGCAGCTGTCTAGCGTATGTGGACCTGCAGCTTGTGTCCCCAGAGTGATATTCTAGAACGAATACTCTTGGTACTCATTTACTGACCTCAGAAGAACAGCTGATTTGACTGTAGGCTTGTGGTGAGTGGTCCCGACGAACCAATCGGCCACATCACCTCAAGGAACTTATAACTCAAAGAAACTCTGTCGCTACGTTCTTGACCATTTTTCATCATGAAGCTCCAGGTAGCCCTCTTCCTATGGTAACCGTTGCTTAGTTAGGTTGTACTTTGGTCTTTTGAACATCTAATGCACGATTAAAGAAGTTGTCTAGCTACATTGATTTTTCTATTCTTAATTCACAGATCATCAACTATAACTACATCTACAGCTTGAACGCCTGGCTGTTGTTGAATCCATGGTGGCTCTGTTTTGATTGGGCAATGGGCTGTGTTCCTCTCATCACCAAACTAAACGATATTCGATTATTAGCACCAATTTTGTTATGGATAACTTTGACGTTACTCGTTTGGAAATTGCTCCGCTCTTTGGACGCCCACTTTAGCAGGTACAGAAATGAAATAATTCAAGGGCGTATTTTTGGTCACATTCTGTTTTCAGCAGACACCTCCTCTATTCGGTAGACGTCGAAACGTATTTTTTTTCTTAAAACGGCAGGTTCGGTAGGTCTCCAAAACCTTCTGTCCCCGACAAGAAACAGTTTCTCCGAAGTCTACCATTTTCAGAATTTGGAAGGTCTTCCAGAAACAGGAGGTTACCAAAAATTCTCCCTAAATAACCCTTGGCCCTTTCAGAACCTACTTTCAGAATGTTTTTATATCTCAGTTATATCTCTTTTTAGGACAGTATTATTATGCATTGCTTTTACTGTGATTCCGTTCTTGCCATCATCAAATGTTTTCTTCACCGTTGGATTTGTGATTGCAGAAAGAAATTTATATTTATCGAGTGTTGGATTCATTGGAATAGTAGCACTTGGAATGGTTATGGTCTGCCAGAATTCTTTCTTTCAAAAAGTAGGTGGCAGTTTATTGAACTTTCTGAATTGTGGAACATAAGAAGTGTAACACATTTGAAGGGAATGTTGTATAGCTTAGGGTCGTGGGGGGGCTGATCCCCTTTGTTATTAAGGGGAAACAACGGATCTTTCAGCCCCTTGGTTTTTCTACTTCAAATGCCATTGTTTTAAAGTGTACGTCGTCTGACGCATTGTCACTTTATAATGAAAGTGCTTTTTAGTAATGACTTTTGGTAAGCTTGGTAAAAACTGGTAAATGCTACACCAAACATTTCACTGAACTTCTTTTTACATGTTGGCTGTTGTTGTTGTTGTTGTTGTTTTGTTGTTGTTGTTGTTTTTGTTACTTTATTTTGAGTAGGCTATCATTTCTAGCCTTATCAGCTAATTTAGGCCTACTGTGCATGCCGCCTCCAAGCATGGGAACCCTAGTTTAACGTCCATTCCTGAAGGACGGCAGAGTGAGTTGTTTATTCATCGATCTGGAAAGACATCCATCCAGATGCTGACCTCACACGACCAAGCTTAACTTCAGCTGTCTAACGAGAACTGACTGAGAAGCTTTGCCACTCACGTTACAAATAACTGGGACAAAGGTGGCTTAGCGTAGCCAACATTTCAGTCAACATTCTTTTCACAAATCTGATCTCGACTATGGAGGCTGTAACCACTGTTGAAATTTCTAATTATATTCGAATTGTTTGCAATCGATATTTTAGCCTAATCGATAACACAATTTACCCTTTTTCTGTGATAGGTTTTCAAGATATTCATGTACTTTTTTGTCGGAATTTCAGTCCTCAGATGCTATCAGGTTTCTTGCTTTATATTCCTCTTTTCATGACTTAATTGTCATATTAAGTTGTTTTTTTTTTCGCATTTCCAATCAGGGACAGAATAGAGATCTAGAATCAGAGACAGGTACCATATATTTGTCACCCCCTCCTCCATTCAATGTTGATTATTATTCACAGTCTTTGTGTTGTGTGGTTGCCTGCATCATAGAGATGCTCATTTCAATTTCAATTCAACAATTTATCAAACACTGAACCGAGGAGGGGGGGACGATGGAAAAATTTCAGTTTTCTCAAAATTTTTTCCCGTGATTGATCTTAGCGAAGTGGAGATTGGCTCACAGAGGAACAACTTTTCAGAACTGGAGAAAAAGTCTGCCCTCTCAATGCAAAGGTAACTAACAACAAAGGTTTCGTCATAGTTTTTTTAGATTTTGTTGTACTGCAACTCTTCTTGTGATCAGCAAAATTCGATAACATTCATAAATTTCTCTTTTGCAGGTGCATTATAACATTGCTAATGTTCTATCGAAGAAAGGAGATACGGAAACAGCAATGTCATACTATCGAGAAGCAATAAGGTAGGCCTTAAATGAATTTTTCAACTCTTAAAGCTGCAAAAGATGGTGTATTATCGAGGTTGGTTTAGAGTGTTACATTTTCCTTTGTTCCCTTGAGTAAAACCCCTTGTTCCCTGGAGTTTTGTTGGATTATTTTTCAGATTGATAGTCTAGCGGATCGATACGAAGGATTTTATCGATCCCTGTTTCCTGATATTCCCTTGTTTCCTTTTGACTTTGGCCTTGTTCCTTTGTTCCATGGATACATTTTGCAAGTTCCCTGGGATCCCTAAATGACCCTCATTATCCTTTCTGTCTTCTTACTTGCCACTATATTCATTTCCCCCCCCCCCCAATGGCTTTCTACTCTTGCCTATCGTTCAATAAATACTGTTTTTCTTAGACTGAGTGCCCGAAGCCCTTATTGAAAAATTCGTCTTAAAAGGAGCGATTATTTGACAATTTATGAATAAACTAACGTTCTGACGGAAGCTAAGTTTCGCAGCAACTGGCAAAAGGTGTCTCTTGATTCCCTGCATCAAGGGCCTGCACATCACTATCAAAGGAGTGTCTTGGACCAACCTGATGGGCAGTTCAATCCAAAGGGGGGGGGGGCTTATTCGAGGCAGGGTGCTTATTCAAGGAAATGCGTTATCTGAAGTACAACTGATAAAATTTGAAAATCTTTTGATTTCCTGTAGGTTGAATCCAACATATGATCAACCTTTGAACAACCTTGGGAACATTTTACAGGTGATTCTCAACCATTTTATGAAATTATTACAAAATAATTTTTTTCAAGCCTACTGCATGTCTAACGGCCTGGCGAAATTACCAGACATTGTTTGTCAAACACTAAATTTTCATTGTTTTACCGTTTGACCACGTCACTAAAGATTGCTCCTCAAATGATTTTGCTTGCGTCAATCACAAAATGTTTTTGAACTTTTCAAAATTAATTCTGCTTATTTATGCTTGTCAAGCAATGTTTTGTGACGTGGCCTTACTTTGAAACCTTGTTTGAAGTAATTTTAGAATGTTTGACAAACAATGTTTGATCGTTTCGCCAGGTCCTACGAGCCTTCAAAAAGCTTCTAATGGCATCTTCAGATCTGGCAATGAAGAACACTTTTGCAATAAACAATGGTTGGATAATTATGTTGGATAATCATTCCCTCAAAGAACTTTTTTCTTCTAGAAAATTGGGAAACCTCTTGAAGCAGAAAAGTTACTCGAGAAAGCAGTTGCTATCAAGTATTTGAATGTTATGTTGCTGAATAGCTCCTTGTATTTCCCTGTTTTTGCCAATTTTCGAAATGTGAATAGTGAGTGATCAATTAAGCAACACAGTGCTAAATAAACATAATGACAAATACTGCATGAAATGAACTTGCTGACGAATGCAGTTTCAAATGAGCATGCTTTTGAAATAGGCATTAAATGAGCATCCTTTTGAATGAAGTGTGAAATAATGACGAATACTAAATGAAATTGAACGAATACTAAATGATCTATTTGAAAATAAAGATTCCGACGAATACAGCATGATTTAAAAATGCTTATTTATGTTAATAATAGTATGTTTAAAAATATTCTTTATTTCAGTTCGAAATTTGCGGCAGGCTGGATGAATTTAGGAGTGACAAAAGCAGAGATGAAAAAATTTAAAGTTAGTATTAAACAAGTACTTAAAAACCAGACCACTATTTCATTGAAGATAGTTGTTTGTTATTTCCAAAACCCTCTTTAGAGATAGAAGTTAACTTCTTGTTTCTATACCAGGAAGCAGAAAAATGCTATTTGAATGCATTGGCGAACAGAAAAATTACCCAGATGCCCAGTACAATCTTGCTAATTTGGTAAGTGTTTTTGGTCCAAGTTTAATTTCGCAAAGCTTATTTATTATTTGTTTCATTCTTGATCTTTTATCGATCTTCAAGAAGCAAACAATATTTTTTGTTTCAATTAATTAACTGATTACAGATTCAGTTATTATATCGTTAATTAATTCAATCCTTTTTGTGTTAATTTTATGTTTTTGGTACACTGTATCTTGTTTTTAATTGTTTTTCTTATTTTTTTAATGTTTATTTATTCGTATGTATATTTTAGTATTTGGAAACCAAAGAATACAACAAAGCATTGACACACTTCAGAGCTGCAATCGACTTGAAATCAGATCATGAAAATGCATGGCTAAATCTGTTACTGCTGCTTGAAAACTTAGGTTTGTTGTGGACTCTTTGTACATATACCTTGATTTTAAACAAAGCTTGTTTGTATCTCTAACATTTTGATACATAGGTCTTATCTTAGCCCTATGAAATTCCCCTGTGCCCACTCTCCTAACAGCACCTTTTCGCCGCCAACTTCGCCGCATTTTTCAAAAATGGCGGCCTTTTCCCCCAAATTTCCAACGCCAGGACGTTGTAGGAAACTTCCATAGAAGGGTAGTTATACATGCGCCTGCCCAGGTTATGAATTATTTTGCGACATTTTTCCGATTTATGGGATCTATACTGTGACTTTTAGTGCAGCAATGAATGAGAAAGTTGTTTTCACTGCCTATGGGGTACCTAAGTAATCAAGATGATGCTCTGGTTACGGGGCTATCTTTTAAAAATCTTGCCCTGATTATGTGTTCACTCTCTGGCTTCTCAGAGGCATACCCATCCCTCTATAGTAGTTATCCTCCCTCGTTTGATCCATGATCTTCATCGATAACTCAGTTGCTCTAGGTGATCTGTTAACGAAAAAGGTCAGCGGTTGAGATGTTTGAAGTTAAAGTTTTTTAAAAATATTTGAATTATTGTTGCAGAGAGTAACTATCTTATTAGTTTCTGTTCTAATTCTATTCAGGACTTCGAAATGAATCAGTGATCCTCGCCAAAAAAGCTGAAAAATTCTTACCGAAAAGTCCAGCCTTATTTTATACGATTGGTAATATGTATGGAAAGACAGCATTGTACGAGGTAACGACAAAAGCTTCATTCTTGGACGTTGAATATGCTCTCGTAGTTTTCGTCCTAAAACCAATGCTTTTGCCTTAATTAATGATAAGTGCTTCTTTGTATATATACCCAGTGCTTCGTACGACTGTGAGATAAAGGTTCTGTCGAATTTTCATTTCAGAAAGCTGAAAGATATTACCTTCGGGCTATTGAACTGAATCCGAAAGACTCTACCTATTATGGAAATTTAGGTGAGAAAATCCTGTCATATTACGTTGTTTTCATGTTTGTTCGTCTTTATGACCGTATATAGTTCTGGAAGTCTGAATTAAGGGGCATTGCTTTATGAGCCAAAAACACGCTTCTCGGACTGCACTCTTCCTTCTGATCGTCTGAGAAAAGACCATTTCAAAGAGGCGTGGGTCGGCTTGACATTTTTCTGGAAGATGGCGGACTTCTTGAGTTAGGGAATCCTTACCGCGTTCAACGACCTGGATTCCAGTCGCTTCAAGAGAGCTTGTGCTTCAAATTCACGTTTACATCAATTCAGTTCAAAATGAGTGAAATTTAGGGACTTTGGACATTCGACAGGACAAGTCTTATGTGAGGCAAGCTGTGAGTTGTCCAGGTTTTTCTATGAATTTTCATTCTTGAAAGCCCGTATTACTTTTTACACTATTCATAAATGTAATTTCTTTGTTTTTAGGTGTTTTATACCATCGGTGGAACAAACCTGTCTTAGCTGAAGAAAATTACAAAATGTCACTTCGACTTGATCCTAATAATCAAATGACTATTGAAAACTATAGAAAGTTAAAGCGAGCAGTGTAGATTTTAACAAGGTTATACTACTGATTAATTTAGAATAAATCATTTTTTAACCTACAATATAACCATGGTTAGTTGGTACTCTTGGTATTATGGGTCTCGAATAGAAGGGAAAGGGGTAGAACTCAAATGGTAGGGGAATAGATAAATTTGATATTGGAACAGTAAAGACCGTGGGGTGATTCAATCCTTAAGAACCTCTTAAAACCTTGCCATAATTTCCATGGATTCTTAGAAATCCTTTTGTTTCAACTGGGACCTCGTACGCTTTTTGGTAGAGTGAAATGCCCCCAGGTAAAGACACTGGACTTCAACGCAAGTTATAATGCAGGGATGACTAATTTGCAGACTTTTTTCGTCGTTCCTGTGCCAACCGTTACCTTTGACCTTTCAATGTCCCCACCCCCTGCAATCGAACCTGTTATTGTATTGAATCGTAAATTAGTTTATTTTGGCGAAGAGTTAAAGTATAATTCTTGTGTAAAGTAGTTTATTGGTTAAATGTGCATATGTAAAAATCTAGTGAGAAAGTAAAACTTTTGAGTTAAGAGCCATCCCAGTTGTGTTTTTAAAATGCTTGAACAAATTTTATAACGAAGAGTGTAAATAGTGGAAAATTTAAAAAGTATTGGAGAATTTTTAGCTGTAGATTTTTCACTGAAATTGAAAATAGGTACGAAACATTTTAGAACATTTTCCTTTTGAACATTTTGAACATTTGGACTCCCTATGGCTTGTCTGAAACGAGGCTTGTTACTATAACAACTAAACCCAAAGAAATGTGGTAAATAGTTTTTCTGTGGAAAGTTCTTGACACAAAATTATCAAAATCAACTGATTTATATTGCTAAGCCTGATAACTAGAAAATATTCATTCATTTTACTGATATTTAAAGCATCTTATGTTGTGGAATATATCGTATAGCAACATTGTTTGATTAGAAGCAGTCGGTTTCCATTTAGGCCCATTCGTGAATTCATCTGAAAATGGATGGCAGCAGAGGGCCTAACTGGACATCGACCCTTATATCACAGAAGCACACTCTCTGGTCGATATTGTGATAACAAATGCATTAGAAAACAATGAAAAATATCTCAGCAAGAATGATTTATTGAGTCAGGAAAAGAATCGACAAATCAGTGGTGGTGAAATTTCAGACATTGAGTGGCTCACAGCAGAAGAATTTGATATTCAGAAAGGAGAAGAAAAAATTGAAGAATTCGTGAGGGTAAAAATTTTTATTTATCATGTCTATTTTGAATTTTCGCGGTCGCCACCAGAAATGTACCTGGGTATGTGCTGTTTCAACGGGGACTCAGGCCCAGCCCAATGGCCCACTTGTTGGCCCACCTGGCCCAATTGTCCACCTGACCAATAAGTCAACTTGGCTCAGGATCAACTTTCTCCAAAAATATATCCGTCCTGTACTGCCTCTCCAATGCAGTCGATTTAGTATTATAGTGGATGAAATTCACTCTTGCGGATACCATTTAGTCTTAAGTCATGACTGAACTGATCAGTTCACCATTCAATTAAGTATTGTAATGATGCAACATGACGCATCTGAGCATCATTACGCATCATGTTGAACGCTCTTGAATCGCAGAAGTACAGTAGAACATGCCCAACTTTCTGGAACTGTGCGCGTGCGCCGACCAATTGTCGTCAAAAAGCATTAGTTGCCAACTCGTTGCGAGAGCGCTTATGTCGACAGTTGCGATATATTAGTTTCGAAAAATCGTCGTTTTGAAGTCGGCAAATACAGTTCTGAAAATGCAGCTCGAACGATTCTAGCATTCGACCGCTTCTCGCACCCTAGACAGGCACGCACGAAAGCGCTCCTTTGATCATACATAATGTTTTCGTCCTATAATACTTTCGTATCTTCTTAAAAAATAGTTGTGGACTGAAAGGCTGTGGATAATTCTTATTGTAGACATGGCAACGTGACGATAGTTGGCTCTACTGCATTGATTTTCTAAGTGAAGAAGAACATGATTGTGATATAAGATATCGGTACAGAGTAAGATGGAGTATTCCAACAAGAAGAAAACCAATTCCCAGGGCAACTGCATCTGTTTATTTCACGATTAAAATCAGTAAATTCAAACCAAAGGTTAGTTGACAAAATTATCATGCTTCAAATTGATTTTACTATTTCTCTGACGTTCCAAGCCCGGTGGGTAAGTGGTAGGTACATGAGATATAGATGAGCGGGGATGTGTCGCCACAGGGGGTTCTTCCATAGTAAAGATACCTGAGGATATGCCGCGCTAGAGGGTATACTTTTTGGATTTCTAGTCTAGCAAACGGTATACTTTTTGGCAATTTTTGTCTAGCAAAGGGTAGCATATTTGGCAATGGAGCGGTCATGCTTTCGTCTTTAGTAGCCTTGGAAAGAAGAAATTTCATCGTAAACATTTTTAAAAGTAACTGGTAAAAGGAGTAAGTCGACCTTTGAATTCTCTGACTTAAGATCAACAATTTAAAGCGTATTTGTCTAGCCTAGGGAAGCATTTTGGTAGGCATTGGTCTAGCCAGGGGTACCATTTTCTCGTAGAAATTAGTCTAGCCAACGGTACGATTTTTTAAATGCTGGAGGCAGATCACTACCCAAAATTTTGGCAAGAACCCCCCCGTGTGTGCCGCCGAGATTTTACAGACCTACCTTTTTAACTTATGATTATCAATGTTATATATTCTTATTTTCAGTCTTTTCCTGTTCAAGTTTACTATATTTTCGAAACGAACAGACTTGTTCACAGGTAAGATTTAAGTTCTGTTCCTTTCTCAATTTATTTGAATTTACGAATCGCTGAACGTTAGCAAAAACGAAAAAGTTTATATACTTATATTTCATTTCGTTTTTTAGACCTGGTAAATCAATATTTCAGCAAAAATGGTTGAAAGATATCATTGACAGTAAAATTCATTTAATGAACACTATAAACTTTTAATTTATATTTTATTTTATATCATAAATCTAATTTCGACGTAGATCTTTGTTAACACTCGCTAGTTTTTTTTTATCATTGCTAAATATATAATAAAACTAAACTTAATGTACTTTTTGCAAGTTGAATAAATGGAGATTTTTCTTATTCTATTCTTCGAATTCTAAATACACTTTTTTTAAAATAAGCAACCGCTCAATAAGCAACCAGGGCTGAACTGACCTTAACATTAAGCAACTTGAGGGCTCAATTGTATTACTGTAAGCAACTAAGAAATCAAACAACCAAGCTTATTCTCTTTCTTGTGTTAGGAAATTGTTCTTCGTTCTTATGTTTTGCATGTTGAAGTTCGTTAGCTAACGTTTTTCCACTTACTGTCTCCGAAAAGTCATGTTGTAGGCCTAACAGATGACGATTTAGACCCGCGAAGTCAGGGGTGGTTAGTAGGTACAAAAAATGTTAAGCAACGTTTAAGCAACTTTGAGGGCTGAAATGTCTAAAATTTTAAGCAACTTTGAGGGCTGGACGAATGTCAAGTTGCTTATTAAAAAAAGGAGTGTAGTGATCAAATAAATACAGATTTTCGTCATCATGAGACCTTGGTCAAAAACTGCCAAATGTTGAAACATTGCTTGTCGAAAATCTTAAATATATTTTGCAAGAAATGTTTCGCGACATAGCCAGACGGTCAAACAATTTGCTTGACAATCAAATTTCAAATGCATGAAAAACACTGTTTGAAAGTTTGGCCAGACGATCAAACAAGCTAATTCAAATGCTTGACAAACATTGTTTGAACTTTTGGCCAGACGCAGACGGTCAAACAATTTGCTTCACAATCAAATTTCCTACAGTGTGTTTGAACAAACAATATCGTTTGGTCCAGAGCCTTAGCGTGTTTACCTCCGTCATATAATTTAGATCGAAAGTATTAACAAGAATCGATGATTATACCAGGGGAAAAGTTTTTGAGGGGACTGGGTCTAGAGAAAATGACATTGCTCTCTAAACTCGGAAGTAGTTGTTGGGCCTACGCAAAGAAACAACACTGATGAGTTGGCGAACTTCAATTTCCTTCTAGTTTAAAATGACCTCAAGAAAAATCAAGGAATAAAAGTTATGCGACCTTCAAGTGAAACATTATGTTGGTACCATGGTCGAATATCAAGAGATGCAGCGACAAGGATTTTGCATTCACAAGCTCGAAACAGGGACGGCTGTTTCCTTGTTCGTGACTGCTCCAGCGCCCCTTCGGATTTTGTGATTTCAATCTGGGCGAATAACCAAGTATTACATTATCAAGTACATTGTAATGGCGATAATAGGTTTTATATTGACGATGGGCCTGTTTTTCACGGGCTTGACTCGCTTGTTTCACACTATAAAGCTAGCTCAGATGGCCTACCTTGCAGACTCACGACTTTCTGTAGGGGTCATTGCCTCCCCCTCAATCCCTAAAATTTGGAGTTGATACCCCACTACATAAGGCCTGCATGAATGGCAATACTTCACAGGTTATAAAATTGTTACAAGAGATGTATTCTAAGCAAGATGTGAATGCAAGAAATGAGCAAGGCATGTCGCCACTGCATATTGCAAGCAGCAGAGGCTTTGAAGAAGTTATATTATTGCTGCTGCAGTATGGTGCTGATGTCAAAGCATCTAGTAGCTCTGGAACCACGGCTTTACAGGTACGTATTCCAAGATGTGAAGAGAAGGTGAAGGTGAAATGGTGTTTTAGCACCAGTCGCTAGGATCTCAGTAGTAGGTTAACTAATCGAGACCTTGACCCTGGCTGTGACGCTACCGTGGCTGGGCTTGAACCCTGACCACACTGAGCTCTTGACACCACGGGTCAGCAGGATTACACCACGACGCCACAGCACCTTCAATAAAGATATCTGATCTGTTAAGCAGGCACAACCTTTCAATCTTGCTGCCTATTCTTGCCACTTTAGAATACCCCAATGCCCCTATCTGACATAATTACTACTGCATTTGTGCAATGATTTTGGAACCCTTTTCAGTTTGAAACAAACAATAGGTGAATTCTTACATCACCTAAAATTCACTCTAAAGACTGCCCTCAATGCTTCAGAAGCATAAACTCAAGTTTTTATGAAAGAGTTTTGAAGCCCATATTGAAGGATTCCTGCACCCATGTTCCAGTTTGTGAAATGGCACATGCACACCCAAAATAAACAATAGAACAATGGAAAATAACAATGAAAATACCGCTTCTGCACCCACAAGATATCTGTGAGAACTGCCATACTGTGTAGACTGGCTCCTGTTTAACCCAATGAAATACAAGGACATCGCCTTTCTGCAGGCAGATATGCCACTGCACAGGTATGTCTGCATCACTGAAGAAGTACCTTACCAGCAAGACTTGAATCTAACGTACAAGTTCTGTGTTCAGCAATAATGAGATGAATATTCTTAACTTATCCTTTTTTTTTGATAGGAAGCATGTGCAGGAGGATATGTTGAATGTGCAAGAGTATTAATCACCCAAGGAAATGCTGACGTACAAGAGAGATCTTTGCTAAATGGATGGGTGCCATTGCATGAAGCTGCAATGCGAGGCAATATCGATTGCTGTAAACTACTCCTATCTTTTCATGCATCAATGCATCCACGCACCATTGAAGGTGATACCCCAAGAGATCTTGCTCTGAGGTATGGAAGAGCAGATGTTGCTGAATTTCTAGGTATGTGTTGTGTGGCATTATTAAAAACTTGGAGGGACCATCAAACTCTCCAATTTTTTGCAGAATGTTGTGTTGCAAAGATTGCACTGCTGTCCTCATGTGTCAAAGTTTGCATGCATAAGGGTCATTTGAGATTAATTCTATAACCAGCCTTATTCCTATTTCAGATAATTATCCGGTCCCTCCACCAAAGACATCACCATCTCAATGGCTACATCAGAATCTGGACAGAACAGTGAGTCTTAGTCTTCTTCCATCGGTTTACCAAATAAATACCATATTTATTCAATTGTAAACCTCCCTTTTTTATAAGCTACCCATAAATATAAGTCACACTAAATGATGTTCAGGAAAATTCGGCATATTGATTCGCTCTTCACTTTAATATTCTTTCTGGATCCTCAAACATTGTCTTTCTGCACTTCACAACTTACATTGCTTTCTGCAGGCAGCAGTTTCAATATTGAAAAGGCATGGTATGGAAGACGGATTATACCTGATAAGAAGCAGCATCAAATGCCATGGGTATTATGTATTATCATTGGCATTAAGTGGGAAAGCATATCATTTTCAAATCAAAAGTAGGGTAGGTTGTCATTTTTCTTGACATTGCCTTCTATCTGCATACCAGGTTTGCATCTTACCTGTCATGCTAAGTTTGCCAGACAAAATGCATTAAAAAAACGAACAGATAGAGTGATAACAGAAAAGCAAAGGAAAGCAGAAACATCTAGGAACGTACTTAAAATCTTTGTCATCTGACACTTCCCCAAGTAAATGCATCAGAAACAGTACAAAATGCCGACTTAGGTGGTATATACCTAGAAGCAGATCGAATGCACCATACACTAAATGTGTTTTGAACTTACGGAACCATCAGCTTTTGGAATACAATAGTCTTTGAGATCAATCTATGACTATCTATGTTTCAATTGTTTTCGACTTCTGAAGGGTTTCAAAGGGCTGAAATAAAGGAATCTTTGCTGATGAAGAAAACTGGATCCACAATATCATTCTTATTGTTACGTCTACGAAACTTGAAAACTGTGAGCAATACCCGAAAATCTTGGAACAAACTTGATAACTTTTTTGTCCGATTTGCTCAGAGTATAAACGTCATTAACAGGCCGAAACCGACTTAAGCGGAATATATACCAAGATGCGGATCGAATACACCAATCAAATAAGTAAAATTGGATTGGAATTGTGTTTTAAACACCAATCAGCTTACTGAGTACAGCTGTATGACCATTAGAATGACCTATATATTGTTCATTTCAAAAGTATAGTCTATCACAAGAGTAGACTCTGTAGACTATCTATGTTTCATATGCTTTCGACCCCAGCAAGGTTAAGTGGGGCTGAAACAAGAAAGCTTTTGCTGATCAAGAAAAATGGATCCCAAATGTCATTATTATTGACGTCTAAGCCAGCCTCTCTTTGATTTTAGGCCGACCGTTGGTACTACATCGACGATGGACCTCTTTTTGAAACCCTGCCACATCTTGTGGATCATTACTGCACCCATACCGATGGTCTACCAGTGCTTTTAAGAGTGCCTGTACCTTCAGAACATGGCCAGCGACCTGCTGCTCCATTACCTCCTAAACCTGCAGTAACTAGAGTGCCAAGTTCGCCTAAGAAATTACCCAATGCACCACCAATTGCAAGCAAGCCTTTACCTGTCCCTCGACCTTCAGCAAAGCCCGTAAGTAGCTACTACTTCATGTATTTTCTAAGAATGGCACTTTCTTTGTCAGAAACTTGCTTGTTTGATATAGAGTGCTATGCTTCTTTACAACTGATTTTGCGCAGTGCCTAATGTCAGAGAACTTAATATTCAAAGAAAATCCAGTTGCACATTTGCGATGATTAAGTGAACTTGTTGATCCATCTCGCAGAGCTTCAGCGTAAACAGTGATCAAATTGATATTCCACTAAAGTACCCTACTATATTCCACATATTAAACTGTACTATATAGTCATACGTACTGTAATACTATCGCTGTTATTTCAGGGAAACACAAGTATGTATCACCTTGAAGTTAATGATGATGACTCTGGGATTTCTGAAGATTTTAACAGATGCAGCAGTTGGAAATCTGAAAATCCTTCCTTACCTCCAAGAGGAAAAGGTTAGTCCTTCTATTAGAGGGAATTTTTAGAAGATATGTATGCTAAGTTCCACGACTACTTTGTCAACGCTATTCTTATAATTATTAAAATTCACCTTTCACCTCAACTTTGATCTTTGACTTCTGACATATTGATCTACGTCGTAGCTTCTGACATTCAACTTTTGACCTCTGAACTTCTACTATAATCTAAACAAATTGCGTTGATTTTTGACTTTTGAGTTTTGATTTTCGACCTTCAGTCACGGATAAAGCATTTTGATGCGCGACGACGCTCAAATTACTTGGTATAGATCGACCAAAATTGGGCCTACATACCTGAAGCTTCCTAAAACATTGACAGCTTTTTTACTGCATAGATACCATAGACGACCCGCTTTTCTGATTTTACAGTAGCCAATCTTTTCTATAGGAGAGGATAATTTGCCCCCTATATTCTCTCTGCCGTAACTGTAAGCTCTATGTCGCTGCCCAGCCAAGTCTTTCTCTGTCATTTCTTGCCTGAATTAGCTTGCGTTTGTTGCCTATAGCTGGTGTTATAACTATGCTTCGATGTATGAAAATTACAAATTAAAGTTTTTTTTTTTAGGCAAGGAGGATTCGAACCAGCAAACCATCATAAGTCGTGAATCTCTTGAGCTTGGTAAAGAACTTGGTCAGGGTGAATTTGGTTCAGTTTTAATGGGCATCTGGATCAATCCTAGTCATGAAAGGGTAAACTAAGAAATATTTTCCATTTCTTAAAATTTTAATTATTTCCTTGCTCAATAAATCTAAGTATTCCTGCTTTCGACGTGAAAATTAATTTCTAATGTTTGACAAACAATGTTTGATCGTTTCACCAAACAATCAAATACTGTTGGTCAAACATCTGAGATTTTCTTGTCAAACAAAATGTTTGCCTGTTTGCCCACTTCGCAAGACATTGTTTATCAAACAATTTTTTTGGGACAAGTAGAATATCACAAAAACATTCATTGCTAACCAAGCAAATTCTGCTTGTCAAGCAATGTTTTGCGACGTCACCAAACGGTCAAGTATTATGATTTTGCGTGCTCTCTTCGCTGTACTTACTTCTTTAATTTTATTCATTGTATATTATCTATCATTGTATAAATCTGGAATGTTTGACAAACAATGTTTGATCGTAGACTAAGGCAATACTAGACATTATAATTTCTCGCTTTTTTTCTTCTTTTATTTTATTCATTGTATATTATCTATCATTGTGCAAATCTGGAATGTTTGACAAACAATGTTTGATCGTAGACTAAGGCAATACTAGACATTATAATTTCTCGCTTTTTTTCTTCTTTTATTTTATTCATTCTATATTATCTACAAAAGTTATGAATGTAAATTTGCTCCTATCGCTTTAGATTCCAGTTGCTTTAAAAACGTTACACGAAGACAAACTAACTCAAGGAGAACAGGCAAGTACCAGATATTTCTTGTACCAGATATGTTGTTGCATCATGATCTAATCCAGTTAGTTAGTTGTTTCAGCAACTGAGGTCGGGGTTCGAGCACCAGCCACGACAGCGTTACGGTCGAGATGAAATTAGTTTATCTACTTTTTATATCAGCTGGTGCTAGATACACCACTTGACCTTCTCCTTCATATCTAGAGCCTACAAAAGCTCTTTTCTTTCGTAGCTGATTTCTGCAGTTTGCTACCCTTACAATTGATCAATTTATTTTCTTGTGAGTGGTTTAAGGCCTGACCAAACGATCAAGCATTGTTTGTCAAACATTTGAGATTTGCTTGTCAAACTCAATGTTTGACCGTTCTGCTGCATCACGAGAACAATGTTCGTCAAACTTTTTTTGCTTGATACAAGCATGGAATGCATTTGAAGTTTTGAATTCCATTTGTCAATTCAGACATTGTAAAGCAATCTCAAATGTTTGGCCGACAATGTTTGATCGTTTGGCCAGGGCCTAAACTAGCAACCTTTCTTTCTAGGAATTCTTACGTGAGGCTCGTGTGATGTCAAATTTGAATCATCCTTGTATAGTAAGGCTGCTTGGTGTTTGTCTCGGACCACCCATGATACTGGTAAGTCGCAAGTCTTGTAGAATCAATGGCGTAGCCTATGGAGGGGTCACGTTGGGGCGGTCGACCCCCAATCATCACCAAGATAAGTTTTGTATATGGGCTAAATCTGATGTAAATTTGTCATAGCGTACGACTAGTTTATTGATCTTAAAACTTTCTATTTTTCCTTGACCACACCCTTTTGCCCCACCAATTTTGGATGTCTAGCTACACAACTGTGTAGAGTCTATTTTGTTAACCGATTAATATGTAACTAAAGCTGTTGCTAAACTAAAAGACATGTCGTGCGCGTCTCCCAGGGTGACTAAACATGCGAGTGACAAGTGAGCAACATGTCCGCCAAGTCACGAAGACAAGAAATGTTTCTGTTGTCTCCCAAAAAAATGCGTGTCTCTCGCTACAAATCTTGCCGCGCGCTACAATGTTTCTGAACTGGCTAAACTGGGAGACATCGAGGGTACATATCACAGGCGACAATGTCGCGCGCGTCATTTCTCCTAGTTTAGCCAGGGCTTAAGGTTTATATCATGTGAATGTTAGGGAACTTAGGGCAGTGTTTATTATAAGGATTTTTTATCACTGCACATAATTGGCAGTCTTGGCATTAACATATGGGGCAGAAATATGGTAAATATAAAAGCAAGTATACAAGGCTTGAAATCCTTGACGTTTGATGCTATGAGAGAATGCTGAGAATCTTATAAGGAAGTGCGCAACTGATTTGTTGAGAAACATTGCATCCAACCCGAAGATGAAATAAAGAATGAAACTATTAAATTAATGAGCTTTTCTATTTCTTTCCAGGTTCAAGAATTAGTAACGATGGGAGCACTTCTTGATTTTCTTATTGACCATCAAATGGAAATAAGTCAAAGAAATTTAAAAGTTTGGGCTGGTCAAATTGCATGGGGAATGATGTATCTAGAGGAACGAAGATTTGTACACAGAGATTTAGCAACAAGAAACATTCTTCTTCTCAGTAAAGATCAGGTATACTTATTCAAATTTAGTGTTACTTCTGATGATGTTGATGCTGATGCTAATGTTGCTGGTGCTGCTGATGATGATTATGATGATAATGATCGGGATGATGATGATGATGATGATGATGATGATTATGATTATGGTCCTGATGATAATGATCATGATCATGATGATGATGATGGTGATTATGATTATGATTATGATTATGATTATAATTATGATTATGATTATGGTCGTGATGATGATGATGATGATGATGATGATGATGATGATGATGATGATGGTGATCAATGATCATGATTATGATTATGATTATGATTGTGATGATGATTATAATGATGATGATGATGATTATGATGATGATTATGGTGCTGATGTTGGTGATGATTTTTGTGGTGGTGGTGATGATGGTGATCAATGATCATGATTATGATTATGATTATGATTGTGATGATGATGATAATGTTGATGATGATGATGATGATGATGATGATTATGATGATGATTATGGTGCTGATGTTGGTGGTGATTGTTGTGGTGGTGGTGATGATGATGATCATGATCATGATTAGCCTACCTTGACAAACAAAATTCTTTCAAAGTCCATTCATTCTAGTATATCAAAGCTAAGCGGATATTTAGCTATTGAGTGGTAACAGTGTTTCTAAACATGAAATATGCAATTGACTGTGTTGTGGTACTTTGCGTGATGCAGATTTAGTGACCTTTACTTCTATTCAATATTTAAGTCCTCAGGTTTAGCTAAAATTTATGAGATTCAGTGCTTAAATCATGCTCCAATGCAAATATTTCGTATCTTGATTTTCCAACAGCTGATTTCGAGAAATTTACACAGAGTGTACCCTTTAAACTTCCCCTGGACAACGGCGGACAAAGGAAAGCTACACAGCACCATGTCGACTTATCTTACCCCTTATCCTAAGCAATGACTAAGCAGTAAATCGGTATATCTAATTGCAACTAGTTCTTTCTATATCTGATCATGGAACTGTACTTGCGGATCAACGGCTATTTGTGTTGCTACTAGAAATCCTGCAATGATTGAATCCGAATTTGCCATATCTTGATGTCACAGGAACTCTATTAAATTGTACAAGATGACTTGGAATCAACCGGACCCCTTAGAACCAAATGACCCCTACCAACTCCTAGGCAATTTTAACCATTTTTGAGTCCTGTTTTAACCAAAAGGTAAAACTCTTTACCTTTGTAGAAAGGTTCAGAGAGACCAAGCGAGTTCTTGTGTCTGTATATCTCTGTTCACGTTTTCCTATCAAAGCACTAGTTCTCTACTCTGTATAATTTCGATCCTTCGTTTCTCGGGAGGGGGGCGACAAAGGAACATTTTATTACTGTTATTCGTGATCTCATTTATGTGGGATAGTCGATACATCGTTCAGAGGGCTCTTTTTTACGAAATCTGCTCTTGAAGTACCTTTCCTCTATTCACCCGAATTTTGAATCTTTGACAAGATTTTCCACTGTACTTATCAATGTAGTTTATTGACCCTTTCTGTTTGTGTCTTAATTTAAAATGTTCATCGTACTGCATATCAATTTCCTTCTTCCAGCAAGCCCCAGCGAGAATAAGACTTTTTTGTTTCCTTGCAGTTAAAAATAAGTGATTTTGGTTTATCACGAGCAGTTGGAGCTGGCAGTGATTACTATCAAGCAAAACAAGGTGGAAGATGGCCAGTTAAATGGTATGTTTATTATCATTCGTATTTCTCCTCTGTTAAAAGTAACCCGTTTTATAATTGCCTAATGAAAGGTCTATTTGTACTTTGGATTGTAGTGTAGTTTATGCTACCCCTTGTCTTTAAAGTCAGGTTTGATGTACCGGTTTCAAATGTTCAGGGGAGAATCTGTATAATTGTGTATGTAGTAGATTTTTCCACAAGTGACATGCAACAATAGATTGGCTTTCAACCTGGACTGCATGACCAGAGAGCCAACAACAATTAAATCGCCGAGCAACTCTCCAAGTCATACAGCCCAAGGCTCTTCTCCCGTTTAGATTTTTTCGGATTTTGGCTATGTTGAGCCTGAGCCTTCTTCACTATCATACACATTTGTATATATTTGTCATGAAAAGCGAACACTGGGATAGATTTTTCCACAAGTGGCATACCACAGTAGATGAGATTCGTACCTGGACTGCATGAAGATATTAATATTTATATATAAATACAGAGAAAAACAACGTCAAAAAGTCAAGTCGAACAATTGCTACCCCTTTCATTTCCATCCTCCATCCCCACTCCATTGAGCACCCTGGAGTAGATCGACAACCCACATGCGACTTTCTCTCTTCTTTAGAATTTGACGTCACTATTATACTCTATACAGTAGAAGTTTCATAACTTTTCTGTTCTTGTCACATATTAGATTTTTAATAATGGGTTATGAATATTAAGATTGAAATTAAAATATTCATGAATTTTGGTTTCCTATACTCTTTGATTTTAGTTCAGTTTTAATCCTCAATTTCCTCATTTTTTACTGTTAACTGTTCTTTGTTTATCTCCATATTACGATGCTCTGATGAATTAAAATTGTTTACGTTTTTGTTTACGTTATGTTCTTTATGAAATATTTTCACATGAGTACAGGTGTCTTGATTTCAAATTTTGACATACTAAAATAATTTTGCTTTTATTGCTACAAATGTTTTAAAATATTGTTCATTTTATTTACTTTTCTAAAGCTGAATATAGCGATTTTTCGTGAGAAAATCTTTCATAAAATCATGTTATCATTCCAGCAAACACTTGAAAAATTTATGGTACTTTTGAGCATCCATTAGGAGATACGAGCTTGATTGTTGATCGCTTGATTAATGCTATAGAATGATTCAAGTGATCAATTTAATGATTTGGGTCTTGATCAAGTGATGGAGCAATTCATTGATTTTTTCCATTCATTGATTGACTGACTGAGTGATTGACTGGTTTATTAGTTGATTGATTGATTGACCGATTGATTGACTGGTTGACTGATTGGCTGAGTGATTGATTGACTGATTGATGGGTAGATTGATTCATAGACGTATTGATTGACTAATTGGTCGATTAATTGACTGATTGAGTGATTGAGTGATTGATTGATTGATTGATTGATTGATTGAACGATTGATTGACTGGTTGACTGATTGACTGACTAATTGGCTGATTGATTGACTGATTGATTGATTAGCTGATTTATTGAATGATTGACCGATTGATTGACTGATTGACTAAATGATTGACCGATTGATTGACTGATTGACTGATTCACTGACTAATTGGCTGATTGATTCACTGATTGATTGATTAGCTGGTTGATTGAATGATTGACCGATTGATTGACTGATTGAATAATGATTGACCAATTGATTGATTGATTGCTTGACTGGTTCATTGATTTACTGATTGACTAAATGATTGACTGATTGATTGACTGATTGTTTGATTATTGAATGATTGCTTAACTGATCGACTGATTCATTGACTGATGGATTGATTTTCTGAATGATGTATTGATTGGCCAATTGATTTCGTGATTAATCTAATTCGTTTGTGATTTATTTCCTAGGTATGCTCCAGAATCTATCAATTACGGTACATTCTCGCACAAAAGTGATGTTTGGAGTTATGGTGTTACCCTTTGGGAAATGTACACATTTGGGGAGCTGCCTTATGGAGAAATGGCTGGGGCACAGGTAAACTAATGCTTCTTCTACATTTCTATTTGTTTTTACTGTACTTCAGCTCTTTCCAATTCTTTCCTAGTTAAAGTCTTGTGAACTTTGGAGTCCTGGGAGCTCTTAGCTTTAGGAGTTCGCTCAAGAGTTTTCTATTGCAGTCCGCGTTCCCTTGTTCAACTCGCTCAGCATGTGTTCCAGAATATACAACCGAGTGGATCTCTATCAGAAGTCATGAATTCGAGACCTCTTGGTCCTTGCTATCTCTTGCATTTTCTCTAAGCATCAATCATAAAAGTAACAACATATCATCAACTTATGCAGTACACGTGTACTCAGCTTCATTACTTAATCTCATTTTTCCTCAGGTAATTCAATTTCTAGAGCAAGGCGAACGGTTATATAAACCTCAAGACTGTCCTGACAATATATACCAAATAATGCTTCGATGTTGGAATGCTGAACCGGTTAACCGTCCTTCATTTAAAGAGCTTTATGATATTTTTAGAAAAGACCCTGATTACCGTTCTGTTAAACCTCCCAAAGCATCTCGAAAGAGATAGAAGTGCTAGAATATATAGGGAACTTAAGATTAAATTGAAGGTTGCTTGCCTTAAGACGTATTAATCTAATGGTGGTAGATCCATCTTTTTTGCAGCTAACGATAGAGTATTTTAGGTTGCAATTTAGCCCTGTTTGTGTTTTTGCAACGCAATTTTCTTACCTTCGTAACTTAGGCCTGGCCAAACGATCAAACATTGTTGATGAAAAAATCAGATTTGTTTAACAAACAGTGTTTGACCGTTTGGTCACGTCATTAACATTGCTCGACAAGTAGAATTGGCAAAGCAATGTTTTTGAAGAAGCTTGTGCTTGTCTCAAGCAAAAATGTTTGACGAGCAATGTTTTGCAACGTGGCCAAACTGTCAAACAAATTTTTATTAGCAAGTCTTGAATGTTTTATCAACAATGTTTGATATTTTCCCCAGAACAGGGCAATGAATTATTATAGAAATGATTAAAAACTTAATATCTCATGATTAGATTGTAAATGGAGGACCCCTCAAAACCCCTTAGAAGCCCCTTGATAAACAGCTTATTGCTTGGGGCTGCTTTCCTTAAACAATTGAAAATGAACAATTGAATAAAAATGAAACATTATCATGATTGTAAATAGAGATTTGCTGCAGAATTCAGCACAAGTTACAGACTAGAATCCTCGTGGGTGCTCGAATCTAAGGCCCTGGCCAAACAATCAAACATTGTTTGTCAAACATCTGAAATTCGCTTGACCAACAAAATGTTTGATCGCTTGACCTCAGCATAAAACATAGCTATTTTTGAACTTTAAGCAATGTTTTCCGACGTGGCCAAACGTTCAAACATTTTTTGTAAAGCAATTCTCAAATGTTTCACCAAAAATGTTTGATAGTTTTGGCCCTTGCCATTCAACATTAGAACTTTCTTATCAAGCGACGCCGCAAACATTGTTCGTCAAACATTTTCTGCTTGAAATGTTTTAGCAAAAAATATTGTTCGCAGATTGCTGCTTATTAAGCACTGTTTTGCGACGTGGCCAAACGTCCGAGCATTCCTTGTGAAGCAAATTTAAAATGTTTGACAAAAAAATTTGGCCAGGCGGTCAAACATTGTTTGTAAGACAAATCTCAATTGTTTAACCGAATGATTAAACATTGTTTGTCAAGGCAGGTCAGATTTATTAGCTATTACACCCAAAACAAATTACGTATTATCAATACAATATTCTATTCATATTAAAAACTCAATGAAATGACTGTTTATATAGCATAACGTTTTATATACATTAGGTTTTTTATATGTTTTCAATGATTTGTAATCAAAACAGAAAATTAACCATTTTGTTGCCGCTGGTTTATGAATTCACTCAGTCTGTGGACGAGAGTGAACTAACTTCAGTGTACCGAAGGATATCGTACCCTTCAAGCCCCGCTCCCCGACGTCCATGCGCACGGTGTGCTTGGCTACCAAGTTTAAGAAGACGGACTAATTTAGACTTGATGTGTTGACTTTTAGAACCAAGAAAGGGATGAACTAGAAAGCTTAATTAGCTACTACGACCCCAAATGATCTTTTGTACCCTAGCCTGCATACAGAACTCTACTAGAAGGGGGGCGGGTCATAGGGAGGTCTCCAAAACCGTTAAATCAAAATGTTTTAGCCAAAAACCGTACAAGCGTGGAATATTTTCTCTAAAACCGTAAAACCGCACTGAAATCGCGGATTGAAAGACCGTAAAACCGTTCTTTTTGAAACTAAAAATCGTATCACGGCAAGGCCCTCAAAATGTCGAAAAACTGGAAACCTTCATGCCCTACGCCCCCTCTAGAAGAAAATCGCTAATAAATCTGCTGTTCCTTCTAGGAGAATTCTGGACGCAGGTTACTTGCACTTGTACCCTGTACCCCACTCCAGCCTTCCTTCCGCGCTTTGGGGTTTGTTTGTTGGGTGACCAACCAGCCACGAGATCATGGCACATATGCTGTAATCATGACTGTAATTATGATTATGGAAATTTAGGATGATAAAAATCATGATGATAATGATTATGTGGAGTCGGGGACATTGGGGCATTACACCGAGTGACGTTAGCTATGACTTTGTGATCAACCCCCGTCAACTCGGTGTCCCCCGTCAGAAATCAAAAGGCGAACATGCGTGACAAAATTGTACAGTACAAATATGAGCGTCATTTGCTCAAATTGTGCATCGTGTACAGTTGCAAAATATTGTGTACAGAGTTCTGTTATCAATCTGCGTATTCACAGACAATTTTATCTCAAGAAATCTAAATACAGCCACTTTACTTATTCCATTATTCAAATTGGCATTACAAAGAAATATAAAGGATTTTGTTTATGCGCCATAAGTTTTATTGAGAAAAGATTAACCGTTGTCAGGAGAGAAAAGGTTGTGTGAAAAAAGGAGGAAAATAGTTGTTCAGTTGGTTTTCTTGAAAATATGGTCCTAGATTCACAAAAATCTGGTTTATTTGATGTGAAAAATACAGAAAATAACCCTGATTACTCAAGGAGAAGACGAAGAATCATGAATTTTAAATTAAGCTTCAGAAAGAAGAAGAAAAGTCGGTATGATTGTGAATTTATGAGCTCAAATAACTCGAATTGTGATGGACAAAATCAAGACTTTATGGTTGGAAATAAAGAGCAGAAAACTGTAGCTAATGTTGGGAAAGATGAAAAACCAAGAGGAATTATAAATAAGATATTTTCATTTAGAAAAAGTCGACGGAAGAGTAGTAATGGTTATGTAAATGGAGATTTGAGTCCGAATGTGAGAACAAAATCATTGGATTTTCTTGCTGATCCAATTACTGACGACAAGAAACAAAATGGAATGGTTTCATCTGATCTAGGCCATCAGACGACGGAACTTGGATTAAATCGTCAAGGTTTAAAACAAACGGATGACATAAAACGGGGCAAAACGTCCCCAAGGTTTTCATTATCAAGTCCAAATCTGGCTTGTGTTGAATGGACTTCGTTTGATAGCGTGGGATCTGAACAAGATGATGAAAACAAAACGAGGAAACGTGGATCATTACGACGATCAAGGGCTTCTTTAGTTTTTCCAGTTTCAGAGATAGGAAGTTCTGTTTTCAATCAACTCAAACACACAGTTTCAGAAAAAAACCTCCCAAGACGCCCAAATACAAATAAATCGCTTCACTCAAAGTCTTGTTTACCCTTAGACAGCTCAACAAATGATATGTATCCCTCTGAAGACAATGATATTATTTTTACTGTGAATAAAGATATTTTGAAAAGCAGTTTGAATTATAGAACTCCTGATGGACGTTCTCCTCATCCAGGAAAACGTAGTACTATTTGTTCAGCTGCTTTTTCACTACCTGAAATTTTCGAGGATGAAAATAAACTGAAAAAAGTACTCAGCATTGATGGGTCAACAAATCATCTAATTAAAAACAAAGAAAATACAAATATTAGCACAGAAACTAATAGAAAAAGACAAGAATCCATTTCTTATAGTCAATATTCAATTCTATCTGACTCAAACATAGAGTTGACTGAAGAAAAAGGGGAGGATTTTTCTGGTTTCAAGAAACTGTCTACTGGAGTTCTAAAAAAGCCATTAGGGAGGTACATAAGCTGCCCTGGAATCTGTGAAAGCAGTTTAATTTTTGATGTAAATCAAGAAGAACCAAACTTTATTGCAGTGGATTCTGTGAAGTTGAGAAAACCACCATACTCCCCTCATATTAGACCTTACTCTCTGCATGAAGGAATGATGGCACCAAATAACTTCAAAACGTATGCCAAAAAACAAGCATTTTCTGTTGGAGATTATGAAACAAGCATAGACGAGACCCTCCCACCAGATGATGAGCTAAATTTACCATCAAAGGTACCTAATCTTTTTTATTTTATTGGACTTTTTTTTGAGAATTCATTCCAGGTGCCTTATTGGCTAAAATTCATTGAATTGGGTGACTGCCACCTGTCAATTGTCTGGAAGGTAGAAGAAAATTGTTGTTTCCTCATAAGTCATACCATCTGACATAGTCTATTTTACTTGCAACCCCCCTGGGTGTAATTTTCTTTCTGGACACATTTCCACTCATGGTTCAAGGATATCAGTGACAAGGCCTGTGATTGGCTTAAATGTTGCAGGAACAAGGACCTTTGTTTAAAAATATTCAGAAGGGGGTAAGCCTTATCAAAGAACTGAAATATACCCTATTTAACCCTTCACTTGGCAAATTATGAAATACTGCTCAATATTGCTCAAATTTTCAAATTAGGTAGGTAAAGAAGCCCCATAAAGCTTTCAAATAGAGCATGTTGTGGAGCTTTGATTCTGAGAGTAAAGACTGCTGAATATAAATTACTAATGATTTTGACCAGGAGGGATTACGTTTTGAGCACATCTCAAAAGGGGGATCAAGATTGATGGGCATTTCACTCCTCCAGAAAGGGTCTTAGATTCCTGTTGAAACAAAAGGATTTCCATGGGATTTCTGTAGAGACAATAGACATCTCAGCAAAGAGTATGCAAGATTCCAAGGATTGAATTGCCACTCCTTGAAATCTTCTCTGCTGAAGGCTGTTTTTTTCTGAAATGCTTTCATTCTTAATCCCTTATCTGTGCTGGGAAACCAAATTTACTTAGTAACTAGCGATTCTGTTTTTGGACAACGCTGGTTATCTCATCCAGTTATCCTTGGAAACAACAAAACATTAATCTCTCAATCCAAACCAAAATTAAATCAAAACTCTAAGACACAAAGAAGGAAACCCATTTATTATGCATGTACAGGTCTAGGGTCTCGTAAGGCAGGTGAATTTTTTTCCAGTTTTTCTACAGCTGATGGAATTCAAAATTTTCTTGTCTTGTGAGTATCTTTTCTACTTAGTATTTTGCTATCGAAGATTTTGCTTTCGAAAAAGGCCCATAACTGTTAAACTAAATCAAGCAGTTCCGAACATTTGCTAAAAATTCCAGAAAACCGTTGATAAACCGTTGTCGCCGTTGCGTCGTAGTTGTTGTTAGCCGATACACAGTCGTTGCACAGAGTACTACCTTTTGTGCAACTCGCTTAACCTTAAGCCAGGCTAATATCGTCCTAACGATAAGATAGAACTAAAGCCGACTAGTTATGTCCACATGTCAGTAACTAGTCAGGACTTATACGATGCATTTTACCGCCGTTGCAACGCAAGAGCGCTTAGGTCGACTACTGGTCGACTACGACTGACGGGAAACAGTTGGCAACCAATCGCAGAAGTACAGAGCTGCTCAACTTTCTGCAACTGTGCCCCGACTTGTTGTGGTCAAAAAGAAACTAGTTGCAAAACTATAGTCGACAGTCGGTTGCGATGAATTAGTTCCCGAAAATCTCCACTAGTTCTGACTGTGCGTCAGTGACACAAGAAACAGCCTTTCCTGTGTTCAACTTTGGTTTTTCATATACTTCTTTCTAATTCACCTCGTTTTTGACAAAGCCTTTCTTTTAAAAGGCGTTATGCTAATTTTATGGTATTCATCGAGTTTTCCGTATGATCAAGATATTTTGAGATTTGGTGATGTCATCGCCCACCAGATGTTGCTCTGGTAACGTCAATTACTGGCGAGCTTGCGTCATCATTCCTGCCATGGATTTGTTGACGTTTTGCCACCAACCAGACAGTGTTGCATAATCATAAGTATCATGATCGTCATCATCATCATCATCATCATCATCATCATCATCATTATCCTCATTATCCTCAACATCATCATAACTATCATCAGCATCCTCATCATCATCATCGTCATCATCATCGTCATCATCCTCATCACTTTGTCATCATCATCATCACTTTGTCATCATCATCATCGTCATCATAATCATCATCATCATCATCATCATCATCATCATCATCGTCAACGTCATCTTCATCATCATCACTGCTGTTCCTCTTTCACCATCATCATCATAATCATAAGTATCATGATCGTCATCATCCTCATTATCATCAATGATCAACATTACCTCATTCACCCGTGTTTAAACAATCTGCGGTCAGTTTTGCTCCTAAAGTTTAGGAACTTCCCATCTCTCATAAAAGATTCAAGAATCATTAGAAAAATTGTTGCTTAACTAATGTTTTGTTTGCTAAAACATAACGGTATCAAATATTAACATGTTATAATTTCGTCAATCTTTGAATATTTCATCCACAAACCAGCTGTTTATTCGCACAAATGGCAAAAAACCTGGGGCTGTTTTGTTCATGTTTACATTGACCTGTTTCTCAGCGAATTCTGTTGCTAATTGATTGGATTTTAAGTCATTTTCATTGCTTTACGGAATGGTAAGACTGACCTGTACAAATGTTTCTTATTTTTGGTTGGATTTTCAGCACTTGTTACCTCTAAGCAATCATTTCGCTGGTTGAACAGAAACATGGGCCCTTATTCGTGTTGAGCGTCAATCAAAGAAGATCACATAATACTGAATCGAACAGTAATGGCTCGCCTGGGAACATAAACAAATTTGTTCTGAACACTTATTTGTTTTTTCTGCAGGATCTTCCGTTAGCGTTTGCTGAAGCATTATGGGATCACACAAGCGATTTGAAAACAGAAATGAATTTCCGTGCAGGCGAAATGATCGCTGTATACTTCATGAATAATCAAAATTGGTGGTGGGGTACGAAGGATGAACGAAAAGGCTGGTTTCCATCATCTCACGTCAGGGTAAGTTGATAACATATCATTAAGGAAAGCCTTTCAAGTACAAAAGAATACCAAAGGTCTCTGTGTAGGGGGCTTACATGGCAAGGGGTTCTCCCCGCATCCAAAACTCCATTCCCTGGTAGTTTTTTCTAACAACACCGCATTTAACCAAAAGGGGAGAGTTCAAGCAACTTTTGATTTTGTTTTGCAGCTTCTTGTCGATCAAAATCTAGACGATGGCGACGATGAAATGGAGATAATAAAAGGGAAGGCACCGATACATAGGATGCCATTATTGCGCCATAATACATTGTCACTTCTTGGATTGCAAGATAACGTTAGAAATCAAAATGATTTACGATCAAGATGCGTACAAGAGCTGCTGACTTCAGAGAGAGATTATGTCAAGACATTGAGAGATGTTTCAGAGGTAAGGAATGATTAATGCATTGATTCAATGATCATTGGATGGCTGATTCACTGACTAACATTTGTGATCTCGATTATTCACTGATATGAACATTTTGAATGGTTTGTTCACAAGTTTGTTTCTGTGTTTGTTTGTTGACTTTGAATGAGTAAGTGAGTAAGTGAGTGACTGATTGATTTGTTGATTGATTGGTTGATTGAGTGATCTATAGGTTGATTGAGTGATTGAATGATTGTTTGTTTGATTGAATGATTGTTTGATTGATCGAGTGATTGACTGATTGTTTGATTGATTGAGTGATTGAGTGATTGTTTGATTGATTGACTGATTGACTGATTGTTTGATTGATTGAGTGATTGACTGATTGTTTGATTGATTGAGTGATTGACTGATTGTTTGATTGAGTGAGCGATTGACTGATTGTTTGATTGATTGAGTGAATGAGTGAGTTAGTGACTGATTGGTTGGTTTGTTGAGTAATTGGTTGATCGATTGATTGTGTGATTGATCGATTAGTTGGTTGATTGAGTGACCGATTTACTAAGTGGATAATTGATTGATTAATGGATTGACTGGTCGATTTAATGATCGATTCATTGATTAAATGATTAATTGATTGAATCATCAGTTTGATTGATCAATTAGATTATTGTCCAGTCGACCCTTTATATACTTTGCACTTGAATATTTCTACATACAACTCGCACACAATGTAAGTTACTGTATTCGGATTTACCGGCCTAAGGTTTCATACAACGACTATCCGAGAATGGGGGAAAATGTGGAGAAGAACCTAATGTGTACAAGCGGAAAAATACAGGGGGAAGAACAGGGGGTTACCTAACATAACCCAACAACAATAACAATATTGTAATGTCTCTTTATTGTTTATTGACGAGTTACAGCTTATAATACTTTTCATCCTATTTCTAAAGGGATATTTGAAGCAAGCGAGAAAGAAACCGGACATGTTTAGGCCAGAAGATATCGCAGTGGTTTTTAGCAATATTGAGCAAATTTACCAATTTCACAAAAGGTTCTACCGTGAAATGCAAAAACGAATTGACCAGATTGAGATGCATAAAAGTCAAGTTGGTGAACTGTTTGTTTATCATGTAAGTTATTTACGAAACTTTATTTGAAAATTAATCCCCAACTCGGGATAGAATGTCAGGAAGTTAGGTGTTAGTGCATCAGCCACAAATGAGTAGCCTCCAAGGGCCCAATGAGCACATGCTATTGCCTACAGCCCCTTAAGCCTTATTTGGAGATAAACTACTCCTATAGTCAGTGCCTGGAACAGGGAAAGGATTCCCGACCTAAGGGACTAATTCAGCTTTCTTGTGTCTCTACTCTACTGATAAACATGGGGAAAGATCGAAATTTCCCATTCCCATACACGAGCTAATTTGCATGAAATCAAGAGGGCGGCACTTCAGCCAATCAAGAGAGTTTTCGGCTATATTATACTGTTTGGCCTTTGCAAAAGAAATTATATAGGCCTATACATAATAATGAATTGATTTATAACCCAGTCTTTGTATTTGAACATGAATTTTTTATTTCAGGGTTCAGAATTTGATATTTATTCCGAATATTGCAACAATCATCCAAGTGCTTGTGCCAGATTATTGGAATTGCAGAAAGAGAAGAGATACCGCCTGTTTTTCGAGGTATGCATAGCCAATGCCTTCTATTACTTCTTTAGGCATAACGCTTTGGATTATGCTGAGACATATTATACGACCCCAAGCTTAAAAAAATAACAACAATATAATAACAAAAATACCTATATCGCAACAACCCTACAGCTGGTGGATTGAGTGGCCAAGCTTCTCAGTCAGTTCTCGTTAGACAGCTGAAGTTAAGCTTGGTTGTGTGAGGGCAGTATCTGGATGGATGACTTTCCATATGGATGACAAAACTCACTCTGCCGTCCTTCGTAAGGGACGTTAAACTAGGGGTCCCATGCCTGGATGCGGCATACATAGTAATCCTAAACTGGCTGGGAAAGCTGGAAATAAAAGCCTACTCAAAATAAAGAAACAATAACAACAACAGCTGTTTGCTGAGAGAGGAGTGGTTTGAGCGTCTATCAGCTCAGTTTAGTAGGGATAACCACGACTAATATTATAAATATTATTTCGAAGAAAAGGACTGGCAACAGGCTGTCCGCCGGATCGAAGATGCTTGTGTCAAAGTAATAAGTCTAGGTTATGCTGGGATTCAATCTTATTATAATTATTCATAATTTCATTTCTTTAGTCTTGTCGGCTGCTACAGCAGATGATATCATTATCAATTGACTCATTTCTATTAACTCCTGTGCAGAAGATTTGTAAATATCCATTACAGCTGAATGTAAGTTTTATCATCGTTACACGCATTTTTTTTATAAGGAAGTGCTTTATAAGGAAGGTAGTACTCGGGCTGGCAAAAACTTAAGGAATTTCTAGTACGGGACCGGAGACTACTAAGGAATCTGACTTTTTCTTTAACTTAAGCATTTCGATTAAAAAAGTGAAGTTTTGAATTAACTGAGCGAGCAATACTTATCGCTAATGGTTTTCAATCAGTATTCATTTCTACTCGTCTTCTGAAACCTTTATGACCTATATTTCCTTGACCATTGGTTGTTTTTAAGAATCACAAAGTAAGAAGTTAAGGAATTGCTAAGGAATATTGAGTACTCAATTTTCACCATCAGTTAAGGAATTGTCAGTACTGACCCTGAGCCGAACTTCCTCATAAAAAATGCGTGTATTTGCTCTAGCTGTTTTGCGAATCTTCCTCTGTCTTATTCTTAGATACGATAGCTTGTTAGATTTCATTGGAAAGAACGCGTTGGTTTTCTTTCCAAGTTTTCTCACTCACTCAAATCTTTATCTAAATGTTTATATATTGTAAAGCCTCGAATAAGCCCCCACCTTCGAATAAGCCCTCCCCTCGAATAAGCCCCCACCTAAGAATATCCCCTCCCATCGAATAAGCTCCCACCTAAGAATTCATTTTTGCAAATAAACCCTCCTCGAATAAGCCCCCAGGGTGACGTATTCCAAGGATTTATAAATTTGTTTCTGTCTATAATGCATCTTTCAACTAGTTAAAACACTGAACTAGCTAGTCCTGGCAGGTTATGCTATCAATTCATCTTTATTAAAAGAGTACAGATTTTTGTCTGGTCTATTCTCTCGACAACACACTGGAACCATTGATATCTTATATGTTGTGATTCCTAATCAAGTTCAAAGTGACGACTTAAGATTAGAATGATGACTTTTCCATTTTCAGGAGCTTTTGAAACACACTCCATCTGATCATGCAGACCATGAGCCTTTGCAAGCTGCTGTACAAGTTATGAGAGATGTTGCATCGTCAATAAATGAGAGGAAACGTAAATTTGAAAATCTAACAAGCCTGGCTGAATGGCAACTCAATATCGACTCGTGGCAGGTGAGAATTGCTTGTTCGTTGATTCTTAGGCCTTGGCCAAACGATCAAACATTTTAGTAAAATTGATGAGAAATGGGTGAGACCAAATGAATACCCAATATCACAGAACTACGAACCATGAATGCCGTTTCGAAATAATTGGCACAGTCTCTCTAACCCTTATGTTTATCTTACAACTTAATGATTGCATCACTTGATTTTAGGGGAATGATTTACTTGAAGACAGCTCCGAATTAATAAAAAGAGGAATCATTGAGAGATTAAATGGAATGAAACTAGAAGAAATACATCTATCATTGTTTGATCATCAGTTAGTCATCTGTAGAAAGGTTTGTTAAAAAAATTTCTAATTTTTTAACTATTGGTATTGAAAATTTCGTTTTAATAAGCCACTGGTTAATACTAGGGCTAACATCACATAAATGTTAAGTAACTACACGATTTTTTTGTAAATAACCTAGCTCAAGGCCTAGTTCTTAAAGTTCCTTATTTTTCTCCTCTTTTGAGACGATTGTAGTTTCAAAAGTTCCTTAATAGTTCCTTAATTTTAACTGCACATACAGTTTAATGACTACTGTACAGAGACATTTGCATGTAAGCAAAGCTCGAAACTACTCAAGGAAACATTTGATACATGCGCAAAGTAACATTTATGTGATTTTCGACTGCAAATGAATGGAACGGGCTTTCTAATTCTTGATTGTTTGCAGTTATACACTTTTTCAATAAGCAACTGGGCTTTGGTCCAGCCCTGGAGAGTTGCTCAACATATCTAGTATTTCAGCCCTCGCAGAATGAATGGTACCCCCTAAAACCCCTTATTTTGGCTCTTTTCTGGCTTCTCAATGTAATTGACAAGTTTGCAAGGATGTACAGTTTAAGGAAAGCTATTTCACCAAAAATTTTAACATGATTTCAGCCCTAGTTGCTTATTGACCAGTTGCTTATTAAAAAAGTCGGTAGTTATGAGCGCCGTGTGTGGCTGCACCCTCCTAAATGCTATATGCATCCAGACCAGGGGTAAAGTGTAAAGTCGACTGAGTAGCCCTAGGCTTGTAGTAGACTCAAAAACGGCAGCTTTACTTTACTTAAGAACTGCTTAGTGACAAGAGAAAGCGCTAAGATGTAAGCAACTCATAAACAACTTTCAGGGCTGAAATCTCAGATTTTTTAACCAACATCAAAGGTACGTTGCTTATCAAAAAAAGTCTTTTGGTAATCTTTAGACGAACCAAACTGCTTGATATATTTCTGTTTTTTATTTTGTAGGAATCATACAAGAAGAATAGTAAAATGTATTATGTTGAAAGATTCAATCTAGACTGTGCAACTTTTGAATCAATAAGCGATATCTCAGGTTTGTTTTGTCGTTTAATTTTGTTCTGTTCTGGTTTGATCGGGTCTGGTCTTTTTTGGTATGATCTATGTTGCTTCAATCTTGAAGCTGTACCTAGCAATACATCTTTTCATCTAAGGGCCTCGTTTTCAAAAAATTTTAAAATTGCCTTTTAGAAATACTTCGACTTGATATTCGAATTCAGCACCTTCGTTTTAGTGTTGAGGCAAATTTTTACTCCTCTAGCTCTTACGATGTTGATTTTATAGCGATTAAAAGTTTAAAAATTTGTAAGGGATTTGACCGTGAAAAATGACTGGGGGTGTAAAATTTCACCCCGAACGATTTTTCACGGTCAAATCCTTTATAAATTTGCAGACTTTTAATCGGTATAAAATCAACATCGTTAGGACTAGAGCAGTAAAAAATTCCCTCAATACCAAAATGAATGTGCTTAATCTGAATCTGGTGTCAAAATTTGGATACTAACAAATTTTCATAAATTATGAAAACGAGGCTCTTATTTGAAAAGGCTATAGATACAGTAATTATTATTTCTGTTAATTTGTATCTTTAGGACAAACTGTTCAGTATATAATCAAAATCAAGGAAAATGAGGAAAGCAAGGCACATTGTTTTATAACAAGATCAACAGAAGAAAGAGACAAATGGATAAAAGCATTAACGAAGGAAAAACAAATTGTTAAAAATGAAAAAAGAATCGGTAGGACTATGATTATTTATATTTATTTGAAATTCAGAAATTTATCTGCTGATGTTTTTAGCAAAAAGATCATTTTTAAAATTAATATCAGATTCAGTAAAGGAATTGTTGTTTATTCTTTGACGAATGTCAGACGAACAATCCTTTTTCAGATGGTTTCTTTTGTGACTTTTCTCTCTTCTGAATTCTGAAAAAGTAGACTTCGGACGCTTCTGATTCTAGACGCCAGAAAACGCACTTTCTTCAAAAACGAAAGACTTTAGAGCAGTTGATTTGGAAAAAAATTCTCGGAAAAATCTGCGAAAACTTCCAGCTCCGGAGTCAGGAGAATTTGGAGCCTCCAAAGTCTTCGATTTTCCTGAGAGTTGTCCAAAAGAATTGGCTTTTGATCTCTCGGAAGTCTCCAGAAAAAACGCAGAAAAATATCCCAGATATCCCAAATATCCCACCCTTAGTATGTGCAAAGGTGTTCCCGCTTTAGTTCGCAATCCTGAATTTTGTTTTTCATTCAGAGATTCCTGAACATAGGTTTTGCCACGTGGCACTGAATGCTCAACATCGATTGGCTATACCAAATTGTAAGCAAGTGAATCGGTATATGAAGCATTAAGTTCTCCTATGTTCCTTAAGCAATATATTTCATCTTCTTGTTTATTTTGTAGGCTGTGCTATTCCAAAGACAGTACGTTTGGCTGCCATGGAATCTGCAAAGACAAAGAAAAATTCAGGTATCTTGACATGTATATTATTTGAAAATAAACATCATAAAACTCGAGCTGAATTACATTTCTTTTCCTCAGTTCTCGAATATTCAAATGCGTATAACAGCCAATGGGTACATGATACGAAGACAATAATAGTCGTTTTCAAAGAGGGCTGGCTCAATGCGACATTTTTCTGAACTCAATTTGCTCTGTCTCGTGTTATCAAAAATATATATGATTTTTTAGAATCCAAAAAAGAGCATCGTCGAAGAAAATCATTGACTGATCCTTTCCAAGGACTTGAATTCGGTGCAAATGTTATAAGAAGAAGTTTCAGATTAAGAAGAACTCAGTCGTTAAGAGAAAAAAAAGTGCTAAAGGCCAATAGGTCAAAGTATGCTCAAGGTCAAAAGTCAAAGTAACATATAGAGACGGTAGGCCAAAGGACGCTTAAGGTCAGTGGGTAAAATATTTATCTTGTGTAATTTCGATCTAACAGACATTCAAGATTCGCCAGAGTCGAAGTACTCAATCGCTTGTTGGTTAAAACATTGTGTGGGACAGTAGGTCACTGCACACTGAAGCCAGTAGGTCAAAGGAGAATTAGGGTCAGAGGCCAGCAGAGGCAATAGGCCTTAAGAGATCCGCTGGGGATGATGACCCTATACTGATGCATCGAAGTATCGAACTCTTTATGGAGAATAATAATTTTTAGACGTCTCTACATACCATCTTTCCAGTGATTTGGGCATATAAGAGTAAGACTAGCAAATTAATTTATACTGTCTGACTTTGTACTTGTCACTGTTGTCCGATAAAAATTGTTTATTCTGTCTGTGAATAATTGCATAATTTATTTGTATATATTTTTGTTATTTTTGCTAATATATTAATTAATCATTAAAACTTATCTTAGCCAACCAGCAGTGAAAAATGAAAGTATCTGAAAATTTTGATTCTGACCTTTTCTTTGAAGACCCCATGTTCGGGCTCCCCGGGCCCCAGGGATATCCAATGGCTCAATCTAACTGCCTTTTGAGATCACCCATATTATCTCTCTCAAGAGTTCTGAGGTTTTAGGCCAGTCAGCCTAGACATTGACAACTAATAAGCTAAGTATGAATTGTAGTTATCGCTACTGACATGAACTGCTGGACAATTAAACTTCTTAATCGAGATCGCTGAGTAAGCCAATCAGAATGCGTTATTTCAAAATACTGCTCTGTGATTGGTGCGTCCAAGATACTTCTCTGTGATTGGTGCACCCATTTTTTGGAGCCTGATGTCACTTTTGTCTTACCAAGATAGACCGATAGAACCGACCAAAATATCAATCCAATTCAATCTGACAGAACTTTAGAGACTTTTGTAGTAGGTCTAATTAGTCTATATGTCTCAGCTTGAACACTAGTTGTTGTTGTTGTTGTAAAATGAGTTGTCTGTGTCTGTTGTTTATGCATTTGATGCCACCGAGCGAGCACTGGGACCAAATGTAAGAAGCCTGGGTATGAGATTGAATACGGCTAGCCTAAATAACTTTAGTCTAAACAACATCTCCGTCATATTAACAAATACTTTTTATCAAATGAATATTAATTTTCTTTTCATTATTTTCTAATATCTAAACCATAAATAGTTTTTAAATGAAGTTTAAACAGGAGGGAAATATTTTTACTTTAATTCATTATTTTTTAATCAGCGTCCATACCTAAACAGGTCCCCTAAACAATATTTATTCATTTCTCTAAATATGTAATTCTATTAATGTTTTCTATGATTGTTTAAAGATTAATGAATGTTATAATGTCTTAAGCAATAAACGGGAGGGAAAATCATTACTTTTATGAGAAAGACAACTTTTCCTCCAAAAGTTTCATAGCTCTGAAAGCAATTATTTTAGTAAGTGTCTTGCAGACCTTCGTACTTGCAGACATTGTTAAAGTGTCTTGCAGACTTGGCAAAATCTAATTTTTCTATATCAAACGAACAGTACCGCGGAGCATCAAATGTTCAATTTTTTGAGTCACGAAAACTGAAAAAATATTGTGATAATCCTAGGAAAAAACCATTATTTGGAAAACACATAGAACAGACTGTTGAAAATGGTGTTTCTTAATCTTAAATCTTTATGATCTCCTACTACCCTTCTAATAATAGAGTTTCTAAATGTTCAGGAAAATGGCTACTAAATGTTTCTTAAAATTGGTAAGAAAGTATGGTTTGGTTAACACTTAAAAGATCACTTTTCTACTGAGCATTTTATAGGAATTTCTAGTTTTCTAGTCGTCTAGTAGTTGACTAGCTGCTTTCAGTTCCCAGCACCATTTCTACTTCTGGCTGGTGTGGCTAATTTTGAGGTCTCATTCACTCAACATTCAGTTTTGAAATATCAGTGCAAGACAGACCTCTTAACTTGCACAGAAAGTGGTCACTGCCAGAGGGTTTTTTCAAGTCCTCAGTGGTCCTTATAGGTCCAAATTAATTTTCAGATGGTCCCGCCATTCCACGTGATCATCCATGTCGAGCAAGGTTTTTACACCTAGTAATTTGTGCTTCCTAGCCTACATTTGAACTGCATATCTTAATCGTATATGGCACAAGTGCTAACCGGTACACTGCGCTGCCCTCTTTGAAGTTATGACACTGCCAGCGCAATCACAGCTTATCCTCTACTCCCCGTTTTAATTTCAGTTGTTGTCTTTTTTGCGGTAAAATCATCATTTATTCATTATTTTCATCAGAATATTTAATTATCTTTTTCTGATATACCAGGATCTGCAAACATCATGTAATCTACTGCAGCAATAACAGAGAAAGAGGAAACTTCAAAATAGCAGTGATATCCAGAAGAGAGGAAAACTTTAAAGTTTGATCAATCTGTTTCTGAAAGATTATCGTTTCAGGTGATTTATCTTCTAAAGTTTATCTTCTACGACAGTAAAATGTCTTTGATCGATTTGGGAAATACAAGTTCCAAATTCAGTTGCTTACAAGAAGACTTTAGTGAGAAGAATGAAGGAAATTTTGGAGAACAGACAATCAATACTGGTTTGAAAAATGACAGTACTTTGAGGGAGAAAGTGCCGCTAAGAAAGCAGGGAGTTCTTATTTTGATGCAATGAAGATGACTCAAGGAGGACAGCGTGCAACTTCGTTGGATGAAAACATGAATGCTGTTTCTACTTCTATAATTAACGGAGAAACTAATAATCTGGATTTTGCAGGGCCTAGCACTTTTCATATTGGTAGTGATGATGCTGGCACGAATAAGAAAGATGATACTCGACCATTAACGGTTCAGAATGGATACGCAAAACACATATTTTCTTATATTGGAAGCCCAACCTCTGAAGACCAGGAACTAGCTCCTGTTAATAGTCTAAGGCTGTTTGAAGAGCTGAAAAGATCCATGAAAACTGCAGAGAAGCTCAAACATAACAACCTAAGAAGCGAGCTAAGAAAAACAGAGCTACAAGCCGAAGTCATTGAAGCATCGAAGGTTTTATCAAGATACGAAGCGAGGGCGAATTTCAGCGAGAAAAGGGAATCGGAATTGAGGAATGATCTACTTGCTGCTGTAAGAAAGGCGAAGCAGAGCGAAGAACAGTTGGATAAATGCAAAAGGAAGATTGTTCTGATGGAGAAATTGTATGTTGAAAGTGAGAAAAGAAATAGTGAAGCTGAAAAATGGTTTTGCAGGAGAAAGAACAGAGGTTAGGCCTTGAGATAAAAGTTGGGGAATTGATTAAGAATGAAGAGGCTTTAAAAACAGAGCTGGAAGAACGGAAAGCGGCGTTTGAAGTGCTGGAATATAAGTTGGAAAGTATGAAGAAGGAAATAAAGGATAATGAAGAAGATATTAATATAGGGAAAGAAGATACAGATTCGAATCAACGATTAAAAATTGTTTTGTCAGAGAAAAATGAGTATAAACAGCTTGTGGCAGCTTTAAAGCTCCAACAAAACGAGGCTAGGTGTTTAAATGAGAAGCTGGTTGAGCAGTTGAAAGAGCAGAAGAATATAATTGGTCAACTCGGCGAGGAGAAGACGGTTTTGGAAGAGAGGCTGAAACAGCAGGATCTAGCTGAGAAAAGGCGGAAAGATGAGAAGTTTTTATATCAGCAAAAACATCGTGAGCTGCAGGTTTTTGTTGAGAAACTGAAGCAGGATTTAAGGGGTGCGCAGGCGGAGAAAAGGGCGGTCGAGATTGAAGTCAAGGGGATGAAAGCCGAGCTGGATAGGCTGAGGAGATATTTACAAGATAAGAGTGGGGAAGATAGGGTAATCAATGATCAAACTGGACATGTTTTGAATGCGATTATGAAGACTTCAGAGTTAGAGAAATTTGAATTAACAGGTGAAAAGCTAGAAAAACAAAGATCTTTGTCGACGAACAGAGAGATGCAGTTGAAAGATAGAAATTTGACGAACGAAATCAAGCAACCTTCAAGTGTACAGATGATGCAGGGGAAGCTCAAATTGATGCAGCATAAGTTACATTGCCTTGAAAAGGAGAACGAAAACCTTCGCAAACAGAAAGGTGGAAGGAAAGAATACCCGTTGGAAGATTGTGGTGTTGAATTAGGCCATGAAGATTTTGATTTCCGAGCGAAGATCAGAGAATTAGAAGGGGAGAATAGTTTGCTTAAGCGTGAGAAGGAACATAGAGATGAAGATTCGAATACTGATTTTAATACCTTAAAAGAGCAGCACGAAAAGATATCGATTGAGATGGCATTAACAAGGAATAACATGATGAAGTTGGAAGCTGATAATAATGACTTAAGACAGCAGATTTTGCATCTCAAAACAAATATAGCGCTAGGAGGAGACAACGTGTATAGTGAAGGAGGGATTATGCATGGCAAATATAAAAGAGGGAATTTCGAAATCATCTCAAGCCCAACTGGGAAAGAGTTTGAATTTGAAAAGCGCGAGAGAGCATTTACGACAAGCGCGTTTAGGCCAACTGACAGTGCGTCGCATGCTAAGAAGTTCTCAGTGTCGGATGGAGCAAGGAGTTTATCGGATGGAACAAGGGTTTTGTCGGATAGAACAAAAAGCTTGTCGGATGCAAATAAAGATGGTCTGAGGGATACAGAGATCAGGCGTTATGCATCTGAAAGTGGTGGCATGTTGCGGAAAATTGCCAGTGGTGACAGAGGGGTGAATGCTGCTGCTGCAGGCAAACTGGGAGATGCGCCCGATCAAATGCCGGTGAGAGGCAACATGGAACCAGGGAAGACAAGCATGCACCAGTCATTAGAGATGCCGGTCCAGCCCGACCAGCAAAGATCGTCAACCAATCCGTTTCTAAGTCTCATTGATGAGGATCTTCATACAGGAAGGTCTGCTACTAGCCAGGTCGCAAGCAGACAAGAGACACTCGTCTCTAATTCAATCAATACTTCTACTTTGACTACATCGTCCTCACCAAGAGCAACCGAAGCAACCAAGCTGACTACCTTCCTAGACCGAGTAGATAACGTATCAGAATGCTCGCTGAATGAAGAATTCCCAAATGAAACTCAAGTTAGTGAATTTGGAAATATCAAAAACACTCTCAGCCAGTCTTCTGCTGGATTCGGCTTCCAAGTTCCAGGAGCTTTGAGATCTTCTCCTGCGGCGAAAACATTCGCAAGTTTTGTTTTCAACCAGCCGCCGGAAGATCGCCACGAGTTGGAAGATTTGCTTTTTGAAGATGAGGTTTTCAATAATTCGCCGGATGCGGAAAATAATGTTGTTTATGGTGGCAAAGTTGAGTCAAATGCTGGTGATCCGCCTGTGAAAATAAAATTAGCCAAGCAAGATTCTGATACTAAAAAGATCGTATTTTAAAAATCACCTGAAAGCAAGGACATTCCGGAAGGTGCTGCACAAAATTTTGTATAGATGCTTCAATACCCCCGAAAAATCGAGGTCCATTTATTCTTCGAAAGGACCTGGTATAGCTTATATTCTTAGGTGCCAAAAACAAAGTTTTTGAAATGCTGCGTGCTTCTACAATCACTGTCAAAATTGTTGAGACAATACTGAAAATGTGCCTCCACATACCGTATTGGCTCACTTTGCCCCCCCTCCCCCCAGTTCGATGTTGGTAATTGCGTTTCATTCGCCACAGAATTGAGCAACCCATCATGCGGGCAGAACATGTACAAAGAAATCTGTCAGAAAGCAATAATGGGGGCAGGGGGGCAGAAACATTGACCCCAATCAAGATGACTGAGTATCTGTCTCAACATATTTTGTCCATAATTGTAGTTCTAAATAAATTTTCATTTTTTATTTTACCAGAGCAGAAAATGATGCAAATAAGCGATGGTGTCCAGACCTCCAGATAAGAGTGGATGAGTCAGAAAATTTCATTATCTTTATTAGGGGGGGGGGGTGGGACGGTAATTGGGCACCCAAACGTATTAGGTATACAGTATTGGGTATCAGGTCGATTCGCCCAACTTCCGTTTCGCCCAATCTGAACTTTTCGCCCAACATTCTTGGTCGTTTCGCCCAACTAAAATACTTGCTATTTATCATTATTATTTTCACTAAAACAGACACCAGTGTCAAAATCGGGGGTTTGGGGCCCCCCAATGCTGTCGATCAAATAATTGAAAAACCATACGAAAGAAGTTGGCTGTGTCATTTCAGGTTGGGCGAAACGACCACGACGGGTTGGGCGAAACGTCTTAGCGGGCTGGGCGAAAAGGAAGTTGGGTGAATTGGAAGTTGGGCGAAACGTCTTGAAAGCCAGTATTGGTACTTTAATATGATTACTGTATGGTATGAATCCAGAATTCATGAAAGATCTGTTTCTTACACACGAGTCTGCGTATAATCTGCGGACATCTCATTTTGAAGTCAATAAACCGGCCACAAATAGGTACGGTCTTGACACATTGACTTTCAGAGGCAGCTCGTCATGGAATCTGGTTTCTGCTGAAGCCAAGGCAAGTAGTTCTGTGCATAGCTTTCAGCAATGCCTCAAAAACAAATATCAAGAGGCAAAGCTATGCAGCTGCAAGCTATGCACACAATTTCTGCCAAATATTGGTTACATACCTAATAATTAGCTGTTTGTTTATAACACTTATGCATCTTTATAACTTTATTTTAATAGCTATCTTTTATTACATTTTAGACTACTGTTAGTTTTGTTGTTAGTTAGGTTGGTATGTATTAGCTCCAGCTTGTAGCTATTTGTAGAACCAACGGTAAATAAAGAAAGTAAAAAAAAAAAAAAAAAAAAACTGTGTAAAAATGACAAAATTTCCAAATCTTGCACGAGATATATAACCTATCTACCAGTACTAATATATATTGACAGAACCTTACAGCTTTCATATTGAAAGTTAAGTATTTTAGATAAAACGATAATAGACCATAAGAGACCATATTTTCTATTTATTCTACTTATTCATTAAAAGTTAATAATCTACAAAAGCAATAAATGTTTAATGTAGGGTATAGTTTTTCAAGTTTCTCTAAATGTATGCAATAAAAGGATGTAAGATCTAGCTGAGCAATTTAAATAAGATACCTTCAGCTTTGTTATATGTAATCGTATTTTTAACCAGAAAACCGTTTTGGTCGAAAACAACTAAACAAGAGTTGCCTTTTCTTCGTTATGATTATTATTTTGACGCTAGGGTAGCAACATTCTTGTGACACGTGTCTCTCAGTTGAAACCCAAGGTCAACTGTCAATCATTTGTTCATTGTTCTCAGTGTAATGGTTTCAAAGAAGGTCAAACTGTCAATCAAAGACTTTTCGTGCGTAGCAGCATCTGGGTTTCAGTTGTCTGATAACACTTGAGTAAATTCAAACTTTTTATCCGTTTGTTGGAGTTAGTTTGAAGAATTATCGACAGTCAATAAAATGGCGACCTTAAGTTCAGAACCAAGAAGAGTTTTGGTTGCTGTTGATGGTAGCAAAGCAAGTCAGAAAGCAATGGATTGTAAGTTTGGTTTTAGGCCTATTTATTTCATCCTCTCCGACGTCCGTCTTATCAACTTTGGCCCCGCACTTACTAGTACAGCTTTATAAGAAACTTGCAGAGTTATTTGGAGGAAAATCGTGTCCTGGATATCTTATTTCGTCTTTTACTTAAACATTAAGATTATTTTGAAATCAGACTTTCAACCCAATAGTATATACCTACAGGTAAATCATTACCTACTTCAAAAAATTCTTTCTCGTCTTACGGAAAGATAATTGTGAAATGTTTTGTTCCGTTTTTTACGACGACAATAAATTATATGTTAAGACAATTAATTTCATTGATCAAATTCCTTGGAATTCTATCTTATTTGTCTACTTATACAGTGAAGAACTCTTTGAAAGTCCTATATTTGTCGTCTCTAGTTTACTTTGAAATTTGTCAATAAAATATCCACACGGAATACAGTAATCTGAATTTGAACAACCTCTTCAGCAAACAAGTTTAAAATGTATTTAGATAGCGTTAAAATGGATGTTTAAAGTTATCTCTGCTGAATGTTGCCCTGCCCTCTTTGGTACTGCTTAGCCTCTTTGCTGGAAGTACAGCAGAATTTAACAGGAAAAATCTTAGTAAGTCTTGTCAAAAGTTTTCAGCCCTTGCATCTGTAGCCATTCTTGCAAAGGACAGACCTTGGATTTGAATTTAGCATTGCTTTGATGAAATCTAGGGTGCAAAAAACCTTGCCAGGAGAATCAGGCACTATGAAGCCATACTGGGCAGAATGTTGAAGCACTGACTTTTCTGCTGATTGTTTGCTTTTTGCAGCTGTACTTGGGTGCTATTCACATAGGGCTACAACTAGGTCTAGTCTTTCTTAGTACTCCCCATAAAAGGTCATTCAGGTGTCTGGATCAAGTTTACTTTACTTTACTTTACTTTACTTTGCTAAGTAAATTCCTTTCTATCAATCAGCTCAACCATCAATCTGAAAAATAATCTTGCAAAACTCCAGGAAACAAGGGAATTTTCTCAAGGAAAAGGGGATCATGTAACCCCTTAAACAACCTTTAGCTATGCAAAACACAACCCCAAAATGGTGAAGGTGAAATGGTGTTGAAGAACAATACACTATGATCCTCAGTAGTAGGTTAACTAATCAGAGGGCTCAGCCTCAGCTCCCCACTCCCCCTGCTCTAACCCTGACCACACTGAACTCCTAAACAACCTTAAGCTATATAAAAGAACAGCCCAGAAATGCACATCATAACATATTTAAGGCCCCTTCCCCCAGCTTACTTTGATCAATATCTTATATAGCTCTTATTGTTTCTTTTCAGTTTATTTGTCAGACATTGCCAGACCAGATGACACCGTTCTTCTGGTTCATATGTTTGATGCACCATCTCCACCTGCTGTCTCACTAAGACGTAAGTTAAATGTCTTTATTTCATTAAAAACTTAATATCCAAATATTACTAGTTCAAACATGATTGGTTTGATCAACTATCTGTCTGCAGAAAATGTTAAATTCGATTTCCCAGAGATTAATTATTCAGATAGTGTAAATTTTAACTTGATAAGTTGACTTGTTTAATGAAAATTCCCCCAAAAATAACATAGTTGTAATAAGGTTTTTCAAGAACAAATTAAAAAATGTCATCGAGAACGAATGAGGTAGATTTGGAGATCTTAGGAGTTAATTTTCAACAAAAATTTGCTCCAGAAATATACAAAAATAAGATTAGATATTTCTTACTTTAGATCCTTCTCCTGAGCCCTGGGATGAATGGAGATTATCCGTTGATCAGAAATTGAAAGAAGTTAGAGAAATGATGAAAGCACATGAAAGAGCTTGTGACCAAAGAAATGTAAGAGCTTATTATTTATCATGATCATCATCATCATCATCATCATCATGTTTAATATTGCTATGATTGCATTGTTGTTGTTGTCATCAGCATCAATGTCATCATTGTCATTGTGGTCATCATAATTGCCAGAGTAATAATACAAATTATTGCCTGTGTCATTATCATCACCATCATTATCATCATGATCATCCTCATAATCTTTGCATTCATCTTAATGAACTTCATCAACATCATCATCATCATGATCATCATTATTATTATCATCATCATAATCATCAACGACAGCAGCATCTTAATCATCATCATGATCATTATTATCATTATCATCCCATTATTGTCTTTATCATCACCATCACAACGATTTCACCACCCCGATCATCATGATCATCATTATCGTCATCACAATCATCATCATCATCATCATCATCAGCATCATAAGTCATTTAAGCATTAAAAGCTTACCCAATAAAACTAAAGTTGGAGCTAATGATTCATGTTTGATCCTTTATTCACGAGAAATACATATGAGATTCTTATTTTTGAGCATTTCATAATCTCGTAAAATCCTCTGATTGCAGAAGTGAAGGAAGTTAGCAAATTTTATCCAACATAGCGCTGATTTTTGAAAATTCCCGTTTGATGAAACCACAAAACTTCAAAATTTTGCAAATTCTATGGATTAGCTAAGTTAAATTATCGTATTTCTCGTTTGTGGCTCTCGTAGACCTTATTGAGAACACGCTATATCCTATTTTGTAAGAACACTTAGTTCTGTCCTCCGCCCGCTTGTATTTTTCTAGACTGATTTGTTAAAAAACTTTCTTCCAGCTCATCACGTACAGTTATCTCCTTAACACATCCTTCTTTACTGGGGAAAACCCTCTCTTATCATGCTACCCGAAAAATCTCTACAATAAAATAAGGGTAAAGAATAAATCTTTTCTGCATTGGTTCTTGTTCAATTATCAACCAGAGATATTCCAAATAAAACGACAAACTTGAATATTTTCTCACATAAATTCTCAATTCAACATAAATCTAGAGAATGTTCAAAAATCTAAAAGACTAATGTCTAATGTTAAAGATATATGCATGTTAAAAGCAAGGAAAAACAACATACAAAGTAGCCAATCAGGAAAAAGAACAGAGTTTGCTCAACCAGAATGTCGGATAGCAACCGTTTCTATGGGCAGGGACAGTTTCTTACAACAATATTATGTTAATCCATTCACGATTCACGCCAGTAATTGACTAACAGATTAAAATTGATCCAAAAAATTAAACTAAACTAAAAATAAACTTCCAAAATACTGATTACTTTCAATTCCCTTTCAGTTGAAGCAGAAAGTCATAATTCACACGGGCAGTGCTGGAGAAGGCATTTGCAAAGTTGTCGAAGAAAATAAACCAATCATGGCAGTGATGGGGTCACGTGGTTTGAATCTAATCAGACGTACATTTATGGGCAGTGTAAGCAGTTATGTTTTGCATCACGTGGCAATCCCCGTTGTTATCATTCCACATACCGAAGGATAAGAAACTTTAAATTAATCTAACTTAATAAGACTTCTACCTTATGCTTAATGGGAACGAATTCCCTCTTGCTTTTATGTGCTTGTTAGATTTTAATTTCTGTGTGTACTGCTAGATAAACTTGAAAATCATTCTCGATTGTTATTATACCGTTTGTACTTTAAGAAAAGAATATAGTTTTCTCAAAGCAAAAACAGATTTTGTCCTTACTAACGTCTTCTCCAAAATTATAATGTAAAGCATTGCGTTAAATGAGGTTGTTGAATAGCAGTTTACCACGATACAGATACTGTAATCAATTTGCCCACTTTTCACCCAAACGGCAAGGCTATACAAAAACAAAATGGAAAAAAATAGCAAGGACTTGCAAATCGACCCAAATACTCAAAAATAGCTTCCTAAGAGTAGAATTACCCATTCCAATGCCTTTCCCCGGCCTTTCTGAAGGTATTTAGCCCATAAAATCGACAAAATAAAAACCCTGAAAATGGTCATTTTCGGCCAAAATCGAAGAATATACTATGGAAAATCGCAAAAAATCGGCCAATCCAGGGTTTCCAAATTGACCTAAATACTCAAAATAGCTTCCTATGAGTAGAATTACCTATTCCAATGCCTTTTCCCGGCCTTTCTGAGGGTATTTAGCCCATAAAATCGACAAAATAAAAACCCTGAAAATGGCTCATTTTGGGCAAAAAGGTAAGGCTATACTATGGAAAAATCGCCAAAAATCGGCTAAAATCAAGGGTTTCCAAATCGACCCAAATACTCAAAAATAGCTTCCTAAGAGTAGAATTACCTATTCCAATGCCTTTTTCCGGCCTTTCTGAGGGTATTTAGCCCATAAAATCGACAAAATAAAAACCCTGAAAATGGCTCATTTTTGGGCAAAAAGGTAAGGCTATACTATGGAAAAATGGCCAAAAATCGGCTAAAATCAAGGGTTTCCGAATCGACCCAAATACTCAAAAACAGCTTTCTAAGAGTAGAATTACCTATTCCAATGCCTTTTCCGGCCTTTCTGAGGGTATTTAGCCCATAAAATCGACAAAATAAAAACCCTGAAAATCGGCCATTTTTGGGCAAAAAGGTAAGGCTATACTATGGAAAAATGGCCAAAAATCGGCTAAAATCAAGGGTTTCCGAATTGACCCAAATACTCAAAAACAGCTTCCTAAGAGTAGAATTACCTATTCCAATGCCTTTTTCCGGCCTTTCTGAGGGTATTTAGCCCATAAAACCGACAAAATAGAAACCCTGAAAATCGGCCATTTTTGGGCAAAAAGTTAAGGCTATACTATGGAAAAATGGCCAAAAATCGGCTAAAATCAAGGGTTTCCGAATTGACCCAAATACTCAAAAACAGCTTCCTAAGAGTAGAATTACCTATTCCAATGCCTTTTCCGGCCTTTCTGAGGGTATTTAGCCCATAAAATCGACAAAATAAAAACCCTGAAAATCGGCCATTTTTGGGCAAAAAGGTAAGGCTATACTATGGAAAAATGGCCAAAAATCGGCTAAAATCAAGGGTTTCCAAATCGACCCAAATACTCAAAAATAGCTTCCTAAGAGTAGAATTACCTATTCCAATGCCTTTTTCCGGCCTTTCTGAGGGTATTTAGCCCATAAAATCGACAAAATAAAAACCCTGAAAATGGCTCATTTTTGGGCAAAAAGGTAAGACTATACTATGGAAAAATGGCCAAAAATCGGCTAAAATCAAGGGTTTCCAAATCGACCCAAATACTCAAAAATAGCTTCCTAAGAGTAGAATTACCTATTCCAATGCCTTTTTCCGGCCTTTCTGAGGGTATTTAGCCCATAAAACCGACAAAATAAAAACCCTGAAAATCGCCCATTTTTGGGCAAAAAGGTAAGGCTATACTATGGAAAAATCGCCAATAATCGGCTAAAATCAAGGGTTTCCAAATCGACCCAAATACTCAAAAAAGCTTCCTAAGAGTAGAATTACCTATTCCAATGCCTTTTCCGGCCTTTCTGAAGGTATTTAGCCCATAAAACCGACAAAATAAAAACCCTGAAAATGGCCCATTTTGGGCAAAAAGGTAAGGCTATACTATGGAAAAATGGCCAAAAATCGGCTAAAATCAAGGGTTTCCAAATCGACCCAAATACTCAAAAATAGCTTCCTAAGAGTAGAATTACCTATTCCAATGCCTTTTTCCGGCCTTTCTGAGGGTATTTAGCCCATAAAACCGACAACATAAAAACCCTGAAAATGGCTCATTTTTGGGCAAAAAGGTAAGACTATACTATGGAAAAATGGCCAAAATCGGCTAAAATCAAGGGTTTCCAAATCGACCCAAATACTCAAAAACAGCTTCCTAAGAGTAGAATTACCTATTCCAATGCCTTTTCCGGCCTTTCTGAGGGTATTTAGCCCATAAAACCGACAACATAAAAACCCTGAAAATGGCTCATTTTTGGGCAAAAAGGTAAGACTATACTATGGAAAAATGGCCAAAAATCGGCTAAAATCAAGGGTTTCCAAATCGACCCAAATACTCAAAAATAGCTTCCTAAGAGTAGAATTACCTATTCCAATGCCTTTTTCCGGCCTTTCTGAAGGTATTTAGACCATAAAACCGACAAAATAAAAACCCTGAAATTGGCCCATTTTGGGCAAAAAGGTAAGGCTATACTATGGAAAAATTCGCCAAAATCGGCTAAAATCAAAGGTTTCCAAATCGACCCAAATACTCAAAAAAGCTTCCTAAGAGTAGAATTACCTATTCCAATGCCTTTTCCGGCCTTTCTGAGGGTATTTAGCCCATAAAACCGACAAAATAAAAACCCTGAAAATCGGCCATTTTTGGGCAAAAAGGTAAGGCTATACTATGGAAAAATGGCCAAAAATCGGCTAAAATCAAGGGTTTCGAATCGACCCAAATACTCAAAAACAGCTTCCTAAGAGTAGAATTACCTATTCCAATGCCTTTTCCGGCCTTTCTGAGGGTATTTAGCCCATAAAATCGACAAAATAAAAACCATGAAATCGGCCATTTTTGGGCAAAAAGGTAAGGCTATACTATGGAAAAATCGCCAAAAATCGGCTAAAATCAAGGGTTTCCAAATTGACCCAAATACTCAAAAAAAGCTTCCTAAGAGTAGAATTACCTATTCCAATGCCTTTTTCCGGCCTTTCTGAAGGTATTTAGCCCATAAAACCGACAAAATAAAAACCCTGAAAATGGCCCATTTTGGGCAAAAAGGTAAGGCTATACTATGGAAAAATCGCCAAAAATCGGCTAAAATCAAGGGTTTCCAAATTGACCCAAATACTCAAAAACAGCTTCCTAAGAGTAGAATTACCTATTCCAAGGCCTTTTCCGGCCTTTCTGAGGGTATTTAGCCCATAAAACCGACAAAATAAAAACCCTGAAAATGGCCCATTTTTGGGCAAAAAGGTAAGGCTATACTATGGAAAAATGGCCAAAAATCGGCTAAAATCAAGGGTTTCCAAATCGACCCAAATACTCAAAAACAGCTTCCTAAGAGTAGAATTACCTATTCCAATGCCTTTTTCCGGCCTTTCTGAGGGTATTTAGCCCATAAAATCGACAAAATAAAAACCCTGAAAATCGGCCATTTTTGGGCAAAAAGGTAAGGCTATACTATGGAAAAATCGCCAAAAATCGGCTAAAATCAAGGGTTTCCAAATCGACCCAAATACTCAAAAACAGCTTCCTAAGAGTAGAATTACCTATTCCAATGCCTTTTCCGGCCTTTCTGAGGGTATTTAGCCCATAAAATCGACAAAATAAAAACCCTGAAAATGGCCCATTTTTGGGCAAAAAGGTAAGGCTATACTATGGAAAAATCGCCAAAAATCGGCTAAAATCAAGGGTTTCCGAATTGACCCAAATACTCAAAAAAAGCTTCCTAAGAGTAGAATTACCTATTCCAATGCCTTTTTCCGGCCTTTCTGAAGGTATTTAGCCCATAAAACCGACAAAATAAAAACCCTGAAAATGGCCCATTTTTGGGCAAAAAGGTAAGGCTATACTATGGAAAAATCGCCAAAAATCGGCTAAAATCAAGGGTTTCCAAATCGACCCAAATACTCAAAAACAGCTTCCTAAGAGTAGAATTACCTATTCCAATGCCTTTTCCGGCCTTTCTGAGGGTATTTAGCCCATAAAACCGACAACATAAAAACCCTGAAAATGGCTCATTTTTGGGCAAAAAGGTAAGGCTATACTATGGAAAAATGGCCAAAAATCGGCTAAAATCAAGGGTTTCCAAATCGACCCAAATACTCAAAAACAGCTTCCTAAGAGTAGAATTACCTATTCCAATGCCTTTTTCCGGCCTTTCTGAAGGTATTTAGCCCATAAAACCGACAAAATAAAAACCCTGAAAATGGCCCATTTTTGGGCAAAAAGGTAAGACTATACTATGGAGAAATGGCCAAAAATCGGCTAAAATCAAGGGTTTCCAAATCGACCCAAATACTCAAAAACAGCTTCCTAAGAGTAGAATTACCTATTCCAATGCCTTTTTCCGGCCTTTCTGAAGGTATTTAGCCCATAAAACCGACAAAATAAAAACCCTGAAAATGGCCCATTTTTGGGCAAAAGGTAAGGCTATACTATGGAAAAATGGCCAAAAATCGGCTAAAATCAAGGGTTTCCAAATCGACCCAAATACTCAAAAACAGCTTCCTAAGAGTAGAATTACCTATTCCAATGCCTTTTCCGGCCTTTCTGAGGGTATTTAGCCCATAAAACCGAAAAAACAAAAACCCTGAAAATGGCCCACTTTTGGGCAAAAAGGTGAGGCTATACTATGGAAAAATGGCCAAAAATCGGCTAAAATCAAGGGTTTCCAAATCGACCCAAATACTCAAAAACAGCTTCCTAAGAGTAGAATTACCTATTCCAATGCCTTTTTCCGGCCTTTCTGAAGGTATTTAGCCCATAAAACCGACAAAATAAAAACCCTGAAAATGGCCCATTTTGGGCAAAAGGTAAGACTATACTATGGAAAAATGGCCAAAAATCGGCTAAAATCAAGGGTTTCCAAATCGACCCAAATACTCAAAAACAGCTTCCTAAGAGTAGAATTACCTATTCCAATGCCTTTTTCCGGCCTTTCTGAGGGTATTTAGCCCATAAAACCGACAACATAAAAACCCTGAAAATGGCTCATTTTTGGGCAAAAAGGTAAGGCTATACTATGGAAAAATGGCCAAAAATCGGCTAAAATCAAGGGTTTCCGAATCGACCCAAATACTCAAAAACAGCTTCCTAAGAGTAGAATTACCTATTCCAATGCCTTTTTCCGGCCTTTCTGAAGGTATTTAGCCCATAAAACCGACAAAATAAAAACCCTGAAAATGGCCCATTTTTGGGCAAAAAGGTAAGGCTATACTATGGAAAAATGGCCAAAAATCGGCTAAAATCAAGGGTTTCCAAATCGACCCAAATACTCAAAAACAGCTTCCTAAGAGTAGAATTACCTATTCCAATGCCTTTTTCCGGCCTTTCTGAAGGTATTTAGCCCATAAAACCGACAAAATAAAAACCCTGAAAATGGCCCATTTTCGGCTAAAATCAAGGGCAAAACCCAAATACTCAAAAACAGGTAAGGCTATACTATGGAAAAATTTTGGCCAAAAAAAATCGGCTAAAATCAAGGGTTTCCAAATCGACCCAAATACTCAAAAACAGCTTCCTAAGAGTAGAATTACCTATTCCAATGCCTTTTTCCGGCCTTTCTGAGGGTATTTAGCCCATAAAACCGACAACGTAAAAACCCTGAAAATGGCTCATTTTGGGCAAAAAGGTAAGGCTATACTATGGAAAAATGGCGAAAAATCGGCTAAAATCAAGGGTTTCCGACTTGACCCAAATACTCAAAAACAGCTTCCTAAGAGTAGAATTACCTATTCCAATGCCTTTTACGCCCTTTTTGAAGGTATTTAGCCCATGAAACCGACAAAATAAAAACCCTGAAAGTGGCCCATTTTTGGGCAAAAAGGTAAGGCTATACTATGGAAAAATGGCCAAAAATCGGCTATAATCAAGGGTTTCCCAATCGACCCAAATACTCAAAAACAGCTTCCTTAGAGTAGAATTACCTATTCCAATGCCTTTTTCCGGCCTTTCTGAGGGTATTTAGCCCATAAAACCGACAAAATAAAAACCCTGAAAATGGCCCATTTTGGGCAAAAAGGTAAGGGCAAAAAGGTAAGGGTTTCCAAATCTATACTATGGAAAAAAAAACCCTGAAAATGCCAAAAATCGGCTAAAACTAAGGGTTTCCAAATTGACCCAAATTCTCAAAAATACCTTCCTAAGAGTAGAATTACCTGTTCCAATGCCTTTTCCGGCCTTTCTCAGGGTATTTAGCCCATAAAATTGACAAAATAAAAACCCTTGAAAATTGCCCATTTTTGGGCAAAAAGGTAAGGCTATACTATGGAAAAATGGCCAAAAATCGGCTAAAATCAAGGGTTTCCAAATCGACCCAAATACTCAAAAACAGCTTCCTAAGAGTAGAATTACCTATTCCAATGCCTTTTTCCGGCCTTTCTGAGGGTATTTAGCCCATAAAACCGACAAAATAAAAACCCTGAAAATGGCCCATTTTGGGCAAAAAGGTAAGGCTATACTATGGAAAAATGGCCAAAAATCGGCTAAAATCAAGGGTTTCCAAATCGACCCAAATGCTCAAAAATAGCTCCCTAAGAGTAGAATTACCTATTCCAATGCCTTTTCCGGCCTTTCTGAGGGTATTTAGCCCATAAAATCGACAAAATAAAAACCCTGAAAATCGGCCCATTTTTGGGCAAAAAATCGGTAAAATCAAGGGTTTCTATACTCATGGAAAATTACCTATTCCAATGCCTTTTCCGCCTTTCTGAAAGCCCATAAAATCGGCTAAAATCAAGGGTTTCGCCAAAAATCGACCCAAATACTCAAAAACAGCTTTCTAAGAGTAGAATTACCTATTCCAATGCCTTTTCCGGCCTTTCTGAGGGTATTTAGCCCATAAAATCGACAAAATAAAAACCCTGAAAATGGCCCATTTTTGGGCAAAAAGGTAAGGCTATACTATGGAAAAATGGCCAAAAATCGGCTAAAATCAAGGGTTTCCAAATCGACCCAAATACTCAAAAACAGCTTCCTAAGAGTAGAATTACCTATTCCAATGCCTTTTCCGGCCTTTCTGAGGGTATTTAGCCCATAAAACCGACAACATAAAAACCCTGAAAATGGCTCATTTTTGGGCAAAAAGGTAAGACTATACTATGGAAAAATGGCCAAAAATCGGCTAAAATCAAGGGTTTCCAAATCGACCCAAATACTCAAAAATAGCTTCCTAAGAGTAGAATTACCTATTCCAATGCCTTTTTCCGGCCTTTCTGAGGGTATTTAGCCCATAAAACCGACAACATAAAAACCCTGAAAATGGCTCATTTTTGGGCAAAAAGGTAAGACTATACTATGGAAAAATGGCCAAAAATCGGCTAAAATCAAGGGTTTCCAAATCGACCCAAATACTCAAAAACAGCTTCCTAAGAGTAGAATTACCTATTCCAATTCCTTTTTCCGGCCTTTCTGAGGGTATTTAGCCCATAAAACCGACAACATAAAAACCCTGAAAATGGCTCATTTTTGGGCAAAAAGGTAAGACTATACTATGGAAAAATGGCCAAAAATCGGCTAAAATCAAGGGTTTCCAAATCGACCCAAATACTCAAAAATAGCTTCCTAAGAGTAGAATTACCTATTCCAATGCCTTTTTCCGGCCTTTCTGAGGGTATTTAGCCCATAAAATCGACAAAATAAAAACCATGAAATCGGCCATTTTTGGGCAAAAAGGTAAGCCTATACTATGGAAAAATTGCCAAAAATCGGCTAAAATCAAGGGTTTCCAAATTGACCCAAATACTCAAAAAAAGCTTCCTAAGAGTAGAACTACCTATTCCAATGCCTTTTCCGGCCTTTCTGAAGGTATTTAGCCCATAAAACCGACAAAATAAAAACCCTGAAAATCGCCCATTTTTGGGCAAAAAGGTAAGGCTATACTATTGAAAAATCGCCAAAAATCGGCTAAAATCAAGGGTTTCCGAATCGACCCAAATACTCAAAAATAGCTTTCTAAGAGTAGAATTACCTATTCCAATGCCTTTTCCGGCCTTTCTGAGGGTATTTAGCCCATAAAATCGACAAAATAAAAACCCTGAAAATGGCCCATTTTTGGGCAAAAAGGTAAGGCTATACTATGGAAAAATGGCCAAAAATCGGCTAAAATCAAGGGTTTCCAAATCGACCCAAATACTCAAAAACAGCTTCCTAAGAGTAGAATTACCTATTCCAATTCCTTTTTCCGGCCTTTCTGAGGGTATTTAGCCCATAAAACCGACAACATAAAAACCCTGAAAATGGCTCATTTTTGGGCAAAAAGGTAAGACTATACTATGGAAAAATGGCCAAAAATCGGCTAAAATCAAGGGTTTCCAAATCGACCCAAATACTCAAAAATAGCTTCCTAAGAGTAGAATTACCTATTCCAATGCCTTTTCCGGCCTTTCTGAGGGTATTTAGCCCATAAAATCGACAAAATAAAAACCCTGAAAATGGCCCATTTTTGGGCAAAAAGGTAAGACTATACTATGGAAAAATGGCCAAAAATCGGCTAAAATCAAGGGTTTCCAAATCGACCCAAATACTCAAAAACAGCTTCCTAAGAGTAGAATTACCTATTCCAATGCCTTTTTCCGGCCTTTCTGAGGGTATTTAGCCCATAAAACCGACAACATAAAAACCCTGAAAATGGCTCATTTTTGGGCAAAAAGGTAAGACTATACTATGGAAAAATGGCCAAAAATCGGCTAAAATCAAGGGTTTCCAAATCGACCCAAATACTCAAAAATAGCTTCCTAAGAGTAGAATTACCTATTCCAATGCCTTTTTCCGGCCTTTCTGAGGGTATTTAGCCCATAAAACCGACAAAATAAAAACCCTGAAAATCGGCCATTTTTGGGCAAAAAGCTAAGGCTATACTATGGAAAAATGGCCAAAAATCGGCTAAAATCAAGGGTTTCCAAATCGACCCAAATACTCAAAAAAGCTTCCTAAGAGTAGAATTACCTATTCCAATGCCTTTTTCCGGCCTTTCTGAGGGTATTTAGCCCATAAAACCGACAACATAAAAACCCTGAAAATGGCTCATTTTTGGGCAAAAAGGTAAGGCTATACTATGGAAAAATCGCCAAAAATTGGCTAAAATCAAGGGTTTCCGAATCGACCCAAATACTCAAAAACAGCTTCCTAAGAGTAGAATTACCTATTCCAATGCCTTTTTCCGGCCTTTCTGAAGGTATTTAGCCCATAAAACCGACAAAATAAAAACCCTGAAAATGGCCCATTTTTGGGCAAAAAGGTAAGGCTATACTATGGAAAAATCGCCAATAATCGGCTAAAATCAAGGGTTTCCAAATCGACCCAAATACTCAAAAATAGCTTCCTAAGAGTAGAATTACCTATTCCAATGCCTTTTTCCGGCCTTTCTGAAGGTATTTAGCCCATAAAATCGACAAAATAAAAACCCTGAAAATCGCCACTTTTGGGCAAAAAGGCAAGGCTATACTATGGAAAAATCGCCAAAAATCGGCTAAAATCAAGGGTTTCCAAATTGACCCAAATACTCAAAAAAAGCTTCCTAAGAGTAGAATTACCTATTCCAATGCCTTTTTCCGGCCTTTCTGAAGGTATTTAGCCCATAAAATCGACAAAATAAAAACCCTGAAAATCGCCCATTTTTGGGCAAAAAGGTAAGGCTATACTATGGAAAAATCGCCAAAAATCGGCTAAAATCAAGGGTTTCCAAATCGACCCAAATACTCAAAAATAGCTTCCTAAGAGTAGAATTACCTATTCCAATGCCTTTTCCGGCCTTTCTGAGGGTATTTAGCCCATAAAATCGACAAAATAAAAACCCTGAAAATGGCCCATTTTTGGGCAAAAAGGTAAGGCTATACTATGGAAAAATCGCCAAAAATTGGCTAAAATCAAGGGTTTCCGAATCGACCCAAATACTCAAAAAAAGCTTCCTAAGAGTAGAATTACCTATTCCAATGCCTTTTTCCGGCCTTTCTGAGGGTATTTAGCCCATAAAACCGACAAAATAAAAACCCTGAAAATCGGCCATTTTTGGGCAAAAAGGTAAGGCTATACTATGGAAAAATCGCCAAAAATCGGCTAAAATCAAGGGTTTCCAAATCGACCCAAATACTCAAAAAAAGCTTCCTAAGAGTAGAATTACCTATTCCAATGCCTTTTTCCGGCCTTTCTGAAGGTATTTAGCCCATAAAACCGACAAAATAAAAACCCTGAAAATCGGCCATTTTTGGGCAATAAGGTAAGGCTAACTATGGAAAAATCGCCAAAAATTGGCTAAAATCAAGGGTTTCCGAATTGACCCAAATACTCAAAAAAAGCTTCCTAAGAGTAGAATTACCTATTCCAATGCCTTTTCCCGGCCTTTCTGAAGGTATTTAGCCCATAAAACCGACAAAATAAAAACCATGAAAATCGGCCATTTTTGGGCAAAAAGGTAAGGCTATACTATGGAAAAATGGCCAAAAATCAGCGAAAATCAAGGGTTTCCGAATTGACCTAAGTATTTAGCCCATAAAACCGACAAAATAAAAACCCTGAAAATGGCCCATTTTGGGCAAAATGCTAAGGCTATACTATGGAAAAATCGCAAAAATCAGCGAAAATTGAGGTTTTCCAAATCCATGCAATTAGTAAAAAATATCGTTCTTGAACTAAGAAAATCGACTGGGATTGTTTTTCCAGGCTCTTATACAGGTATTAAAATCATAAAATCGTCCCGAGCGCATCGCTGTTGTACTAAGGCACAATGGCCATAAATCGCGCCGCCCTTTTTTGTCTCACATTTAGAGAGAACTTGATATTGTCTGTGAGGTACAAAGTAGGAAGAAAATAACACGAGATATCAGTATATTTTGAACTTCATTATATAAACACAATTAAAGCATTTTCAAATAATAAAAACTAGAAAAAGTACTATTTACAGGAGATAGATGTATACATTTCAAATAACTAAAAATGACTCGAAATGAATGAGAGAAATATTGTTAATACCATAAACTTCCAGGAGGGGGACGGATATTTCTGGGGTGGAAGAAATGGCTAAAATTCAATAAAGGGGGTTGGAAAAGTCGGGGTTTGGAAATTTTTTGCTCCTTAATTAGAAAGAAGTTCAAAAGAACGTGTTTGATTCATAGTTCAAAGAGGAAATAAAACACTAACATAAATACCATTCTGATATCTATAGTTGGATTATCCATGTTTTGCAGGTTAGTTAGTCGATCAAGGAAGGAAAACTCAGCATTTCTCGATTATAATCATAGGGTGGGGGTGGGGTGAAATATGGATTTTCTGGGTACAAAATTCTCTAAAATCTAATTAGAGAAATAACTTTATTAGAGATCAAAGTATAGTTCATCAACGCTATCCTGAATAACTTTATTAGAGATCAACGTATATTTTCATCAACGCGATCCTGTTTGCAAATGTTTTCATTTATCCGGCATTCAAGATGTCTCAAAATTAACCAAATAGCTGAACTTACAGCATGAGCATTGATTTAATACTTTTGATACAATAACAAACGATCAAACATTTGACATTTGCATATCAAGTAAATGTTTAACGTTTTAGCCACGCAAGAAAACATTGCTCAAGCAACATATGTTTGTGACATCAAAAACATTGAACAAGACTCTCTTCATCATTGTTTGTCAAACAATGCTTCGTGACGTGGCCAAGTGTTCAAACATTGCTTTAAAAGCAAATTTAAAATGATTGACAAACAATGTTTGATCGTTTGCAAGGGCCTAAATTCAGGCAATTCTCCTTAGAATGTATACGAAACACTAAGAATTAAAACTTATATCTAATACAATAACATTTAATAATATCAAATAAAACGAACTCAATTATCTGACTGGCTATTAATCAATTATTTCATTAAGATTTTCGATATAATTTTATCTTATATTTCTCATATACAGTCAGGCTTTCTTAAACCAAAATTCAAATCAATAAATTGATAATGATTTGAAATCTTAAAATTACTTATCAAGCTTTAATTGGTGTACCTTTATCAGCCGATTTTTCCTCAGTTGTATTAATCTCAGAGTTTTTATCATTGTGTTCATGGTTATTACTTATTTCTTCAGTTTTAACAGGTTGAGTGTCTTTCGGTTTTTCTTCTGCCATATTTTGTTGTGATGATTCTGTTTTTGCTTTCTCTGTAGCAGTGACGCATTCAACATCATTCGTGTCTTTCGTCTTAGCTTCATGATTCTCAACCTTGGTTTTTGTTATAGCAACTTCTTTTGTAGTTTTTGGTTTAACACCATTCTGATCTGAAATATTGAAAAATGTTTCGGTAAGCTCTAAAGAAGCACAGTTCTCGAGGCATCAAATTCAGGCCCGAGGCATCAGATTTAGAATATTCTAAGGCCCTGGCAAAACCATCAAGTATTGTTACACAAACATTCGAGATTTAGCTTTACAAGCAATGTTTGACAGTTTTGCCACGTCACAAAACATTGCTTTGCAAGCAGAATTCCCTCAGTAATGTTTTTGAAAAACCCTAAAAACATTCTATGGTCGTGACAAGCAAAAAATGTTTTGCGAGCAATGTTTTGTGATGTGGCTAAACGCTCAAACGTCAAACAGTCACAAGAAAGTCTCATATGTTTGATAAACAATGTTTGATAGATTGCCAGGGCCTAAAGGCTGATAGCTACAAAGCCATCATAAAGCTTTTCTTACGTGAAACTCATTCCTGAGAGTATGAAACATCAAAAGTATACCGAAACAATTGTCTAGGGCAGAATAAATATCCATTTGTGGATTGAATGAGCCAAATGCCAGCCTGGATAAGCACCATCTTTAGTGATTTTCAAACATTTGCACCGCTAACTGGTACAGTTAAAGAGGAACTAGTACTGCTTAAAGACCAAAACAACTGAATAAGAACATCAAAACACAAAACAAAGATGCTACCATCTACCTAAAACACTGAATTCCCTGGATAGGGACTGATTATCTACAAGGATTATTGCCCAATTCGCTAGTGTTTGCCCCTTAGGCCCTGACCAAGAAGAAACATCACATACCCTGCTGTCGTTCTTGCGAGCTCTCAGGTGCAGTTTTACTTGAACTATTCACTTTTGCACCATTTGTCTTCCCATCATTTCTGATTACTCTCTTATTCTGACGGAAAGGTGCTTTCTGCTGCTGATGTGTGCTTTGTTGCTGATGTTGTTGATGATGAGGTTTTTGCACTCCTCGAACGCCCGAGCTAGCTGGTCTGCCATTCTGACGGACATTTTGTTGCTGTTGTCCTTGTGCTGATGGCTTTTTGTTTTGTTGCCATCTGTTATCAGCATGGGGCTTTGTATCTTTGTTACGATTATGAGCAGATTGTGGTGGCTTGTTCTGATGTGGCTTGGTTTCTGTTTTGTTAGCTCCTTCTTTCTGCGTCTGTTTCGTGTCTGGTTCTTTCTGATCGGTTTTTGCACCTTCGATTTCACCTGTGCTCTGTGTTCGTCTTCTCCTGTCTTCATGACTCTCTCCTAAAAAATAATTTGATGTGATTTAATGACTCATGGGCGTATGAAATAATCACGAGAAAGTGAAATATGATGGTATGATGATGATATCAATTAATTCATTCAATCATTCACAAATTCATTCATTCATTGATTCATCCATCCAGTCTTTCATTGAATATTCAGTCTGAAGATACCACAACAAACGCATACATGTATACCAACCAATGATCTTCAAACGACCAATCCGGCAAGAAATTCATCCCCACTACCAAGCCCGAGGTGCATTTCACTAGTCGAAAAAGCGTACGTTATTTCTATTGAAACGATTGGATCCTTATAAGATTCCTAGTAAAACAACAGAGATTCCATAGAGTGTGTACGAGATTCCAAGGAGTGAGCTGCCCATGACTAAGCCATCCCTACCAAGCCATGCTAATACCTCGAAATGTATTCCGTGTGTGTATATTATAAAAATAAGCAATAACTGTAGGACAAACATTTGCAATAATTACTGGACACAAATTTGAGAGGCCTCCAAAGCATAGATCAAAAGCTATGAAAGCTGTGACAAGGATAACTGAATGAAACTATCTATGTGGTACACCATTACCTTCATGCTTCATCTCCTCACTGTGATTTCTCCAGTCTTGATCTGTGAAGGAAGGGCAATTTCATTAGACAGGTTGACAGGTTAAAACAAGGGGATGTCAAAGATATGTGGTGATTTTCTACTGTCCCATCCCCAATACAACGTTTGTACTTTTGCTTAAACTTAAATCACACACAAGTTGAAACAAAACCGCATTCTATGACTTGTTACACATTAACGATCCTTGTTTGAAGCAAAAAAGCCGATGAAAGATGACAGGAGGTGCATTAACATTAAAAAAAAATCCAATTTGCAGACATACAATCCATAAACAGTAGAAAGAATAACTAATCAGCAAAAAAAATCGACTGCTACCTTTGCTGGCTCTGTCTTTCTCTCCTTCACTAAGTCTTCTTGGTCTGTTATTTGCTTTTGCACCCCTAGCTGCTGCAAGAGCACCACGACTTGATCCCATTTTACCCCTGCCCATTCCACCTCCAAGATAAGGAACGTCTTCTTTTGTCTCAACTTCAACTTCAGAAATAGTCGGTGGGATGTTATCTGGTGAGTTTTTACCGGCATGTGGAGATGTTCTTCCATTCTGTAACGAAAAAGATTTCTGAATAAGTAAAACGAAAAGAAGAATAATATAAGGCATCTAGGATTAAGCCTAGGGTGGAAGTTGAACGACCTAGCGATTTTGCTTTTGATTTTATCAGCCTTCAAAGATCCTGCTTCTATAAGGGCTTTGACCGTTGAAAGTGACTGGGATGAAACTTTTCAAATTGACTTGTAAAAGTATTTATAAAATAGTGAACATTAAGGCTCAAAATCAACAAGTGCTAAGGCCCTCACAAAACGATCAAACATTGTTGGTCCAACAACAAATGTTTGTAAGTCCAAAAACATTGCTTAACAAGAAAAACTTACAAAATTATGACGTAATGTTATTGAAAAAGTTCAAAAACATTTTTTCTTGAAGCAAATAAAAAATGTTCGACGAGTAATGTTTTTGGACGTGGCCAAACGGTCAAATAATTTGCTCGACAAACAAATTTAAAACGCTGGACCAACAATGTTTGATCGTTTGGCCAGGGACTAAGATAGTAAACTTTGCACCTAGATTAAATTTTGGCTGCTTTAGTATCAAAACCGCTGTATCGCAAAGATGTGGAAAATTTCCATAATAGCAGCCCTTTGTCAAAAAGTCCATAAATTAAAGAGCTTATGTTTCATGAAATACACTTACATGTTCATTTTTCCTTGACGAGACTCCTTCACTTTCACTGGTTGTTCTTATTCTTGACAATAGTGACATTGGATTTCTGTTGTATGGGTCTGTTGTCCCAGTATATACAGGCAGTTCCATTAGATCACCAGTGTAGCTGTCCACTGTCTGTGTTCGGTCCCTTGGAGCGTCAGTCTGTCCAATACTCAATGCATGTTGACGCTTCATTTCAGCAGGTGGGGGGAAGTATGGACCAGATGTCGGGGACAATCCAAGCATTTTGATTTGGTTGTCAATGCTCTCTTTTTCCACTCGTAGTTGTTCAACATCCTTGAGAAAAGATAGAAGTTCAAAGTTAACAAACTAACTGGAATCGAAAAACACTAAACAATTAACCCTTGTAATATCTTGATTAGCTTATAACAATTTTTGCAACTGAAGATGAACATAGAATGTTCGAAACATGTTTTGCCGTTTAAAAGTTGTCGTTTTTCTTTTGAAATTTCTTACTAAACAATTACCGTGAGAGCTTAAGTAAGCTCTATTTTTGCCCTCACTTTCAAACCTCTTCTTCTACGCTCTCCAAAAAGTTTCCGCTATTCTTAGGCCCTGGTCAAATGATCAAACATTTTTATCAAAAATTTGCGACTTGCTTTTCTATTTCTGAAGTTTCAAACGCACAAAGGTGTGACACACGGAAAATTCCAGTACGTTCTCCAACATGTCTCCACAATTCTTAGGCCCTATATAAATATAATTTGGCCATGGCCAAACGTTGAACCATTGTTTTTCATACATTTGAGATTTGCTTTCCAAAGACATATCATATAACATTGCTCGAAGCAGAATTCGCATGGAAATGATTTTAAAACCCAAAACTCTGTCTGCTTGCTGCTAGCAAAATTATTTGACAACCAATGCTCTGCGACGTTACCGAATGTCTGAACAACAATGTTTGATTGCCTGACCAAGATCTAAGAGATTTTGAAATTAATATCACGAACCAGATTTCTGACCGACTTGTAAAACGAATAAAGAACAGAAAATTCGAATATGTGTTACCTTGAGATGTGAAAGGTGATAATTGAGCATCATTTTGGCCAATGCAATACTATCCTGGGTACCAATGAACAGGAACGGGACATCTTTCTAAAGAAACCAGCAGAAGATAATCTAAACAGTTGCACTTTACCAATAAATCAACTCTCTTAAATCAGATATCTTTGTGACTACATGAATGTGTTTGCTCCAATAAGGCGTACGTCATACCCCATACAGTGGGATACTTAGTATAATTTTGTAGCGCCCATTTCGATGGGTTTTAGCTCTGAAATTCCCTAAGCACGAGTATGATTTTAACCAAAACCGTTGGTTAAAAAGGTTTGGAAATTGAAAAACTAGAAAATTTTTTACTTCATCGAGTCCAAATAGTGCTAAAATCGCATCGTCGCATCGTAATGTAATTTCAAGCAAAAATATGGCCTAGAACATCTTATTACTCTAATACATTCCGCTTATTATCATTCATAATATAGGGTGTTTGTCTGGATTATAAATTGGTTGTTACCATGGATGGTCTATAATGAGAATGCTCTATTAAACTGATTGAATATGCTTATTGTCGCCTTACTTATAATCAAAGTCTGTAATAAATCTCGGTGTTACACCCTGTTCATCCATAAGTCATGCTTCCCTCGGGTTAAAATCATATGGACTCTTACTGAAATTCTGCTTGGGATGAAATCGTAATGTCAATCCTGAAATAATTACTTAACTTAGACTTCAAGTTTGCTTGATTTTCTACGTTTGAAATTACCTCTTTTTCAGCATCTGACTTCTCATCTGAAACTGGTTCAATTTTCACTCTAACAACTCCAGATTTGTCAACAATATCTTGCACAATGCGACCATTTTACCAATTACTTTACCTAAAAAGAAAAATTTATTCAGCTATCTAATTATGTCCAAGTGAATTTAAGATTTCAGCTTCACAGGTCAAAGTTTGAATCAAATAAATTCAAGGGTCAAGTGCCAAGGGTCAGCTTAAAATAAAGGTCAAATGCCAGGGTTAAGATCAAGGGCAAGGTCAAATGCTGTAAGTCTGCAATAGAAAAAGTCATACCAACATAGATTCTCGGAACATAAATGATTTCTTCAGCAAATTCAAGCAATCTTCTTGCTTCTCTGATACAAGCTTTGTTCTGTAAAATATTAGAAGAATACAATATTATGAGAGGAGACAGTCAAACAATCAACCATTCCCTTATTTAAACGTTCATTCGCATATTAAATTGTCCAGCCATTCATTCATTCATACAAACATTCGTTCACGTATTCTACAATATCGATTCAGTAGCTAACCTCTCCAACAATATGAAAAGTACAGTTTGGCTCATCAACTTCAATTGCCAAGATTCCAGGTATCTTTCTTGCAGCTTGGATATTTGCACCTTGAGCTCCAATAGCAAGGCCTACCAGATCTTCAGGTAGCTTCAGCAGTTCAAAGAAACTGCCTTGTTGTGATTGCCACTTTGCAGCCTAAAATGTATAAAAGTTGTCAGCATCAAAAATAAGTTTATAAATCTAAATACAGTATAGAACATTCAAAACTTCAAATAGACTCTGCTCAAGATATTTTTTCTCTCCAGACTCTCCAAGGCAAATTCAAGCATATTCAATTGGAAATTCTAAGCAATTCTGAATACCGAATTCTGACAACGGTATGCATAGATCCTGATCAAAATTCAAACAAGTTTCCGAAGAAAATACAAAATTATTAGAAAACGCTCTCTTAAGCAGATTTGAATAAGTTTCCAACACACAATTGCCAAAAAGCAACAATGAAAATGCGGATATCTGCCAAGCATGTTGACCTTCTGCCTACAAAAAGAAGTTTAGTAAAGCAGATAATTTTGGAGAGCTCACAACCGAGTTTTCATAAGACCACCTTTAAAGAATGATGAACAAAACAGGAGGCTACTAAAATAAGTTTGAAAGAAAGGACCTTTGTCCAGAACAATAATAAACTTTTCCCACCTCAAGTTGGTTTGCAGCTTCTTCATTTCTCGTCAGTAGAAGTAATTTCGTTCTTAAACTTCTGAAATGCATTTCACTCAGGATAGCTGCTCTTTTGATTGCCTCTTCGTTTGTTGACTAGAAAAATAAAAAGAGAAAACATTTCAAGAAATTTTGATTAAAACTCCTTAGAACATGTTAGTACTCTATGGTGAAACTGTAATACATGCAAACTTTGTGCACAACATGAAGTTTCTGTACTCTTCCTCCAATTAATGGGCTGCTTAGAGCAAGTAGCAAGTGGATGATTTACTCCAAACTGATCCAAGTCTAATAGTAAATTTTTGCACATGTATTAGATGGCTTTCAACTCTGGACTATCATTCTGCCATAATCTTCCATTAGAAGGCAGGCAGTACTTGGTAGAAGCAGAAGAACTTCTTTTGGACATTACTAATCATTTTTAAAGTATTTTGCACACACTTGAAAATCTATTACAAAAACCAAGAAAAAGATAAGATAAGATGATTTTGGGTGCCTTTTTATAAACTCTGATACAGCAAGTTTTGGCTATGATTTTATGATTAATCCTGCTTATGAGTAATCCTGCTTATGATTTTATGATTAATCCTGCTTATGATTAATCCTGCTTATGATTTTGTGATTAATCCTGCTTATGATTAATCCTGCTTATGATTTTATGATTAATCCTGCTTATGATTAATCCTGCTTATGATTTTGTGATTAATCCTGCTTATGATTAATCCTGCTTATGATTTTATGATTAATCCTGTTTATGATTAATCCTGCTTATGATTTTGTGATTAATCCTGCTTACCAAAACAACAAGCACATTTAAATCTGCATGCCAGACAACTGATGCAGCTCCAGTTTGTCTCTGGAATTCAGTATGAGCATCATGATCCTTGCACCTGGAAAATACAAATATGTAAAGATAAGGTACCCGCAATGCTTTCCATCTTCTTATTCAATTCAATATCTGAAAATACAAGTTGTTGAAGACTATAGAAAAGTTGAGCTTACATTTGTTTGAGATCAAGTGGCACATCAATCATGCATTTGAAGTACATGCTTCTTGACACCGCATTGCTGAAAAGAAGAAACAATGTTTTAGATAAACAAATATAATGTTGATCATCATCAGAAATCATTGCAAAGAAGGTGTTGTGGCAATGTGGCTTAATTCAGCTGATTTGTGGTGTCAGAAGCTCGGTGAGGTCAGGACTGGAGCCCCAGCTATGGTACTGTCACAGCAAGGGTCAAGGTCTCAATTAGTTGATCTACTATTGAGATTCTTACGACTGGCACAAAATACGACATTATATGAAGATAAAATTAATTCCTCTATCTTTCTCCTATACAACAAGACTTCATGATTTCTAGCCTAGACCTTATCACCACAAAGTGAATTTAAAAAGAATGAACATATAACCAAGGGCATTAGAGAAGCCCAGTTATTTTTTTTTCTAGCAGCTTTGTTAGGATAGACATCTGTGTTTAACAAAGACTAGGTTGAAGGAAGTGGAGATTTCAGTCTACTCCAGCTCACCTCAGGAGCTAGGTGAAGCCATATGTTCCGGCCCCAGCCACAGTAGCCTTGGAGCAAGGGTCAAGGATTTGTTAGTCTACCTAGTTCTCAGATCCAAGCAACTACACCATTTCACCTTCACCTTCACCTTAGGTGGAGCAACAGAGTGATCAACCCCTTGCCTTACAAGCATAAGGCCATGGGTTCAAATGCTGACAAACTTCCAAAGCTTCCAATTTACAATTAAGCCAAGAAAAATGTTCAACTTACTCTTTATTCACTGGTCTGATCCTTTCCTTCGACACAATTTCATTGAAATGATCATCAAATCCTCTGAATTTCACCACAGAAAACTAAAAGAAAAAGACCAGTTTTTTCATATATATTAACAAAAATCTTTGAATGAGCTCTCACCCCAAATAAACCCCCCTCGAATAAGCCCCCACATAAGAATTAATTTTTGTAAATATGCCCACCCTCAGAAAAACCCTCATGGGAAACAACTGGATCTTTTTTCTCTGGTATTCTGTCGAAAACACACTAGAACTACTGGCATCTTAAACCTCCTCCCTCGAATAAGAGTTCCCTTCAAATAATCCCCCACTGTAAAATTCATTTTTGCAATTAACCCCCTAGGAGCTTATTCAAGAATTTATGCCATAGCAGCATGCCATAATTTGAATACCATTATGAATAGAAAGAATGGTGCATGTTTCTATGATAATTGTACCTCTCCTTTCTTTGCAACAACATTAGCACGCCACCATCCATAAGGCTCATTTTCTCCAGAACGTGAATATACCTAAAATGAAATTAGCATTGTTGAGTTTTCAAGCAATAATATGAGCATGCAAGCAATCATTATGCAAGCTGATGTGTGAAACTGCAATCTTTGTATCAAAGATTTTAAAAATCATCATGTTTTAAATTAAAATCTTATAAAACTTGACACAAACTCTCAAAGGATTCTCTTCAGTGTTGTATACTTGAAGCTTCAAAGCAGTTTAACCCCATTTGCAGAGTATGGCAGCTTTCAACAAGATCCTGGGTGTGCAAGAGTCTCTTTCTTTTGTTCTATCCAATTGTTAGCCTATCATTCTATTGAAAAACTTGGGTGGGTGAATGCCCTACTCTGCAGTGTTGAGTTGTGCCCCCCATTAATTCTGACCCCTTGATTTATAACTTTTAAAATGCTTCAAGCTCCCCTGCCCTGGCTTAATTGATCCTAGTTCTGCTTACTTTGAACTTGAGAGGATCTTATAAAACCAAGAAGAAGGCTGCAACCAGGAAATGCTGGCCACAAAAATTTATCAAAGTACCTCAACTTCATCTCCTTCCTTGCATTCCCAATTTTGACGGACTTTTGCAGGTGGCTTTCTGACAACAGCCAATGGAACACGCATCCAACAGCTAGGGCTGAAAAGCAAAAAATGCAATTATGGTATATTGTAATTGAGTAAAATTTTAGGGGTCAGGCAGGGTAATTTCCTTCCCTGGCACCCAAAGCTTCAGGGAGCCCCCACAAAGTAGGACAGGACTTTGCATAATCTGCAAAATCTTCTAGCTCTGGGGTGCATTTTTAGCAGAGTTTGGAGCTTGCACAGTTAAATTGGTCCATCGCCAAGCCCATGATGCTGTCCCATGATGTTTTTGACTAGTTATTTTGTTATATGTGGGGATATTGGGGGCTGCTGCCCTAACTCCCACTTTAACAGGGTACATGTTTCAAATTCAAATATATTACATAATAGTGGGTCAATCTGGTATACGCTGCAAGCCGGACTTCAATAGAAATGTAATAGAAGAGAACAATGGAAATGTGCCCCTTCATGCCCCAGATCTCATCGAGAATTGCTATCTGCAAGACTGGCCAACTTGTCTACCATATAGTGGGTTGACTTTGTAGTGGGCTGACTTGTCCAGTTACCAAAAGACTAAAAGAGTGCACCCAAAGAAACAACAGAACAGTTAAATGAGAAAACCCATTGAAGGATCATGGTTTACGTTGCGGAGAACGTTATCACGTGATCAAATTTTTCAAAGAATAATCGATCAAAACATCATGCGTGCGCATATGTAATTTGGTATTTCACAATATCCACATGGCTGCTTGGCATTTCAAAATAGTTTTTCTCGCAAAAACCAAAAAATTCGAGATAAATTGATCAAAACTGATAAAATTTTCTGATTTTGAGATCTGATAACAGCAGGGCTATGTTTCCACGCAGCCCGCTCGTTCTTTCACGGTCTTCGGAGTGGTGAAAATCCGTAAAAGTTTTTACTCAGGCTTCAAGCGCACTTGCTGAAACTGCACAAAAAGCACACACGCTTTTTGTATTTGCAGCAGGAATTATCAATTTTCTTTTCCCAAATTTACCATACGCAACATAAATTATAGTTGGAAGGAAAAGCACTAAGTAACTTAAGGATTAAGACAGAATCTGCTTGTTCAGACTCGAAAACTCCGGTTTTCGACGCGAAAACGGAAACGTGTTTCTAAAATGCAACGAGGCACCTTACTTGTATTCGAAGGCAATTGTGGCTTCCTCGCTGTGGATGTTTTTGATCTCAGCCTGAAATGAGACATTTGATATGATAAATACATCAATTAGGTATCGAATACCAATGATTTTCTCCGAAAATAAGCGAGGAGTTACCTGATAATAGGCTCCATTATCTGGGTCCTTCACTTCAACTATGACCTCCTCCATGTTTACTTCGGCACTTGAGCAATGATCTTCGAAAGGCGCGCACACGACAGAAACATGTGACAAAAGAGGTCTGGGGAGAGCTACGAACATCTCATTGCGCAATGTGGGATTATTACAATACTATCACAACCATCATCATAATCATCATCACAACCATCACAATCATGATCATAATCATCATCAACATCACTATCATCATCAACTTACAACCTAAAAAACAAAGATCGGAAAAAGGTTTTCATCTGTAAAGCGGTGTAGGTATAGGTATAGGTATAGGTATAGGTATAGCGGTGTAGGTATAGTTGATTTTTAGAGATTTTCAGTTCCATGAAAAATTTTTCAGACCAGCACTTGATGATCATAACGTTTTCATGATGATGATGATGATGCTGATCATCATGATGTTGACAAAGCTGGGGAGAATCGCAAGTGTAGAGGGCTGCGCGTTTTTTTTATGAAACCACCGAAACTATTTGAGATACGCGCAAGCAAAAGTTCACCTACATAAAGCTCTTGCCCAGAAACGCATTTTAATTAAACATGCTTTTGAGCCCCTTTTGAGAAGGGTAGGAGGTGACAAGTTGGTGTATAAAATCGCTTCAAAAATAAGAAGCAGACAGGCTGGAATCGAAGCCAAGTGTTCTTATTAAAAAGCGCGGAAATAGCTAGAGCTAAATTTTAACCAAGATAGAAAAGACACAATCTTTGAATCTTGTCAGCACCCACTTTACTGTTATCAGCAAGCACTGTCTACACGACGTGCAGGGCTCTTCCACTCTGTGTTCCAGTTTTTTTTCTTCAGCCTTTTTTTTAACGTGCTTTTTTTTAAACTTAATATTTCTATTTATATTCCTTCTCTGATCTCTATGTATTTCTTTACATATCCCATCACCTTCGCTATTTCTTCTGTCTTGTCTCCCTTTATCCATTCAATTTTAACTTGCTCTTTTCTTATAACTTTTTTTTTACCTCTCTACACCCTATAATATGTTCTGTTATCTCTGCCTCCTCTTTGCATCCTTCACATTTTCTTCTTCTCCACAAGAACGGCCCAAAAACGTAACGAAAAAAATAATACATTACGGGTACATATTCTTTCTGATGACGCTAAAGAATTACTAGAATTCACACGAAAAATGACACCTCTAAATACAATAATGTACGAAAATATGAGCAGTAAATTTTACGCTGTGTACCTAATTGGTTCAATTTTAAAGTTACAAACTCAATGTTTGGCAGCAGGAACAACAGTCGTTGGCACATGCGCATGATGGAGAACATATTCACTGACACTTCCAAGGAATGTACGTCGGAGCGCGTTTAAACCACGTGACCCCATTACTATCAAATCAGCGTGCTTCTCGACAGAAAGATCGCAAATTACTGCTCCAGGGTTTCCAGAATGGAAAATTTTGTCACATTGAATCTACAAAATAAGACGTTATAATTCAAATCATGTTGTTTCCACATCAGGGAATACTTACAGGAAACGCATTCTCAACGTGAAAACCTTCATAACAAGCTTATTTTCGCGAACCCTGAACCCGAATCATCGTGCGAAGAGCTTTTGCGCCGAAAAACAACTAATTCAATTCAAGTTTTCGTAATAAGATGCAACGAGCGAACGAACCGGAAAATGGCGCGTCACAAGAGAGGTAGAATAAGGTGGCGCAACTTATTGTTCACGAGGATAGCACGTGACTTTGCAGCACGAGAAAATAGCCGAAAAAAAGAGGAAGCAAAAATTATTCTATTGGTCTTCTCGCTGTTTTCAGCAAGCTGCATTGGTGTTTTTTTAAACAATGCCAATTTGGCGTAACTTTCTATGATTGGTTGGTGCATTTTGACCCGCATCTGGGTATCCATTCTGCTTTTAGTCAGTCAATGGTTTCGGTCGGTTTCCGATGTTTATACTCTGAGGAGTTTCAGATGAAAAAAGCTTTGAAGTATGTCCAAAGACATTTCTGCTATTGTTCCAATTTTTGAGCTTAGGCCATTGTCAATGGGGGGGTCTTTTGTTGTGCTAAAGAGTAGCGGACCAAATGTTGTTGGCCTATAACGTTAGCTCAATGATTGCAAATACTAGAATTTACCTCCTTTGCTGTACATTTTTCTTCATAATTCTTGAAAATTTCCTTTGCATCATCAACGGTTTTAACCAGCTTTTGTTTGACATTGTCAATATCAAGCTCCTCACCTTCTTGATCTAAGTAGAACAAATATGTGTGCTGAAATTATTATGCTACCATCAGATTGTGTTACCTTAGATAGGGGGCATATTGGGGGTACCAAATGCCCAGTCACAGAGCCTGGTAGAGACATCAGAATGTTATAAGGGATGCTCCTCAAATTCATAACCACAACACTTTTAACTTGTGGTTGATGGAAATTGAAGGTGAATCCTGTTATTTTTCATTCTCAACAAATATCAAATCTTGAGTGCCTCAAATTCAATAAAAGGCCAGAATTTGTACCTACCAAAAATTGAATTTAGAGAAACTGCAAATTTGATATACTAAATGTGGAACCTGACAACTAAAACTGGTGAAAGTGGCATCCAGAGTAATCCCAAGGCACCCTCCTTAAAATTGGGAACTTTCTACATGACCCCTAGACCCCAGCATTTGAGTATGAGCTTCATTTTCAACCCCAAATCTACCTCTGCTTAGTGACCCTGAGATTCTACAATGTACAACCTTCTGAGGCAAATGGAACTAACAGAAAAACAAACAATTTTTGTCAACAATTTATCCTGAGCTAACAGAGAACCAAATAAAAGATCAGTGTGACAAATGGCTAATCAAACATTTTATAATTTCAGACAATCAATATTGAAAGAGAAAATTAAGTAAGCATTAATGGAAAGAATAACATATTTAAAAAGTTGGGAGAATTCTGGGATGAAGTTACTTACGTTTAACATGGGCTGCACTCAGGCAATGAACAAAAAGAATATTGTCACCATCACGATGAAGATGATCCAAATAAACTAAAAAAAGAATTAATTTTAGAATTGTAATAAGAGTGTTAGAAAGCTATTAGAAATACTGAAATCACTGGTAGACATAGCAACTTCTATTACATATTGCCCCTTAAACTGTGCTACTATAATATCAGACTTGGGAGAAATTTAAGAACTTTTGGTCACAAATTTCTGTCAGAAAGAGAAACCACTGTCACAAATTTTCTGCTGAAAGCAAATTTCAAATTGGCCTTAACGCCAATTCCTGTGGTTATTGGCCTCCCACAAAATCTCAATTTTCCACATTTTTGAATCCATATCTTTAAACTTTGCCACTTTCAAACTCCACCAGCAGGCTTTTTAAAAGGTTTTTCTCTACCATCAAAATCAACAGCACAATTTCTAAAGCTGAGATCAATTTTGTTGAATAATAACTGTGCATTTCCATTCTTCACAATGGCGTAGTACAAGGAGGGGAAAGAGAGCCACACCCCTTTTCGACGAGTCAGCCAAAAAATGCTTTTATCCATGCCAAAGTTTCCTTGCTATAAAGCCTTTTTTCAACTAAAGTAGGTCTCTTTTTCAACTGCTGCTAGGTTCTTCTGCCAATTTTGCATGGCTTCTTAGCATCATGATTTTGGTCTGATCTAATAAAAGTTTAAGTGGGTGAGTGTCACTGCATTCCCCCACTTTGAAGGCCTTCCTATTCTCTTGGTTCCCCAATACCGACATATGCTGAATGGGTGTGGCCAGGTGGGGTCAATGTCAACTTCTCTTCCATTTATAGCCCCCCGCCATTTACAAAGAGCCTGTATCGTTCATAGTTCCACTGCCTGCCATTTGCTTCTGAATTATAGGGTTTTCAGGGCCTGCTTGTTCAAGAACAATTCTTCCTTTTTGTGCTTTTGTTAGAGGTTAATCATGTCAAGCCCTCCTTAGCAGACAAGAGTGAAATAGAAAGATGATATATTTATTACAAGTTTTATAGCTATTAATTAATTATCAAAACTTTTTACAACCACATATTGCGGAATAGCATTGGTGATACGATTTTTCAAACGCCAAAAGTAGCACGAAAATATCGACCTTTTTGGGTCGAGGGTCAAACCAAAGGAAAGGAAAGGAAGTCAGCCATCATGAAGGCCTTAGATGTGCCTACAGACAGAAAGCGGCTACTAAGAATCCCAACTTCTACAACAAAAAACAGGATAAAATATTACAATCTTAAAGGTTACGAATTGATTTAAGGGGTTATTTGATTTAACAGACGCATCCTGGACTGAAATCTTGCTTCGTGTGTCAAATTTAATCCTCGAGAAGCTTTGGCTTTCATACAACCTGACTGATGACACCCGGCCTTCTGGCCTAAGGTGTTGTCAAATAATTTACCGCAACAGAAAGCAAAAACACGTAAGATTATACTTACAATCGAACGCTTTCATGCTGTGGTCACTTTTATCAAAAGGAACTAACACTTTTCTACCCATTTTGATACTTTTGATCGCTTGTGTATCACCTTTTTCTCACTTCAAATTCGAACCGCCCTGAACTCAACTCTTCTCTAATCGATAGCGATCGAAAATCCGTAATTCCGTAATTTCTTTTTTTTTTTTTTTTTTTTTTTTAAACAAAGGTATTAGGCCAAGAGGGCCTCTAACCTATTAACAGAACAAGTTAAAGTTAATTAGAAAATACAAAAAAAATTAATCTAATACAAGGAACTACTGATAATAACTAGTAAAAAAGAAAGAAAGAAGCTACTGTACGTATGTCCAACACAGTTCGTAATTTAAAAGAAAGTGATCGATAAGAGTAACTAACGTATACAATACAATACAATAATTAAAACGAATACAATAATAGATGATAGGATAGTGGATAAAACTATTTAAAATTTAAATTCCGATTTCTTTTTTAGACTTTTCGTAACAAAAGATGAAACCAAAAGAAGACACTTAGTATCTTCTTGGTTAAGCAGCCATATAAATTTATTTCGAGTGCTTAAATGACCTACGGATGGGTATGAGCGTTCAATTTTGATCAAAAGATCTCTTCTTTCATTCTCAAAAAGTGGGCATAACATAAGAAAATGAATTTCGTCACCCAGAATTTTATTTCCCATAGTGGTGCAGTATTTACAGTATCTTTCTGATCTTAGAATTTTATTTTATTTTCAGGTCACGTGACATGTCCACATTGTTCTGCAAAATGACCTACAAGTCACGAAAATTTTTTGTGGGTAGCTTTTCCGTGTTATGCAAATTACCAACGAAAACGTGGCTGTTTCACCCCAAATTTTTTATTTCATGCTCATGAATCAATAATAAGCAGAATCCTGCAGTTAAAAAGTTTTTAATTTCATCTGAGTTCTTCAGAAGATTGTGGTGAATTAATGAATAGAAAAGCCTTTTTTGAACATGCTGAAAGCGTTGTACTTGGTATACCCTGGGTAGGCTTGGTATTATTACGTGTGTTCAAAGATTTTATCGCTATATATCGCAATCTGAAGTTTTTTGTACAAGAAAATTGGAGGCATCACTCCCAGACTCCACACCACGATGGCAGATTTCGGGGCAGAGTACAGTAGGTTTTCGTGCCCAAATTTTAGCAAGTAGAAGTTCCTTTTTTTCACTCTGCTCCATGCACAAAACGTTACAAAGCATGCTTCTTCCAGAAAAATCATATATTAGCTGACTTTAATTAAAAATTTAGCTTCGAAATATTTGCGTGAACGTTCGATCTCTTTTCAAAATATTTGGCACCTCTGATGGGAGGCAGAGTTTTGGAACTTTGATCAACTGCTGATACTCCAAAGGCGTACGAAAATTGCGACTTCAATAGCATAACGAACTTGTGACTTCGCAACGTTGAGTTAGCCCGACATTTATTTCAAGGACAATTTCCAGCTAATCGCAATTCTTATAACCCTGTCGCCCCGAATTTATCTTGCTAAACTAGTGTTTAAAAAAAAACCCAACCTCGTATGTGCGCACTGTGCAGGCTACCAGAACACTACTAAAAGAAGAAGACATCGATAAAAACATCCAATTTCACACATTTCACATCAAAATTTCCCATTCAATAGTGTTTTACATCAAACAAAACGTTTCCTATCTATGTCCTATTAATGAAATCAAATTTTCAAGATACAAATGAAAATTCGAGAATAAGCCTTTGAAATCATAAGCGTTTTTGATAACTTCAAGGATTATCTTAAATTCTTGAATTAACCTAGCTTGTTAATTAATTCTGTTCTTCTTAGTTAGTCCTTCTTTTTACTTTCCTGGTGGCACAATAGTGACTGGGACATGTGCGTGACGCAGCACATAATCACTAACACTGCCAGTAAATGTACGGCGAAGAGCATTTAACCCTCTTGAGCCCATTATGATGAAGGCAACATGTTCATTCTCGGCAACTTCACATATTTTTTCTCCTGGTGAACCTGAAACTATGTGTGGCTTCTTTGAAATCTAAAAGATAAATAAGCAGATTAAGAATGATGTCACTAATTCACTTCTAACTTTCACTTTTCAAACAATGCAGAGAAAAGACTAGTTGGAAAAACTGAGTACAAAAGCCCAGCCACACCCACCAAATCCATGCCATGAATGCATTCTTTTTATTCAACTCACAGCGATTCGTTAAATTTCAGAAGTGTAATTTTCAGGTGTGACCAGCTGCTCTTATGGATATCAAGCTGCAGCACCATATTAGCTGCAGATGTACCTTAAAACCATCACCTGCATTTAAAATTACCTGCAGGTCTCATAACGATTTTGTAATTTGTTTTGTATTGTTTCTTTGCATGCTATATTCATGTGTTAAAGGGTGTTTTACGCTATTTACTGCCAATTTTCTTGCAATTTTGTTTGCAGGTGACTTGTAGGTAGGGGTTAAAAATCTAGTCAATGGCATAGCCAAGGGAGGCAAGGGGGGCAGTTGCCAACATCTATAGGTATTGTATATAGACAAATATGATATTTTAAGTGTTGCACGGTGCAATTTTGTCAATTGATTGAAATCCACACCCAATTTGCCTTGACCACACCCTTTTGCCCTTCCAGTGTTAGATGTCTGGCTAAGCAACTGACCCTAGTGTAGTACAAGACATGTTTTATTTTTGAATTACAAACCTTTTTGCTTTCACAAACAGCTTCATACTGGCCAAGAAGTTTCTGAGTTTCCTCAACTTGCTTTTGTAGTTTTCCTTGCCACTCTTCAACAGGAAAGCTCATTGGTTCTGAAAAAAGAACACACAAAATCTTTATTTCAAATCAATTAAACAAAAAGAAATAATTAAACAATATATGAAACACCGAATCCTAAGATACAGAAAAAAGATTTCCTATAAAAAGAAAAACTTACTCTCAAAGGAGAATGCTGGAAGGTGGGGAGTTGATGAAACATGGACAATATTTACCAGGTCACCTTCTCTATAGATGTTATCCAAGTAAACTGAAAAAAAGGAAATCATTAAAATTCCTGAAATTTACAAACAAACTGACCATCTTATGAATCTTTTATAAATAGTATACAAATAAAACTTTAATGTCCATAGAAAATAAATTAAATTATTTTTAAAACAAAGGACAATATTGGCCAAACTTAGTACACACCTTTCCAAGATGATGGAAATTAAAAATTTCAAGATATATTGAGTTTGTATTTAGCATTTAGCATTGTATTATGCTTTCCCTTAACGAATTTGTATTTAGCAGCTAAAACCTAGTCCAGGTCCAAAGTTTTATTATCCTAGCGTTTTTTATATTTATTTCATGGATGTTAAAAGTTTAATGTTTTATAAAGACATACAGACACAATGGGTAAAAAGTTTTGCCAACAGATACTTTTCATGGTCAAAGCCCTTATATAGAATCGGAAAGTTTGGATGGTCATAAAATTGATTAAAAATCCTCGAATTAGCCCCCTGGGGCTTGAGGGGGGCTTACTTGAGGGTGGGGGCTTATTAACAATTTCTTGCTTTAGGGGGGGGCTAAATTGAGGTGAGGGCTTATTCGAGGGGGGGCCATTCAAGGATTTACAGTATATGATTTGCCATTCTCTTAAAATTATCAGATTTTATCTCCACAAAAGTTTCCTCGACAGGTGAAAATGTGCTTAAAGCCCAACGCTTTTCAGAGTTTTTGTTTTTACAATATTTTTGGTGATCTGACTGTCGTGTTATCATGAAAACTTTCTCATGAGGAAAAAAATTAGGTGTTTCAACTGTTATTTCTTTCAACAAAAGAAAAGAACAAAAAATCCTGTTTTAACACTATAATAAGAACCAGGTGGTTGTAATGATGGCGTGGGTAGGATCAGTGCCAAGACAACCAATAAAAATTACCATCTTTAGGAGATCGAGATAAAATTTGTGAAAAATAACTAGAAAATCTTTAATTTTGCAAAAATGCTTTACAAATGTTAGAAGATTAAAATCAGAAGGATGGAACTAAACCTAAATGCAAGCTTTCCTGACCACAAAAGTTTGGGCTGGGCCGGCCTAAATCATCATATCAATCAAACGCCCTCGGTAATTCTTATTTAAATGCTTAAAAACAAACAGAAAGTTAGCTTAAACCTAAAAGAAATTTATTTTAATATCAACAAAAAAGGTTACTTGGAGCAAAAGGCATTTATTGAAGCAAAAAACACACAACGAAAGCTTAGAAATAAGTTATGACTTTGTGCATGTTCCATGACAATGGCCTAAATCGTAGAGATCACTCCGATCGAACAGCTTCCCGATGAAAGATTTGTTTTTGGTAAAGAAGAAAGATTAAAAAAATGAGTTAACTTACAATGAAATGCTCGTTCAGAGTTTTCACTTCCATCTATAGCAATCAAAATTTTTCTAGCCATCTTTGATTTATGTGAAATATGAAAAGACTTACTCGAAGATCGATCAAGTCAAACGACAACCCTGACGAATTTCTGGAAGAGACGCAGGCCAAAGAAGAACGGACGGAATGCAGCATGGGCACGAACAAGCAGGATGCGACCCCCTGATCTGGAAGCAGATGTTACCCCCAAATTAGGGAAAAATAGCCCAGTACAATAACCCTCACAACAAGAAATACAAGAAAGCCACGTTTCAACCAACGAAGCCCAGTGTTTCTTCACAAATAAGCAGTTTCAAGAAATGTTGGGAAATAATTATTTCAAGGGTCAAGATGGGTAGCAGGGGGTAACTACTGCGATTCTCCTCCCCCAACTGGAGCTCTTTCAGAACTTGTTGTCCAGGCAATTTTGGGCAGACGCAATACAACAAAGAAACAGTAAAACTCGGAATAGATTTATACACCATAATACAACATTAAAAATCTGAAATGTTTATTCGATAAAGTACAGTCCAGTTTTTAAGCTACGCAGTAAAAGTTCTGTTCTATTATCGTCACACCACAAGAACAAAGTGGGGAAAAACTTTATCAAATCCTAACTGTATATGCTCTTTCTATCCTGGCTGTATTGGGTCTCTTGTAGAATTGGGGCTTCAACTTTTCTCAATTTTGTGCAGAAGGGGACCAAAAAAGGAGATTGGAAGCCGGTCAGGCCATGAACTCTGCACGTGATGGACAGACTTTGATTATACAATCATGATACCTACTGAAATGTAATAATGAATGTTGTTAACTAGCTTATCCCCTAGCCTAAGGTACCAAAATGCATGCAGTTAGGCTCATATCACATGAGGACAAATTTTCATTTGGTCTATCTTAATTTGAAGGGGGACTGGAAAAGTTCCCACAACTTAGAAAAAGTATCAACTATAACAGGGCTTTCTTTAATCTCGGGGGCCTACAATTGGGTGCTGGGTGCCATCTCAGGGGCTTAGCCAAGCTACCAATTAAACAACATTCTACAGTATGTTAATGAAAACATGCTAACTCAATATAAAAATATTATTTCTTCACTTGTATAAAAAGCTACTTAGTATGCTTCGAAATAAAAGTACAAAAATACATATAAAAATTACAATTGAAAATTTAATGTACATCTATAGGCATATATAAAATGGTCTGTAGATTTGAAGTTCATGGTTTATTCTTTTGGTTGTTGAGTATTCGTGCTGATTTTAATATCTATAAACGAGATAGAAGAATGTAAAGCTGCGTGTATCTTACAAAAGATGTGGAACTAAATGTGAGATGATAATGTCTTCTTGATAAAGATAAAGTATAGAAGGTCGTAAGGGTACAGGGAAGGAAGTGGAAGCCAATGAAGATGATGAAGAAGAATAAGAGGGGCAAGAAGAATGCAGGAGTTAATGCTGAATAGGAAGAAAAAGAGGGCGTAAAAGAATAAGAAGAATTAAAATTAGAAGTAGAAGAAAAAAATTGAAGAATGAAGAAGAAGATGAAGAATAAATATACAAGAAGACGACGAAGAAGGCAAAAAAGAAGTAAGTGAAGAAGACGATGACAAAGAAGATAATGAAGAATGAGAAGAAGAAGACGAAGACGAAGAAGAAGAAGACGAAGAAAAAAGAATAAAATAAGAAAGATGTAGAAGAAAGAGAAGCAAACAAAAGAAGACAATGCAAAAGAACAAGAAGAAGCTGATGAAGGTGACTAAGAAGATGACCAAGAGAACAAGGATGAAGAAGATGACGAAGAAGAAGACAAAGAGAAAAAGCAGCAAGAGGAGAAGATTAAAGAGAAGAAGATTATGATCAACAAGAAGTTGATGGAGACAAAGACGAAAGAGAGGAATAAAAAGAAGAAGCAAAAAAGTAAGAAAGGACAACGAAGAGGATGAAAATATCTTAAAGAAAAAAATGGAAGAATAAAATTAAGAAGAAATCGAAAATGCAAATGGTGCAGGATGGCAAGAGGAATGTAGAGAACGAAAAGTAAAGAGCAAAGATTCAGTAGAAGAAGAGCAAGTAGAGGAAGAGAAAACGTAACTTACAATTTCCCTATGTGCTGTATTATAAATTCCAGCCTCTTGCAGGTCATTATCATCAAAATCGAGGTAGCCAAGATCGTCCCATCCAGCATCACAAAGCATTTCATAATACTGAGAACAATCGATTCTTGCTAACCACTCAAGCAGCGACTGAGGTTTATTTTTAGTCAGTGACTGAAAAAGATGAGCAAATGTAGAACATAGGTGGACTTAAATTACATTGAAATGTTTATTAATGCATTACATGAGAAAATTTTTTGTCTTACTAGCAGTTTCATGAGATAACGTAGTTCTGAATTGTTATAGGCCAAGGAACTTTTGGCACAGAGCTCAGAGATAAAGTAACTTTTGTCAGTGCTTCATGATTTACGAACAACAAAAACTTTAAAAGAATATATATATGCCAGAAATCAGGATAGGTATTTCGGTTCTGCTACTGAGTAATTTTATATTGTGTGGGCCTGTTTACTTTGGTTGCATGTAATTTCTGATGTACAACTAATTGAACTTCAGCGTTTGTACAGAAACAGCTTAAGCAACTTTTAATAATCTTCAGCACATGAATTCTGGAAAAAGCCCAGGACTTTCAGGTGTGCTGCCTGAACGATAACGTTCTCTAGAACACTTTAGTTCCTGAAGATTATATTTATTTGGTTTATGAGCTATTTTGTTAGTTATATAGATAGTTAGTTGGTCAGACATTCAGGTAAATAGTTAATTGGTTAGTTTGTTAGTTGATGACTAAGTTCCTTAGTTAGTTGATTAGTTAGTTAGTTAGTTAGTTAGTTGGTTAGTTAGTTAGTTAGTCAGTTTAGTTAGTTAGTTAGTTAGTCAGTTCGTTAGTTAGTTAATTAGTTGATTGGTTAGTAATCTAGTTAGTTGGTTAGTTAATTGGTTAGTTGGTTAGCTTGTTAGCTATTTACTTCGTTAGTTAGTGAATTAGTTGATTGGTTGGTTGGCTAGTTATTTAGTTACTTAATTAGTTAATTAGTTAGTTAGTTAATTAGTTAATTAGAAAGTTAATTAGTTAATTAGTTAGTTGATTAGTTAGTTAGTAAATTAGTTAGTTAGTTAGTTAGTTAGTTAGTTGGTTGGCCAAAGAGTGAGATATTTAGTTAGTTAAATAGTTAGACAAACCTTAAAAGATCTTGGCTTTGGGACAGGATGTTCATCAAATGATGACCCTGACATATCTTTGAGCTAAAAGAAAACGAAAAGTTTGCTAAATTTGCACATTTGTTACGCAAAGCTTGGCCAGGCGACCTTACGAGTGGCAGATATTCAAAGCTTAAATATGCAAGATGATATGATATTGCAGATAAAGACGCACTAGGAAGGTCACATGGGGACAGGCGAAGGAAATAGAAAGACGAAGAAGAAGAAGAAGAATATGGGCAAAAAGAAGGTACAGGACAGTTGAATAGGAATTGTTCAGTTAGAAGGCAAATAAGAATTAGAAAATAGTTTGAAGAATAAGAAGAGCAAAAGTAGTAGCAATAGTAGAAGAAAAAGAGGAATAAGAAGAAGACGAATAATTATAAGAAAAGGAAGGAGAAGACGAAGAGCAAGAATAATTATAAGAAAAGAAAGAAGAAGTTGAAGAAGAAGAATAATTATAAGAAAAGGAAGAAGAAGAAGAAGTTGAAGAAAAAGAAGTTGAAGAAGAAGAATAATTATAATAAAAGGAAGAAGAGAAAGATGAAGCACAGGAAGGTGTAGAAGAAGAAGAAGATAAACAGAAGACGACTAGGAGGAAGGAGAATAAGAGGGACAAGAAGTCAGTGAAGTTTTAAAGAAGAAGTGTAGAGTGAAGGCAAACTCACCCTTCTTGGAACAGGAGGTGGAGGAAGTTCTTTGGCAACCTATGGGAAGAACATTCGACAAGTAAGAAGAATGCTGATGAGGATCAAAACGACACGATCGAAACGTTCTACAAAATAAGTCTATATTTTTGAATTTCTTGTTTAAATATTTTATATAAATAAAGTAAGTTAAATTATATTTAGTGTACAAATGAAACCAAAATGTAAAACCCTGTCTTGACATTTAATTACGTTTTGTGTCTCGTCTTCCATGTGATTCTAATGAGAAAGCATTCACTCAGCTCTATCAGCTCCATCAATCAAGTATCATTAACTTTACCAGAAATCTGGTTGAATAAAAACAAAGGTTGCACGGAATCAAAGGTTGCCACTTCGAGCTGAGCCCTGGAGCATCATAACAGTTTCGGTTAGTGTTTTCCTACCTATTCGATGCGACTGCAGCCAGTAAAAAGGAGAAGAACAGCATTTTTCATTGCCCCTTGATGAGGGACAGGGCTCCCACGATAGATATCCATGATTTTTAATGGTAAGTGGTGATTGTCATGTCGAATGCTTAATCTGTTTTCTTACTTACAGAACTATAACAAAAAGCTACGGTATATTATGGTTAAGGTAAGAGAGTTTTCCTATAATCTATATCTGGATATAAGAAATTGTGATTCAGTTGTCTTCATACCTCGTTAGATAAGTGATCAGATTTCGGTCTGAAATAGGAGTAATATTGTATAAGATGAAAGCATAATTATGGCTAAAATAAGATAACTATTGGAAAATACTGGTCCAAAAAATCTCAAATGAAAATCTCTATAAGTAATAGAATTCTGAAGCATGCAGTATTAAAGTCACAAGGAGAGGACTAACATGGTTGGGCCACGGTCTAAGAATGAATGCTGAAACAAGGTGAAGGTGAAATAGTGTTTTAGCGCCAGTTGCTAGGATCGAGACCTCAGCTCTGGCTGTGATGCTACTGTAGCTAGGGCTCGAACCCTGACCTCGCTGAGCTTACCACGAACCAGCTGGATTAGGCCACAGCACCACAGCACCTACAGTCTGAATGGGCCGTAGGCATGAGCGGAAAAATTAGAAATTAACGAGGAAACTTACCCTTGACTGACTGTTGGATCTCCAATCCAAATAATATCTAAAATGGGGAATAATGATAAAGAATTAAAATGCAAAATAATGAGTGCAAAGTACTATATCATTTAATATTAAGTGTGGCAGGAGTGGTCATAGTCTTCATCATGGTTATACATTTGATTGTACAAGTATATTTTAGCAAAAGATGAGAATTGCTGTCAAATTACCTGACGTTGTTTCTGCAAGAGGAGACGCGGGGACATTGGGTTAGATAACGCTTTACTTAGTCGTTTCTTTGGTGGAAGAGCTGGTACATCTAAAAAATAATAGTAATAAGACAGAAATACTGAGTAAACAGCGTAACAAATAAATTGGCTGTTCAGTAGTATAAGATGATGTGAAAGCGTAAATGCAGGATTCTAGGGGCTGAGTCTATAAAACAATGCAGTAATTAATGTGGTATAATGTGGTACTTAATGTCTATAAGTGCGCCAATGTAGGATTCTAGGGGACTGACTCTGTTTTCTTTTCTTCCTAACTGAAATTCCTCCGGTCGATGACCGTAACTTTTCCTTAATCTGGGGACTGGCTCTACCCAAAATCCTCTTTATATTGTAAACGTGCCTGGATACCTGTTGATACCAGGTGAATATTTACACATAGTTCTTCAGCTTAACAGCAAAGGTTGTCTCAGAAATAAATGAGGGACTATAGTTTTTAAAACAGTAGATGGAAACACGTAGATTGCTCTTCAGTCAACAAAACACCAACTTTTTTCAAGAAATTAAGTTACAACTTGCACGGTAATGGATGGGTTCCATGTTGGTAATTTGACTTGAGTTATCGTAAACATTGAATACTTAGGCTGCATTTTTAGTTTATTTCAGGGACTTAAGTTACAGCTTTTTCTTCACTCTGACCTCTGTGTGACCTAGATAGTCTAGTAGTTCAGCAGTAAACAACTTACAGCATGGATGCCTCCAAGCTCCATCTCACCTCCCCTTAGCTTTTTATTTCAGGTTATCATATCTTATTACAAAACATGATGAAAATGCTTGTTATACATCAACAAACCTGGTGGGGACTCATTCTTATCAGGAAATGCACCAATCAGTTCATAATTTTGAGGAGTAAATTTCTCGAAATTTCCACTCTGTATAGATCCTATGAGAGGAGCACAAAATATCGCTTATTTTATACTTTTCCATACGAGATATTCATAATGCTTACATTACATTACATCAATCATCATCATCATCATCATCATCATCATCATCATCATTACCACCATCATCATCATCATCATCATCATCATCATCATCATCATCATCATCATCATCATCATCATCATCATCATCATCATCATCACCCCACCATCATCATCATCATCATCATCATCATCATCATCATCACCACCATCATCATCATCATCATCATCATCATCATCACCATCACCATCACCATCATCATCATCATCATCATCATCTAGAATAGGTTCTGTGCAGCTATTTTACACATGCATTGCATCCTTATGCAATTATCCTTGCTTTATCAAAGGCGTCAAATACATATCAAACATGATCATATATTTCATCTATCTAAGTATTGTTACTTACTTCGTAAACTCAGATCATTTCTCATACTGACAGCTGATTGCTCATTGACTGAAAAATAAAAGTACAAAAGTACAACAAAACCTTAAGCCATCCATTAGCTACTACACAATACCATTTGCCAGAAGATCTCTCCCAGCCAACCATGGCTTAAGAGAGCAAATCTGGCGAGCGAAGTTTTGGGATGATAATGATTAGGAATATCAGACATATTAGCACGAAGAAAATTTATAACAGACATTGGACAGCAAGTCTATAAAATAAAAAATTACGTTTCACAAACTTACCATCTTCATCGTTACATCTGATGCTTTTCAAATCTAAGAACAAAGTAAACTAATCTAAATTTCTGTAACTTGTTGTTATACGCTAAAGGAACAAAAGTATTGCGAAGCTTGTTCTAAAATGGCGGCCAACAGGAGCCGTAGGCCCAAATAACAAAAATAACATTAAAAAGCCATGATGGCTCAGGGGCTTCGCCGAACTTTATTTAGGCGGGAAAATGTTCAAAATTTCATTGACTTTCCTTCAATAAGAGTAAAAAGTCTACGATTCATTGAATGATTTTCAAGCAGCAAATTAAGTAAAAGATTATGTCATCACCTGCAACAGCTCTTACAACAGAACTCCGTCTTCTTTTGTTTGGTAAATTGATTTTAGCTCTTCCCCTAAAGACAGGCACGAAATAGTACAAATTAACGTAATATTAAGTTGACATATCAATTTCAACTGCAAGCTTCAAAATCTAATTTAGTTGCTGTGTTATCGTGGCCTAATCTAGTCGACTCTTTGTGTCAGAAGCTCAGCGAGGTCGGGCTTCGAGCCCCAGCTACTGTAGCGTCACAGCCAGAGTTGAGGCATCGATTAGTTAACCTGCTACTGAGATTCAGATCTCACCTTCACCTTCATTTGACCAGCACCAAAAAAAGAGCAGCTCATTTTCTCAAATCCGGTTCGATAGCCCTGACATTCAATCTACAGAAACTATACCATGTACAGTAGAAACAAAGTGACGGCTTGTAAGTACGTAATCATGCTGTAACAGGTGAAGGTGCAATGGTGAATTTAGCGCCAGTCACTAGGATCTCAGTATTAGGTTAACTAATCAAAACCTCGACTCTTGCTGTACCGCTATCATAGCTAAGGCTCAAACTCCGACCTCGCTGAGCTTCTGACACCATGAGCCAGCTTGATTAAGCCACGACATCATAGCAGCAGCAGGCAAACTGATGGCTACGCCCTAGTTGACCACTGCAACAATTCCTGATCCAAAATCTACGTGAACTCTTTTCTTCAATTTTTTTCTGAGCAATAAGCAAAGTGCTTTCGCTAGAGCTGATTTTCCTGTTTGGAAATAGTGTTTCTTCGATACAAAAAGTGCTTTCTTCTTCTAAAAAGGGCTTCTTCGACATATAATAACAGCTTTATAGTGTCGTAAAATAACGGTTCTATGAAATGTCGTAGAACAATTAAGATTCTATGAAACAACAAGATACCTTATTTCACCACTCTCGTCTCCAAGATGTGTTAGACAAGTGACAAATTCTTCTGTACTACTTCTCAGAAGTCTTTTAGAGATACAACACATTCACCTAATAAAATGAGCCTTAATTATAATTACATATTAAATTTGACTGGAAATAAACATTGGAATCTCTCCAGCCATACTAAGAACGAGAACAGTACAAAGTTTGTAAATTGTATCCAGCTCATGCCTTTAAAAAAGCAGATTATTGCAGTACATGTAGTATAGTGTAGCGTAGTATAGCGTACATGCGTAAGCGTAAACGGTACCTAACAGAGACGCGGTGCTTTTGACCGACCTGAAACATCGAGAGGGAAAAACTTATCGAACAGGATTCAGGATAAGACAAGCTAAATAAAAGATCACTTATACTTTTTACCATATGACTCGTGTCCATCATCCCCTTTTATTGATATCAGAAGATGCTGATCTTCTAAATATCCTTGGGTTGATAAAGCAGGAACAAGCTTGATAAGGAAAAGAAAAATATCAGTAAGGTTAGATAAACAAACAGAAGATAAATAACGTCAGTCAGTCAGTCAGATCAGTCAGTCAGTCAGTCAGTCAGTCAGTCAGTCAGTCAGTCAGTCAGTCAGTCAGTCAGTCAGTCAGTCAGTCAGTCAGTCAGTCAGTCAGTCAGTCAGTCAGTCAGTCAGTCAGTCAGTCAGTCAGTCAGTCAGTCAGTCAGCCAGCCAGCCAGCCAGCCAGCCAGCCAGCCAGCCAGCCAGTCAGTCAGTCAGTCAGTCAGTCAGTCAGTCAGTCAGTCAGTCAGCCAGTCAGCCAGTCATTCAGCCAATCAATCAATCAATCACTAAATCACCTTTGGTAAGTCAGCTTCAAGCCATCCAGGAAATGAGTACAGTGTATCAGTTTTGGTTTCATATTTACAATTTGCAACTGAATTGGGTTTTGAATTTACAGCTCCTGCAAAAAACATATGAATTTCAAACAATCATCATATCTCCCAGTCCCGATAAAAGCAATGAATAGGAAGAGATAGGATACGAATGTTTTTTAATGCCGTCAGAATGATACTAACCTTCGAGACATGTTGAGTGAAAATTGATGATAAACTTTGTCTTGGAACTAGTTCGCACCTGGATAATAAGTTTTTAAAATTTTCGATTTGAGCAATGGTGGACATGAATAGCTCGATAAGAACGGATAATATATACATATACAGTAAGAAAAGATGACCAACAATAATATCAGTCAATCAATGAAAAAATCTCTTACCTTGGCTTTAATTTCTAAAAATTCAATTCTGACAGGCTCTTGTTTTGCATTCAGCGAGTGGCAAGCTGGCAAAAAAAACAAGGTATCGTTATACTGAAATTAAGCATTGGTAGCAGCAAGTATACTTTTCGATTTAGTTTAAGTCTTGTGATTTAATAAAAATGTTTACCTGGACCGGGAGATTGTGAAATTACGCCAACATCAAATGTGGCAAAAACAGGAAAATGATCACTGGTACAAATATCTTCAGTTGCACCTGAAAACCAAGTAGGAAACTGAGTATGAAACCGAAGTAAACTATAGCAAACTAAATTAAACCAAAGTAAACCAAAACAAACCAAAATAAACCAAAGTAAACCAAAGTAAATCGAAGTAAACCAAAGTAAACCAAAACAAACCAAAGCAAACCAAAGTAAACCGAAGTAAACCAAAGTAAACAAAAGTAAACAAAAGTAAACCAATTAAACCAAAGTAAACCAAAGTTAACCAAAGTAAACCATTAACAACCAAAGTAAAACAAAACAAACTAAAGTTACCCAAGTAAACGAAAGTAAACGAAAGTAAACCAAGGTAAACCAAAAAAAAAACAAAATAAACTTAATTAAAGAAATTAAAAAGTCTAGTCAAGAAAAAGGAAATGCATGCTTACCATAAGACGTGTTAGCAATAAACATTTCTGGGAAAGATTTCCATAAAACTCTGTCACACCATGAAGGCAAATTTGTAAGAATCTAGAATAAGCAAAAACTTACAGCAACAAATTACAAGATACAACCTTAAAACACTACTAAGACGATACCATGGGTAGCAAAAGCTGTCTACCCCATGGTCACACAAAACATTGTATATTTTCTATGAAATTTGAAAAATAAATTGTGCACTTACTACAGCGCCAGGTTTTCGTTTCACCCAGATGTAACTATTATTACAGCCAATTTTGTATCGATATGTAGGACGAAATTTCACTACTTCTTCCTCTAAGGAAAAGTTTAGTAAACCAAAGTAAATCAAAGTAAACCAAAGTAAACCAAAGGTAACCAAAGTAAACAAAAAATATATTTCTTTCAGATGCTGGTGTGTTATGGAGTTTGCAGAATAAGATAAAGAACAAATAATATAAAAATTCGAAGAAGAATGAAAAAGCATAAATTCATAGATATGAATAAATTTGCATAAATTAAAGAATATGAATAAATTTGAATAAAGTAATGAATATGCATAAATTACCAAAACCAAAGAAAGCGTTTCCTAATCTTTTCTCCATCGGGAGTTGATCATGCTCTTGCAAACTTTGTAATTCATTCTTAGATATTTTCTTGATAACGTCCTGTTAAAAAAATCTTTTAATATAAGGAGTCTTACAAAAATTGGTCTAAGGCCCTGGGAAAATGATAAACATTGCTTGTCAAGCATTTGGAATTTGCTTATCAAGCTTATCATTTGTTTGACAACGTCACAAAACATTGCTTGACAAGAAAAAGTAAGTTAAAGTCGTTACTTGACACAAGCAAAAAATGTTTAACGAGCATTGTTTTGCAACGTGGTAAAAATAGTGAAACATTTTGTTTGACAAACAATTGTCAGCTGTTTTGCAGTGACAAACAATTTTTGATAGTTTTGCCAGTGCCTAAGTTTCATAATGTACGAAAAAGTTCAAAATTTTCAGCTTATTACAGCAAATAAAGTTTGACGAGCATTGTTTTCCAACGTGGTAAAAAAGTGAAACATTTTATTTGCAAACAATTGTCAGCTGTTTTACAGTGACAAACAATGTTTGATAGTTTGGCCAGTGCCTTAGTCTTATAATGTATGAAAACAGTGAAACATTTTCAGCTTATTACAGCAAATAAAGTTTGACGAGCATTGTTTTCCAACGTGGTAAAAAAGTGAAACATTTTATTTGCAAACAATTGTCAGCTGTTTTACAGTGACAAACAATGTTTGATAGTTTGGCCAGTGCCTTAGTCTTATAATGTATGAAAACAGTGAAACATTTTCAGCTTATTACAGCAAATAAAGTTTGACGAGCATTGTTTTCCAACGTGGTAAAAAGTGAAACATTTTATTTGCAAACAATTGTCAGCTGTTTTACAGTGACAAACAATGTTTGATAGTTTGGCCAGTGCCTTAGTCTTATAATGTATGAAAACAGTGAAACATTTTCAGCTTATTACAGCAAATAAAGTTTGACGAGCATTGTTTTCCAACGTGGTAAAAAAGTGAAACATTTTATTTGCAAACAATTGTCAGCTGTTTTACAGTGACAAACAATGTTTGATAGTTTTGCCAGTGCCTAAGTCTTATAATTTATGAAAAAGTTCTTCATATTAAAAACATCTTCAGCCTATTACAAGCAAACAAAGTTTGAAGAGCAATGTTTCAATACATGTCCAATTGGTCAAACATTCTAGCATATGGTAAGAAAATTTGATGGTATGATTGAGAGTTTATCAAGCTCCAAACTAAGAAGTAAATAATGTAAAAATAAAATCACTCTACCTCAATTTGTATATTGTGAATTCTATAATTAAGATCTCCAAACCAAAATAAGTGATGAAATTGGCAGGAAATATCGAAAACATTTTCTTGCCCAAGATTAAGACCACGAAGAATATCATGGAAATTTTGATTTCGCCTGTTCAAGAAAAATATTTGCGTTATCAATATACTTTTAAAACAAACAAAAAAACCGAAGGCTACAAATGAAAATCAAATGATCATATTGAATTTGAATTTTTGTACCTTGCAACTCTTTCTGTTCTGGCAGATAAATGACAATTAACAAAACAGAAGGAGGTTTTTCCAAGGAAAAATGAGATTCCGACTGCACCTTTGTTTCCTGAAAGAAAAAATACAAAAGAAAATTCAGTAAAAATTCACGTCAAAGAATCTCAATTTTGCCTTGCCAAGGCTCTAAGTTACTATTCTACTTTATGACAAAAAACCCAGGGCAGGCTATGACAGAGTGCTGGCAACCTAGAGAAAATATTATACACGCTTTTATTTAATAAAGAACCTAGCTCAAGTACTAGTTCCTAAAACTCCTTTTTTTCGATCTCTTTTGACGAAATTGTGGTACAAAAAATTCCTTTAAAATTCCTTAATTTTAACTGAACATTTTGTATCATGACTATTATGAGGTGACACTTGTATGTGAGCTAAGCTGGTAACTACTCGAGGAAACATTTGATACACGCGCGACATACATTAATGCGAGTTTTGACGGGGTTTTGACTGCAAATGAATGGACACGGCTTCGTAATTCTTGAATGTTTGTAGTGATATAAATAATCAAAATTATTAAGTTCGTCAACGATTTTATCTTTAGCAGCATAAGTTCTGTAAATTATCCAGCCTTCTAAATGTAGGTATCTTACAAAGCGGTTCTTTTTGAAAAAGCGTATATCTCAGTCTTTTTCGGATGCATATTCCAATCTTTAAATCATATTCATAAGATACTCACCCAGTGCATTCGCGATTCCAGTTTTTACAACAGATTTTTTGAGATAGCTGATTTTACTGATGTGCAGAGGGCGAACGAATATTACCAGACGAATGTCCCATAACGACCATTTTGCAATCTGGAAGCAGAATTTGAGAAGACTTAGGCCCTGGCCAAAAAATCAAACATTGTTGGTGAAAAATTACTATTGCTTGAGATTTTGCTTTGGAAACAATGTTTGATCGTCTTGCCACGTCACAAAACATTGCTTGACAAGCCGAATTCCTTCAGCGATGTTTCTGACAAACTTCAAAAACATTCTATGCCTGTATCAAGAAAAAAAGTTGGACGAGTAATGTTTTGTGATGTGGCCAAACGGTCAAACATTGTGTTTCACAAGAAAAGCCCAAATGTTTGATAAACAATGTTTGATCATTTGACCAGGGTCTAAAAACTGAAGCAAAAAACTCATATTTTCATATTTTTCAAGCGTTACAACATTATTACTAAGAAAGAAACTATTCAAGCAGAAATAATGCAACTTGAAAAAGCAAATATAATGATAATACCATTTTATATTCAATGTTGAATATTTTCTTCAGAGTTTCTCTAAGCTTAGTCACCCATTCTTTCTCGTGTAAGCCACTTTCCTATGCAAAATCAAAACGAAATTTATTAAGTTCGCATACAAACAAGATGAAAGGCCCTTGCTAAACGATGGAACATAGTCAAACATTTGAGATTTGCTATCAAACATTGCTTGAAGCAGAATTTGATAGCAATTTTTTTGCAAAATTTCAAAAACATTTTCCGCTTGTCATAAGGGGAAAATTTGACAAGCAAGTTTAGTGATGTGGCAAATGGTCAAACATTATGGTTTACATGCCTGAAAGTCTCAAATGTTTTAGCAAAATGTTTGATCGCTTGACCAGGGCTTACAGATCCCACCATACGTTTTGGGTAGTACCAAAACAGGATTCAAAACAATTAACTCGTTTAACTCGCTGAAAAGTGACGTGACGCTAACTAAGAGTTACAAGAAGCAACTTCAGAGATTGCATTAGATAATTGTTTACGGCTTTCGTTCCAATGCAACACAAGAACTCTCCTGTAAATGTCTGCAGGAGTTGCAACGAAAATACAGAAAGTAAGTATAACTGAGATTGTCAGTTGATACGATAATGTTTACCTGCGTTCCCAAAGCAACTATATCATACGGATTATCGACGTCGAAATCTTTTACTTTTCCATCCCCAATACATTTGAGCCAAGAACGTATGTCATCAGGAGGCTGGGCATTAGCTGAAAGATTATGCAAGTAAATTAGTGAATTTAACGTGAAAATAAAAGAAGAAGAAGAAGAAGAGGAAGAAGAAGAAGAAGAAGAAGAGGAAGAAGAAGAAGAAGAAGAAAGATGGAAGTAGCAACAGAAAAAAGAGATTTTTAAGAAGAAGAAGAAATTGAAAGATGAGAAGAAAAAAAGAAAGAAGAAAAAAGAAGAGAAGTAGCAGAAAAAAAGAAAACATAAGGAAGGAGTTAAGAGAAAGAAGGTCAAGAAGAAGAAGAAGAAAATATTATAAAGACCAAGAAGAAGAACAAAAACACACAGAAGAAGAATTAGAAGATAAAGAAAATAGAAGCAGAAAAAGAAGAGGAAGAATGAAATAGGAGAAGTAGACAAATGAGAAGATGGAGCAGAGGAGAAGGGGGAGAGTAAGAAGAAGAAGAAGAAGAAGAAATAGAAGGGGAAGAGGAAGAGGAATATGTAGAATGAACAAGGAAGACGAAACTAGGTAGCAGCAAAAAAAGAAAGGAAGAAAAACAAGAAGTTGGAGGGAGGGAAGAAAAAAAGGAAAAAAGTAGAGAAAGAAGAAGAAATGGATGAAGTAGAAAGATGAAAAGAAGGAGAAAAAGTAAAGAAGAAGTAGAATGAAAAAAGAAGATGGAGGGAAGTAGCAGCAGAAAAGAAGAGGAAGAAGAATACGACGAGGAAGAAGCTGGAATAGGACAAGGAAGTGGAAAAGAAGAAGAGCCAGACAAATGGGAAGATGGAGAAGAAGAAGAAGAAGAAGAAGAAGAAGAAGAAAGGATTGAATTGACCATAACCACTTACCCATATTCCATGATCCTACAAATACAGAAAGTTCATTTGGTCCTGTTTCTGAATTGCTAGAAGGCACTGCTTTCATGTGTTCTATCATCTGGCAAAACAACTCTCGAGCCTGATAAAGTAAAAGTGGAACACATCACTTGGTGGAATACAACGTAAAAACTCCAATAGACAGGATAACAATAGTCAGCTTAATTATTAACTATTTTCTTCCATAAGTCCCCAGGATGGGAGGGAGCTCTCCAAAAACGTTGCACTTACAAAAATATTGGGGTTTGTCATGATAAGCGATGATTCTCATGTCTAATACAGTGTATGAAACAGCCTTCATAAATGTGAATTAATTTACTCATATATATTTGAGTTTCACCTTGAAATCTTCGAATATATATGTGGTCATTTTTTTATCCACTGTAATGCCAAGACTTGTTTTCGATGCTTTATCTTTTAAAATTTGATTAACTAAAAAGAAGTCATTAATACCAGTCAATAAACAAACATCATGTTCTCATGCAACACATTGGTATTATTTAATTTTAAAAAGTACTCGAAAAAGAAGAAGAAGATGAAGATGAAGAAGCAGAAGAATAAAAGGAGACGCCGAAGAAGAAGACGATGAAGTAGAAGAAGAAGAAGATAATGATGATTGTGAAGAATAAGAAGAAAAGAAGAAGAAGAAAAGAGAACTAGAAAAGGTAATAGAAGAAGAAGAATAAGATGATGATGATGAAGCTGAAGAAGAAAAACAGGAAGAGTAAAAAGAAGAATAAGATGACGATGATGAAGAAGAAGAAAAGGAAGTAGCAGAAGAAGAAGAGGAGGAGGAAGAGGAAGAGGAAGAAGAAAAGGCTAGAGGAGAAGAAAAGGAAAAAGAATAAGATTAAGAAGAAGAAAAAGATGAAGAAGAAATATGAGAGGAAGGAGAAAAAAGAGAAGAAGTAGATGAAGAAGAAAATAAGGAAATAGAAATAAGGAAATAAAAAGCAGCTGGAAGAGGAGAATGAAAAGAAAAAGAAGAGATAAACATAAACAAAAGATAAAGCAGAAAAATGAGAACAAAAACAAGAAGAAGAAGAGGAAGAGGAAGATGCTGGAGGAGGAGAAGAAAACTAAGAGAAAGAAGAAGTAAATATATTAATTTCTTTATATTTTAATTGTAGAACAGTTTTGTAAATTTCACTAACTTCTTGCCAATGCACATGTATTGCTCATATCTTCTGTTTCCTCCGGGCTTTTCAGAAATGAAACTTTTCCTAAAAAACAAAATCAAATTTCACATGATGAGAATGTGATAATGCTTCTCAACAAAGCTAAGTTTTAAACTAGATACAATTTTGAATATTTTACTGTGAAAATATTTTCGACAAACCTTCCTTCATATTGACTGATATGAACAGCTTGTTCTTTCGATTTCCTTTACAAACCTACGAAATCAAAGAATTATTCATAGCTATAGTATTATATCGATTAAAGGCCCGAGGCGTGTATCAAGTATTTGATCTTTTAAGGTGATGCGTGTCCATGGGGGAATTCAAGAGGGAGGGGCTTATTTTGAAATCAACTTTTTTGAATGAAGACTATTAATCACTGAAGGTTCTAAATATGAATTTGATTATGGTAAAAATAGAAAAGAAGGAAAAACTCAAGAGAAAGAAAGCATGTTTTCTAACTTCTTCCGTAATTCTTTTAACCTCGTTGAATTAGTTATTAACTGACATCGTCCACTGATTGAAAAAACGCATCACTTTAAGAGGGGTGTTTACTTTAAAGGGGCATTTGTAAGAAGGGGGCTTTAATAGTGGCAATACGATACCTGAAAAAATTGGCAAATTCCTTGTTTGTGTCTTGAACTAGTAAATGATCTATCTCTAGTTGAAGGAGTAACTTCGCACGTTTCTTCTGGTGTTGAAGCTTCTTGTTTTGAATTTCCACTGTATTCTTTTAGGATTTTGCATGACTAGAAAAATGAATAAGAAACAATAGTACAAACATAGAACGTTTTGGAAGAACCACTTCCTTGAAAAACGGAAGACTTAAGAGAAGTTGATTTCGAAACAATTTCTATGCGACGTCTGCGAAATCTTCCAGCTACGGCGTCAGGAGAGTCTGGAGTCTGCAAAGCCTCTGATTTCCACGAGAGTTGTCCAAAAGAACGGGAATTTCATCTCTTGAAAGTCTCCAGAAAAAGAAGACGCAGAAAAATGTCCCAGAAGAACGCACACTGTGAAAGCTAACCAGTATAGTTTACGTTGGTCAATGTGATATGAAAATTAGAACCATAGCAGTCCAGGGACAACGTAACAATGGAATGAAAATCAAGAGGCAGCTATAGCCATCTCGTAGAGTAACTGTAGTAAGGACTGAATCATAAGTTGGAAAATAATTTCGCAAACCTTTCTTTCTAAGCTCAGCATCTGAGATTTACAGGTTCCCAGAAGATTGAGAATTCCTTCATAATCAGCGGTGTATTCCTGCATGCCCTGATCAAATACAACAAACATTATGCTCCAGAATATGAGAAGAATTATCTAGAATTAGCAACTTGTATTACAAAACTAGATGCTCCTCGGGATGGAACTTTAAATGAAGAGCATTCGCTCGCTACTGCAGTGAAACAAGTCTTCCGAAACATCCTCAAGCAATTCTGCTTGTCATGCAATGTTTTGTGATGTGGCCCATCAGTCAAACATAGCATGTAAAACAAATCTCAAATGTTTAACCAACAATGTTTGATTGTTTGGCCAAGTCCCTGTTCACCTGTTCATTGCTTGCTTGAAAGAAGGCTATAGCAAAACATTCAGCAGGACCACTCAAATATAAAGACGAAAACAAATTTTCATTTGTGAAATGCAAGAGACGAACAACTTACTTTGGACTCTAGCGAGGAATGCTTGCTCTTCTGAGGAGATGGGAACTGAAAAATAATAGACAATTTTCAAACTAGCAAATCTTTTTACGAAAAGTATAAAACCCTGGCTAAGCAATCAAATATTGTTCGAATGTTTGAGCACGTAAGAAAACATTGCTTTGCAAGCATGAATAGACAGAAATCGTTGCAAGATGTTTTTGACCCAATAAGAAAATGTTTGATGAGCAATGTTTTGTGACATGGCCAAACAATAAAGCATTTTGCTTTACAAGCAAGTTATAAATGTTTGACAAAAATGTTTGCGCGTTTGGCGATGGCCTAAGTGAACAAAGCAAAGAAAAAGAAAGAAGCAGTTCTAGCGTGAATATATTTTGCAGCACAAAATCAATTTTATATTTACTTGTGAAGTTTTGTTCTCTCCAACATCAAATAAGTCCTGCAGAAACTCGAGTCTTTTCTCGAAAAGCTCTAGCGATCTAAAACAAAAGACTTTCTTAAAAGGGGTAAAAAAACTGCAATTTTCCGACAAGCGCGTACAACATAGCGTGAAATGTTTGGGGTTTGCTGATAGGTAGTAGAAAATGGACTCTGATTGCAAGGGTTTGGAACAATCCAGAAGCTTCTTATGATCATCACGGAGCAATTTAAAAAGGAATTGAAACTTTAAGTAGTTCGGTATAAACACATTACAGACAAGATTTTTGAAAAAAGTGCCATACCGTAGTTGATCGGTTTTGAACAGAAGACTACATGATCAGAGAGCCAAAGATGATGCCACTAAGCCCAATGAAATCATCGAGTAACTCCCCGAGTCATACAGCCCATAGCTCTCCTCCCATTTGTCTTTTTGTGTTTCGGCTACGTTGAGCCTTCTTCAGCACAATACATATAGGTAACTTTTGTAAAAAGAACAAAAGACTAATACATGAATAACTTACTTGTAAAGATCTCCGGCTGCAGATGCCAACATCTTCTGCAGGAAAGGTGGCCTTGTTGCACCAGCTTCGACTTTTTTCAAATCTCGTGGTAAGCCATTTGAAATATATGCATCAACAACTTCTTGAAATTGAAAGTCTCCCCTGAAGAATTAATCAAAAAGGGATATTCAAAGCAAGCTACAAACTAAAAGCAGACTGATAGGAGGAAAAAGGAAACATCCACACGACCAGAAATGTCCTAAGCTTTCGAATTTAGCTTTACAGGTGAAGAGATGTGATTTAATTGGCAAATGTTCCCAAAATTAGCAGGTTTAACATTGCTTATTTCCTTCAACTGGTCAACAAGAACTGGAGAAAGATTTCTTGATCTGTCTATTCTTACGATTGAGAACGAGGAGGCAACGCAATTGATAAAGGGTAGCTAATCAACACTTTTGCCAGAATGAATGCCCGTAGAGATAAACTCTGACTTTTGGCAATTGCCTTATATCAAAACTCTTGTGTTTTTCTAACTGAATATTTTGTTCCTTGTTCGCCCTTAAATTCAATCGAGTAAAGTATTTCTCTCCCTCATTATGTTTGACCAGATTTCGGACAATATTTTCATTGAGAAAGGGAAAGGGGCCCTTTATTCCTAAGCACCCCGAACTGTTCTGCTATGCCACTGGGCCCCCTCTCACATTATCTCCACAAAGAACATTTAAAAAAGAATTTCGAAATAAATTACATACAATCTTGATTTCAATGTGTCCTTCTGCAGCCTAAAGAATGTGCTGACATTGTCTCCCTCCTCCGCATCATCTTCGGAATCTGTTGAGAATCATGAGAGGCATAAGGATCATAAGAATCACAAGAATCAATTCATAAGAATTGTAAGAATCAAACGGACCATAAAGGTGCACAGGGCAAATAAGAGTGATACAAATCATAACAATAACAAGAACCATAAGAATCATAAGAATCATAAGAATCATATGAAGCATGAGAATCATGAGAATCATAAGAATGATAAGAGTGATAAGAATCATAAGGATCATAAGAATCACAAGAATCAATTCATAAGAATTGTAAGAATCAAAAGGACCATAAAGGTGCACAGGGCGAATAAGAGTTATACGAATCATAAGAATCATAAGGCCCATAAGAATCATAAGAATCATATGAAGCATGAGAATCATGAGAATGATAAGAGTGATAAGGATCATAAGATTCATAAGAATCATAAGAATCATAAGAATCACAACAAATCACAAGAATTATAGGAATCACAAGAATTATAAGAATCAAAAGAATCACAAGAATCACAAGAATCATAAGAATCATCAGAATCACAAGAATCACAAGAATCACAAGAACAATAAGAATGATAAGAGTGATAAGAATCATAAGAATCATAAGAACCATAAGAATCCTAAGAATCATAAGAATCACAAGAATCACAAGAATCACAAGAACAATAAGAATGATAAGAGTGATAAGAATCATAAGAATCATAAGAACCATAAGAATCTTAAGAATCATAAGAATCATAAGAATCATAAGAATCATAAGAGCCATAAGAACCATAAGAATCATAAGAATCACAAGAATCATAAGAATCATAAAAATCATAAGAATCATAATAATAAGCAACTCTACTTACAGTGATTCAAAGACAAAGATGAAGGCAAAGTTATAAAGTTAAGGAAAGAAAGTGTTAAATTTACAACTCACCAGAATCTAAGTCATCTTTATCATCATCAATGATGCTGCCCTCTGCAACTACAGGTTCTGTTAACGGAGTGGGAAATTCTCTTACATCTCTTGGGACTTGATAGTAGCTGATCATATGCTCAAGTGATTCAAAAAGTGCTGCTGAACACCTTTAAGAGTCTGTTGAAAAAGAGTGTTAAATAAGAAGTTATATGTGTCAAAATATATTTGTCATCAATAGCAAACACTGGGATATATTTGCCCACAAGTACCATTCCGTAATAGATGGGATTCGAATCTAGATTGCATGACCAGACGGCCAACAATATTTCCATTGAGCAATAGAGCTCAATGAAGTTGCCAAGTAACTCCCTGAGTGATAAAGCCCAAGGTTCTCCTTCCATTACAGACCGGGGTGCTTATACATCATTTCACCATTGATACTAACCTGCAGAGACACCTTTCCGTCATTGCTTTTAACGATTTTGTAATGATGAACTTCATTTTTTATTCTGAAAAAAAAACAAATAAATTCAATGATCAAGATTAAAATGTTGTGCAGAGAATCATCTTTGACAATCATCTTTTGCGTGGATGATGAATTGGAAATTCTGGATTTTTCAAACAGTTTTAAATCTGGAATACAAAACCTCTTTTTCTGATAGTACTAATTGGATGGTACATAGTACTATCATGATTTCATCCAGCTTGCTGGCTGGTGTCAGGAAAGCAGTGAGATCAAGGTTCAAGTCCCAGTAATGACCCAACAGTATGCAGAGCATGGCAGTACTTGACAAGATCTCATGCATGCAGAAGCATATTCTGTTGTCCTTTCTATTGTTCTATTGTTTATTTTATGCATGCAGGCTGGCCATTGTATGGTGCATTCCTAGTATACACCAACTGAATACTGTAGGTGAAAGGTTAGACAATAGGACAACAGAAAAAACAACAGAAAATTTTTCTCTCATGCTGGAGATCTTAGGTGTGTAGTTCATGAAAGGCAGCTTGACAACAAGACTGGGTAATGGTAGCTTTGCACCTAGGGTTCTTGTTAGCCCAGGGGGGGGGGCACTTGATCAAATTTTGTAAGAGATGTGCCGCCCAAGCATCAAAAACATACCCAACCTTATACCAGCTTTTGAATCATGATAGTGGAGACCGTTTCTTGACCAAAATCGTGAAAATCTACATTGTTCCCCATACCAAAACACCCAAATCGTAAAAACTGAGCCGTTCCATTCCTTATTCTCTAAAACATAAATTTCCAGGGATGGGATAATACTTACAATACAGATAAAACTCGTGTTCCCGCCAATGATTCACTTTCTCGTACAAGATATGCACCTTCTTTTTCTGTCTTCATAAGACGTTCTTCGGCATTTATTCTGCTGAGATTTTTGTGGAACCATGACTTGCTGCTGTGCAGCGCCATGTTGTTATTTGAAACCGTCCCTTCTTTGTGCGACCATGCAGTGTCCTGTTGCTCAAGAAATCCTCGAATAACTACTCCACATACTTACGCATATTGTTCTTGCTGTTCTGTTTATCAAGACAAAGTCTAGCTTGCAGGAGAAAACGGACAACGACTAGTTTTCAAAGCTGACAACAGAAATCATTTCCATGTTAGGCCAATTTGACTTCCGCCTCTTACTGGATGCAAATAAACTCTCCCCAGATCCCTTACTGCAAATATTCATTTGAACAGCCTGTAATCTGAACACAGGGAAACCAGCATACTTCGCAAGGGGGTTTACCCCATCCCTGTGGATCTCCGTGGTCGACCCAAGGGCATTTACAGTCCAAAAAGGTGAAAATTTCAATTTCGCAAAGAACTTAGAATTTGATGTTTTTAATAACGGCCCCTTGCTGAAAAGCAAAAACATTGCTCAGTGCTGGAGATGAATGCCCCCACTTTCCTCCACAATGCCGAGACAATGTGGCTGAGGCGTCGCATCTTACGGTGGTTCCCGTTACAGGAAATCGCTATTCCCCCCATGAGTCTTCCGCCAGCCAACCGAGGGAGGGAATATCCGGCCCCTAGACCATGTGCTTACGCTTGGATACCCCTTGCTTACGCTTCGAACTCATGACACTGAACAATTACAATTGACATAGTCTTTATACTTATAGAATTTCTTCCGAAAATTCAAATAATGATGGTTAAAACTTAAGGCGCATGCGCTACTTTTTGACTCTCGGACTTCAATTCTGTTCAAATTCTTAAGGTAAAATTGACAATTAATACACATTTACACTTCTCCGCATGTTGGAGCTATTTTTACATGAAATGTCTATTTTTTCATTTTGGGAGACGCGCTGTATCTAATGACTTGCGTCAAAAAGAGGGGCGAGTTGGTAGTGGGGCGAGTTTACCTGTTACCCTTCCCTATAATCTTGGACCACGTATGCTGGAACTATTCAAAATGGCAAGATGTGAACAACGAGGACCCCCCTCACCCACCCCAAAGTAATGTTGAAGCATCTAATGTTTCTACAGGCATTCAACATTGTATGTGGGTGAGAGGAGATCATGAAAAAGTGATGATGAATCATAGTTTACACGCTTTTTTTATAAGAAACCTAGCTCGGGGCCTAGTTCTAAACGTTTCTTAACAGTTTCTTAATTAATTGAAATAAATTGCAGTAAAAACGACAAAAAACCTTCTGTGGGATACAAAATTGCTTACAGATGCGAGAAATCGCACAAAATTAGCCACTCTGGTGCGAGAAATAGCATGGAAATGCTTGAGAACTAATTACTACCTCCACAAATGTGAATCAGTATATTTGAAAACGGACGCAAAAATTTCTACAGTTTCTTAACTTTTCCCTCCTAGTTCTAAAAGTTTCTTAACTTTTTGTGTGTCTAGTTCTAGGTTTCTTATAAACCGGTTTCTTATAAAAAAACATGTAATTCAATTCAATGCCAGCGCAAACTTGGACTAGCCCAAGTCGTCTTTGATAAAATGAAGAGACATGAAGTCTGACTCTGAGACATGAAATCAAACCTAGGAACTGAACTTGAGAACTTGTGTAGAAAGTCTGAGGTTTTTCAAACAGAAACAACTTTTGCATCTCCAATTTTTCTCTGCATACAACCATTTAAGTAAAAAACTAAAACATCCGATAATTCGTTAATTTAAAAGGTTAACATGTAAGTACAGTAAGATAAGTTTAATTCTATCATTCAGCATTGCTACTTAATCTAAGTAATACTTGAACCAGTCTATGAAATACAACATGCTGATTGCTAAAGTTAGCAAACTGAATTGACTTGGTTGTTGGATTTTCAATCTGGTTTAAATAACGCTGGTAATGTTTAATCTTGTCGTAAAAACAGTGCAAAAGCAGTGGCGTTGGAAGAGCTGCAGTCCCCTAGCTGCGAAAAATTTTACGTTTTGGCCAAGTCGCAAAAATTTGCTTGTTTGTCAAATGGCATTGCTTTTCCAAAAACATTACGCAGCAAATTTTCTTGTTTTTGCTTGTCAAGCAATGTTTGTGACATGGCAAAACGTTCAAACACTGCTTCACAAGCCGCTCTGCAATGTTTGACAAACAATATTTGGTCGTTTGCCCAGGGGGTTAGAAGGGATGCTCAAGAGATTTCAAAGTAAGTTAAAATAATAAGGGTGGATTTTAATTACTTACTTCGTCTATTTGTTATGCTTAACAAACAATTTTTGATGGTTTGGACAGAACTCTAGTGCATACGATATGTTACGATATATTTTACAATACAGTAAGTACATACGTTTAAGTATAAATTAAAAAAGCTATAGCAAAAATTAAAAAACAGTATCTATTTACTTTACTAGGTTACTCAAAGAAATTCAAGTCAATGATATCTCACTGAAATTACTTAGCATGACATAAAGTTATACATTCATACGGCATTGGAGTACCGAATAATCGGGGGGAATCGGGGAGGGGTAGGAAAACGTTTGGAAAAGTGGGGTTGGAAAATATATTTCGACATCGTACGATTCAACTGCTCAAACGATATCATACAAGAGTAAACAAAAGCTCACATTGCAATATGGCAATGTAGATTACAGTATGCTCAACCGTAGGCCAGCAAAACGAAAATTTATGAATTCATCTATCTATTCAGCAAATTATGCTCAACTAATAAAATAAGAAGCGGGGAGGGGTTGGAATAAGAAGCGGGGAGGCGATTATTCGGTACTCCAGAGTAGATAGTTTCCAGCACCTAAAATGTCTTGCTTCTACGTGTTCGGCATTAAAAGTGAAAGAAACATTAAACATAACAAAGTCGTACAATACTTTATTGATGAATTCAGGTCATTGGCTCCGGGGATCCCGTGGTTGATGAATAATTAGGACTGGAACCTGGTGTATCAGGAAAGGCATCGTCAACTTGATAGTTGTGAATCACGTGGCCAGTTCCAGATGATGATCTTGACCGCAAAGCAAGCTGGGAAGAAACAGAGACACAGTTATCGAGAAGGTGAAGGTGTAATGGTGTATTTAGCTTTAGTCGCTAGGATCTCAGTAGTAGGTTAACTAATCGAGACCTCGACCCTGGTTGTGACGCTACCGAGGCTGGGCTCGAACACTGACCACACTGAATTTCCTGACACCACGAGTCAGCTGGATTACACCACGACACCACATCATCTTCAGAAAAGTCGAGATTGAAATGTTGAGAGAGTTTAGTTAGGGCTAAACCCTGAGAGTCGTTTAAGGGTTCTAGGGAACTTGGGAATGTATAAGAAATGTATCCAGAGAACAAGGGAACGTGGCCACAATTAAAAGGGAACGAAGGAACATCGGAAAATAGGGATCAGGTAAAATCCTCTATCAATCCGCTTGACTTCTAATCTGAAAATAATCTTACAAAACTCCGGGGAACAAGGGGATTTCTCAAGGGAACAAAGGAACATGTAACCCTCCTAAACGACCCTCTACCCTCTCTCGACACTCACTGCATTCGGTCCGTACCACGACGCTCCCTGGTCCGTACGTCATGCTTCAGGCCGAATATTTTGCAGCATTGACTTCCTAATAGTTCAATAACCGTATAGTATGTACTATGATGATAATAATAAAGAAACATATTGAATAAATTGAAGTAACCTTGATTTCCGTCCAGTTCAGTCTTCTGAGTGTCTCTCTGTCCATTGCAAAAGCAATTGCATTACAAGCACCTGTTATGAGAAATGCATTTTTCAAAAGCCTTGAAAGAAGGAACAGAACCAGAGAGTTCTATTTCTACAGAAGCAACGAAAACAGGTGAAACAGGTTTCAGTGAAATACAGCAGTAAAAATAAGGAACAAATTGAACAACTTACCTTGCAATGGACCAAAAATGACAGTGAGAATAAGAAGTGGGTAATTTGTTATTTCATTGCGATGAGTTGCATTATGAATCCTGCAGAGATGAATCATATGAATAAAGATGGCTGGCCTAACCGAGATCTGACAAAACAATAAACTCTTTGGTTTGTCAATCTTGTATTTAGCTGCATGAGCAATCACCCAGCCCGTTGAGGTGTGGACTTGCCCGAGTCGTCTGTTAAAAAAATGAAAGAGACTCTCATGACCGTCTCTTTTATTTTAAAAAAGACAACTTTGGCAAGTCCAAGTGAGGTGAGATCCGTGAGAAAACAACGTAGACCTCGCCTAGCAAAGATCTGTTGGAACAAAGAATCTTTTATTCGTTTAATTTGCTTTAACACGGAGAGCGGGCTAGCCTTGTCAGGCGATGAATATAAATGTTGACAGGAAGGTATGCGCAAGTGTTAATAAGCCAGGCCAGCTCGGTTAACCGGGCGTGAAAATTTATCCACATAAACGCTCTCAAAAATATCTCGTCTAACCGAGCAATCTCGGCTACCCGGGCTGGCCCTCCTCCATGTCAAAAACCTCTAAGAAAAGATTTTTGTCTTAAAAGTAGTGCGAGCCTGTGATATACTTAAATGTTAAGGACATAATTACTTGGGACTTACCTGTAAATGAGTGGGCATATATTGAGACACAAGTAGATGATAGGATACGCCAATAACTGTTTCACTTCTTTCTTGAAAAGATCCTAGAAAGAAAAGAAGTTGTCAGTGATAATAAACGTTGTCATAAAATGGTAGTCTTGTAGAAAATAGTAAACAATAGCGAAGGCGAGGGTGAAGGTGAAATGGTGTTTTAGCACCAGTCGCTAGGATCTCGGTAGTAGGTTAACTAATCGAGACCTCGACCCTGGCCGTGACGCTACCGTGGCTAGGCTCGAACTCTGACCACACTGAGCTTCTGACACCACAAGTCAGCTGGATTAAACCCACGACGCCACAGCACCTTCAAAGTGAACGAACGGTTATGGTTGGAGCAGCTCAACTGTTATCAAAGAAGTTCAAGTTGTGCACAAATAAAGCTCAAACTCTTGGGGACTATTAGAAAATTGCGGCTGTGAATTGTGAAGTTAAGACGGATACTGTGTAAGCTCAATGTACAAACTTTGTCTGTTTCATGCTCTTGTCTGTAAGTTCCATCCCAACTTCTCGCCTGAAATGTAATGAAATTTCTTTATAATGGCAATTCAACAACAAAACCTTGTGTGATCGAGTAAAAATGTATGACTGAAGCTGCACGAATGGTGAATACAGTTAGTCAGTAATATCTAAAGCAGAAACCTACAGTAATATATATAAAGAACCAAAAGACTGAGAAAGGACTTACAAGAAGGTCCTAGTGGGTCCTAATAAGCTTTCTTATTTTCCTCAGCTTTTTAGCCAGCAACTCGAGCTAGATAGCCGATGCCATCTCGAGTCACGTAGAATACAGTGATTATTTTCTAAATCAATTTTCGTAGCCTTGTAAACTGGATTTGTATTTCACAACAAAATATTGAATTGGATTGAATCGAATCGAATTTACTTACATATTTTACTGATAGAATCACAAGACTAACATTAGATCTTAAAACTCAGCGTTTACTTACACGACTGTACACTTTGAAGACGATGTAGAAGTTGGTGAAAGCCATGATGATGATGAGAACGAACAAGGGAACGTACCACCTATAAGATTAATCAAATACAATTTTCGTTGAACAGATATTGTCAAAGAATATATCGTAAGGCTAAAGAAGATTAAGGTATACTATACCCTGAAAACAGTTTTACATTTCCTAAAGAGTCATGTAATACTTCTGCAATCAAATTAATATTCTTGTTCACCCAAACGACTATAAATAACTGTTTGTGCTTAAGCATCCCTTGTACATTTAGGGTGAATGTAGCCCATGTTTCTCTGGAGTAATGGTTCGAATAATTGTAAGATTGATATTCCATACTTTTTATAGAGCTTTGGTAGTTTCTGATTTCCTCTTACAACTTTAATCTAAATATGTAGTGATAGTCGTTGGGTAGTACACAATTTCAAAATTACAAGCAACAACAGAAACATCTGTGATAATAGCAAGTTAAAAGCTTTTTTCGTCTGACACTCCTCAGAGCAGAAACATCAGAAACTGATCAAAATCTTCTCTGAGGACTGTGAGATGAAAAAGGCTTTCAATTGTTTCTAGAGATGTTTCAACCGTTTCTTGCAATTTTCAATAGTGATAAAGAGGAAAAACACCTTTGATTACGCTTTGCATCTGACAGCCCTCAGAGTAAAATATCAAAAACTGACCAGCTGAAATAATTAACAACGATGGAATAAAAACCCAGAAAGGGATTGAGATACTGCAATCAGAAATGTGAAGCTTTATTTGGTACTGTTATTTGGCTCACTACTCGGCTCGCCGAAAATGAGAGGCAACCGAAGAAACTTTCTGGAACATTCTATTTACAGTAAAAAATAAGTAAAAAAGATACTGATGAATACTCACATTGCGAATCTCCACGCGTAACTGTCGTTCTTAATCCAACTGAAAGAAAGAAAATACTCTGTTACAAACTGATTAATTAAACGCAAAAACAACAACAACAAATAAACAGAGCCACACTGCCTTGAAATTCTACATCTATTCCTGAATTACTGAATTGCCTTGTCATTTATAAAATATATATACAACACAATATGTACAGTATGGTGTTGAAGAAGGCTGAACATGGCGAGAACACAAAGCCAAACATGAAGAGAACCTTGGGCTGTATGATTTGAAGAGTTCACGTCTTGGAGAGATTCTTTAGCTCAGCGGAATCGTCATTGGAACTCAGATCATGCAGTCCAGGTTCGAGTCCCATCTAATGTGGCATGCCAGTCGTGGACAATCTATCCTGTCGTTTGCCATTCATGAAAAATATATAACAGTGTAGGTTCTGAAGATGGCTCAACATAGCTGAAACATCAGGACAAATTTGAGGAAAGCTTTGGGCTGTCTGACTTAGAGAGTTAATCGACAATTTCAATGGGTCATTTAGCTTAGTGGAATTATCAATGGTTCTCTGGTCATGCGAGTCCCATCTATTGTGGTTTGCACTTGTGGAAAAATCTCTCCTAGCGTTTGCCATTCATAAAAAATATATACAAATATGTATGGTACTGAAGAAGGCACAACATGGCCGGAACACAAATTAAAACGGGAGGAGAGCCTTGGTCTGTATGATCTGAAAAGTTACTCGATGAATTCATTGAGTTCTTTTGCTCAGTGGAAATGTCGTTGGCTCTCTGATGATGCAGTCCAGTTTTGAATCCCATCTATCTACGTTGGTTCGCCACTCGAGGAAAAACCTCTCCTAGTGTTCTCCATTCGTAGAAAATATATAAACATATGTATGGTAATGAAGAAGGCACAACATGGCCGGGACATAAATTAAAACGGGAGGAGAGTCTTGGCCTGTATGACCTGAAGTTACTCGATGATTTCATTGAGTTCTTTTGCTCAGTGGAAATGTTGTTGGCTCTCTGATGATGCAGTCCGGTTTGAATCCCATCTATCTACGTTGGTTCGCCACTCGAGGAAAAACCTCTCCTAGTGTTCTCCATTCGTAGAAAATATATAAACATATGTATGGTAATGAAGAAGGCACAACATGGCCGGGACATAAATTAAAACGGGAGGAGAGTCTTGGCCTGTATGACCTGAAGTTACTCGAAGATTTCATTGAGTTCTTTTGCTCAGTGGAAATGTCGTTGGCGCTCTGATGATGCAGTCCGGTTTGAATCCCATCTATCTACGTTGGTTCGCCACTCGAGGAAAAACCTCTCCTAGTGTTCTCCATTCGTAGAAAATATATAAACATATGTATGGTAATGAAGAAGGCACAACATGGCCGGGACATAAATTAAAACGGGAGGAGAGTCTTGGCCTGTATGACCTGAAGTTACTCGAAGATTTCATTGAGTTTCATATGTCGTTGGCTCTCTGATGATGCAGTCCAGTTTTGAATCCCATCTATCTACGATTTCATTGAGAGCTTAGCTCAGTGGAAATGTTATTAGGCCCGCATCAGCTAGACAGCTGCAAGAGCCCAAAACCTGCATTAACAAATAAAGATTGCTTGCTAGATTTCTATCTTGCTGTTGGCGCTCTGACCATACAGTCCAGGGTTCGAATCCCATCTTTTTGATATGGCACTCCTGGAAAAATTTATTCTAGTGTTTGCCATTCATGAAAAATTGCTCTGAATTACTGTAGTTATTGGAGATATAATTTCATAAGTTCTACTACATACCACCAAACACCTGCAGGTCCATAATGATCACCAATGAAAGGCAGGACAGCCCAAAAGAATGGAACTCCCCAGCTTACCAAATGATACCACCTAGAAGAGGATTTCAAAACATATTTTGTTTTGTTCCAAAATGAAACTTGAAATGAAAATACAAAGGTAGAGCAAGTAATCCCATACTTTTCGTAATTCTTGTTGTTGATTTCTTTGATGACCAAAAGCCACAGATTGAAAGTTATGCAGCATACCCAGCAAAGAACAGCCCAGTCTGCATTGAGAAAACAAGTAAAATTGCATAAGATTGCATTTATAAGGTTTGGGAAAGTTTGGCATGGTTTGGTATGGTATGCAGTCAATTGGAAAGGTATCGTATGGCATGATGTGGTAAAGTATGTCAAAGTACGATTAGGTATTCTTTAGTATGGAATGGTATGGAAAGTACCCGTAGCGTATGATAGTTTATAATGGCAATGGCATACAGACCTGGCTATTTACGGCATGGTGGTCACCGCTGGTGCTACTAATAGTATGGTATGTTATGCTATGCTATGCTACGGTATGGTAAGGTATGATATTGCATGACATGATTTGGTGTGGTGTGGTATGGCATGTTAGGATATGGCTAAGAATGGTATGGTAATGTGTAGTATGGTATGGTTTGTTATGGTATGGTATGGTATGGTATGGAATGGGACTGTATGGTATGGTATGCTGCGGTATGGTATGGTTTGTTATGGTATGGTATGGTATGGTATGGAATGGGACTGTATGGTATGGTATGCTTTGGTATGATACGGCATTGCATTTGTTTGGTATTGTATAGTATGGCATTGTTTTGTATGGTATTGTTTGGTATGGTATAATATTTTATGGTAAATGGTATGGTTTAGTGTTGGTATGATATGGTATGATATTGTATGATATGGTATGGTATGATATGGTATGACATGGTATGATATGGTATGATATGGTATGATATTGTATGGTATGATATTGTATGGTATGATATGGTATGATATGGTATTTTCGCCGGATCAGTATGGGTTTCGGCATCAAAGATCGTGCCTACAACAACTACTTGAAGCGTTAGAAGATTGGACCGCTTACCTTGATAACGGAGATCATGTGGATATTATCTATTTCGACTTCGCTAAAGCGTTTGATTCGGTACCACACAAACGATTATTAAACAAGTTAAGACTTTATGGTATCAGTGGTAATCTCTATGATTGGATTGGGAGCTTTTTAGAAAATCGGAAGCAGAGAGTTGTTTTAAACGGATGCAAATCTGATTGGGTGACAGTAACCAGTGGAGTCCCCCAGGGCAGTGTACTTGGACCTTTACTATTTCTGTTATTTGTCAACGACCTGACCAGTCATATCGAGTTCTGCAAGGTTAAAATGTTTGCAGATGATATTAAATTGTATGCAAAGGAAAAAGGAAACCATTCCAAAATTCAGAGGGACATAACAAAAATCTGTGACTGGTCGAAAACGCAGCAGCTACCTATAAACCCGCAAAAATGTAAATTTTTACGACTTGGAAATTGCAACGACAGTTTTCAAAGATATACCTTAACAATTAATAATGGTACCCCAGTAGAGATCTCGAAAGTTGAAGAAATGAAAGACCTTGGTGTCATCATTGACAGTAAATTAAAATTCGATAAACATATCTCTGAAATATGCAGGAAAGCACAAGGTGTACTAGCATCAATTAAGAGAACAATGACGTTTATGGACACAGAAGTTTTTATCAATCTTTATAAAAGTCTTGTTAGACCACTACTCGAATCATCCGTTCCTTTATGGAATCCCTATCTCAAAAAGCATGAAAAACAACTTGAATCTATACAAAGACGAGCAACAAAACTAGTAAGTAGCATCAGCCATCTGTCATATAATGAGAGACTAAGAATTTTAAAATTGCCAACTCTGCTTTACAGAAGGAGACGAGGGGATATGATAACAACATTTAAATTATTTCATGGTCTTATTGATACTGAGAGCTCTAGATTTTCAAGATAAACAATAATAGAACAAGAGGACACGAATTCAAAATAGTCGTAAACAAGTCAAGGCTGGACATAAGAAAACACTTTTCTCACAGAGAGTCATCAATGAATGGAATTCATTGAAAAAAGAAATAGTAAATGCTGATAATGTACTGAATTTTGAAAAACTATATGACAGTTTCCGTCGCGATGAAAAATATAACTTTTGTACTAACTGATTAATTTAAATGCTTAAACTCAGGGTTTTATAGGCGTTAGCCTTTTAGCCCCTTAATTACATTTATATTATATATTATTATGACATGGTATGTTATGGTATGATATGGTATGATGTGGTATGAGATGGTATGATATGGTATGATATGGTATTCTCTGGTGTGTTAAAGTATTTATCATATGGTTTGGTATTGGTATGATATGGTATGGTGCTGTATTTTATGGTATATTGTATTGTTTGGTATTGATAATGGTATGGTGTGTGGTATTGGCTTGCATTTGTCATTGAAGTATTATAATGATATTGTACAAGTAAATAAGATGGTACAGAAATTAATAGGATATAACTTGAACTGACCAAAATATGACATCAAAAATGCTTGTGAATCACACAGCTTCCCATCAACGTAAATGTCCCCTAGAAAGGACAATAAAGTCAAAAAATAGATTAATCAAAAACCACAACAGCAAAGACAGAAATGAGAAAAATCAGAAATTATTGAAGACTCAATAAAAATACCATTATATAGGAAATACTGTCAAGAAGAGCAGCAATTCCAAGAGACAATATCATTCTCTACAAAAAAAACAAAAACTAAGGTTAAAACATATTGATTTAAAGGAGAGAGGCTCATCAGCTACCAAGTTGCATTAAATCTAAGATGAGGTCATCATTGAAAGCACCACCCTGTGCAAGTAAAAAGATGTGCAATGTTTCGAATTATGACCTTAGGAATGAGACCTCAAAATTGCATAACAGCTCGTCGTGCTAGAAAACAACTGAACTACGTAGTGGTACATTCTTCACTTGAGGCCCTGGCCAAACGATCAAACATTGATGATTAAACAATTGAGATTTGGTTTATTTTTCACCATTTGGCAAAGTAATAAAACATTGTTCGACTAGCAGAATTAGACAAGCATGTTTTGAAAAACTTGAAAACACTTTCTGCTAGTCGTAAACAAAACATTTTGACAAACAATGTTTTGCGATCTGGCCAAACAGTTACCACATTTTCTCCAATAAACCCGGCCCTCAGATAAAAGCCACCCTCAATTACACGACACATTTCGAGAGGAACCTTTGCAATAAATCCTGCCCTTTAATAAATGCTACTCTCTATTAAATGTTGCATTCTAGAAATCAGAATTTATTAGAAAAAAGTGAAAGCTATGAAAGTTTTCACATCATAGTGTGAAAGTGACATTGTTTGATACTTTTTATTTTCCACAACGTGAACACTCCTTCAGTGAACTCTACGTTTTTCACACAATCTTGTTTTTGGGAAAGAAAACATTGTTTAAAGTCAGTTTATCTTTTTCTCATTTCTCGCTTTGTAATAAATGCTGCCTTCTATTAAACGCCGTCATTCAAAAGCTTGATTTTGTAATAAACGCCAAACATTTATTTATTGGAGGAAATAAGATATACACTTTGTTTGTCCAGAAAATTTCACATGTTTAACAAACAATGTTTGATCGTTTGGCCAGAGCTTTGCTCTACCTGCACAAAAAAGTTGTACTTCTTGAACAGCCATATGAGAAGAATCAAGAAGATACTAAAAAGAAGAGTTAAGGAAACAAATAAATCTTTATATGCTTAAAATTTTTAGTTTTACCAAGTGTTAATTTATACAAATTATACAGAGGATAAAGAGGATTTAATGGCAAGTGATTTTGCTTACCAGCCAAGAAGGGACAAGGAGGCAGATGTTCTTTTGATAGCCAATATGACATCCTATGAAGAAAAAAAGAAAGATTCATTTCAATACACATTGGCAACACTGTCCGGGGAATCTCAGATTTGGGGGGTTGAACAAGTAAAGGGTATTTGATGACATAATGATTATAACATGACATACTCTGGGGTTGGGCAAAGCGTCTTAGCCGGCAGGGCAAAAACGAAATTGGGCAAATTGGAAGTTGGGCAAATTAGAAGTGGGGCATACCGAAACGTTTTGAAAGCGCTGGCAAGATGAACAGACCTGTTCAACAATTGCGGAAATATTTTGTGTCTACAAGAAGTCTCCAGGTCTCGCAACCAATCTTCAAATTTATTTTCTAAGTTTTCTATCTACTTATGAAAACCAATCTGCTCATCAAGTTAAGCAGAAATATAGCAGCCATTTTCCTATGACGGTGTTCAGTTATTCGACGCCCACATACAACAGACCATGATCCTATCAACTCACAAGCTCACACAAAAATTTTAGGCCCTCCTCCCTCCCGACCTAGCCTAAGCTGTGTATCCAAACTTGCAAACTTACGCATCTATTTGGATTGTCCGGATACAAAGGACAAGGCAGACTGTAATTCGTCAATCCCATCTTATATAATACTGCTTCAGATTTATTCTACAACTTGAATTCTTGCATTCTACACCGCCTTGACACATCTGTACAAGCCATTAGGTTTGTCTCCCAAAATGAAAACAATAAAGATTTCATGTAAAATAACACGAACATGCGCAGAAGTGTACATGTAGACTGTCTTGATTGAATGTCAATCATTGTATCTAATTTCGACGGGGGCAACAAACTTTGAGAATGAGACCAAGCAAAACAAGGCAGTGGAAAGGAACTTAATAACGGTCCCTTGCTGAAAGGCAAAAACCAGGGAGCGCGAAGCGCGGGAGGCGAAACGCCCAGTGGACAGTTTTCTTATGTGTGATGCAGAGGACTGGGTCGGGGCGGGAAAACTAGAATAGAAATTGCGAATGGCGTCTGCGTTCTTCGTGTTCTGCCACATTTTGCGTACTGAATCATAAAGGTTTAAAATTCAAATTCATATTGCATTCATTTAAAAAAACCTTAGAAATTAATAGACTGTCTCTCTCTGATAACCGTATGTAGGTTTTTTATTATAACGTTCTTTGTTTGTGAGTATTTTGATTACTTTTTGCACAGTATCTTTGATATAAATACAAAAACAACAAGATACAAAAACAAGGCCAGAGTCCACAAGAAACGATTCAGATGTCTTCCTCTCTCAATATCTCGCAAGCGGCAAAATATGGCAAAAAAAGTTTTAACACATAGACTGACCATGCATGAGGTAACATTTTTATGCTGAAAGCGCAAACATTCTTTAACATTCCTGAGAGAAATTGAAAGCCGCCTGCAGCTAAGAGTTTTGTTGTAGCTTAGGCCAACGTCTCACCGTCGTACTAAATGGGCTAAAATTCGGCCAGGTGAATAACGCGGACCCCGCGGACCCTGCGGACCTCGCGGACCTGCCTGTTTTGGTCCGCGACATGTGGGTCCGCGTTATTCACTTTTCCTAGGCCAAAATGAAAAACGCAGACCTTCTAATTTCGCGGACCTTGACATTATTTCTTCTTGTTAAGAATTAAAATACTTCTGATGGCAATTAATTGTCGTATTTATGTTTCTTTTATTAAACGTCAAGCATCACTAAAGCTTTCGTTTATATTGTTTGAAAATGTAGGCCGACTTCGTTATCAAGGAAAATTTCGGTGATCAAAACAGGGCGGTTTTGAAATCGTAGACAATAAACATAAAGCAAATGTTTTACTTCATCTCCTTCAATTAAATACTGACCTTTTTCTCTAAAGTTGACATCGAGTTAACTTCACTCGACCACGATACGCAATAAGCAAGGTCCGCGATTTCGAAAGGTCCGCGTTATTCATTTTCCCCTTATGCATAAATGAATAACGCGGACCTTCTGATTTCGCGGACCATTGTTCAGTTGTTCAATTCTGTTTTCTTAGCACTCGCCACCTTCATTGAATTGAACTAGCCATTTTATCTATCTCAAAACAATCCTTTTCTCATATTCTCACACTCTCTCAAGAACGAAATCTCATTGAAAATTTAGGCCATTGTCCTTTCAAAACTTTGAAATATCTGGTGAACAAGATAGGGAGGTTTTCTGCAACAAACAGAGAGCCAATTTCGTAATACACTTCCTTCAATCAAATACTCATGTTTTTTTTCGGCAATTGGCTTCAACACAATGCAATTCAAAACAAGGTCCGCGATTTCGAAAGGTCCGCGTTATTCATTTTCCCCTTCTGCATAAATGAATAACGCGGACCTTCTGATTTCGCGGACCATTGTTCAGTTGTTCAATTCTGTTTTCTTAGCAGTCGCTACCTTCATTGAATTGAACTAGCCATTTTATCTATCTCAAAACAATCCTTTTCTCATATTCTCACACTCTCTCAAGAACGAAATCTCGTTGAAAATTTAGGCCATTGTCCTTTCAAAACTTTGAAATATCTGGTGAACAAGATAGGGAGGTTTTCTGCAACAAACAGAGAGCCAATTTCGTAATACACTTCCTTCAATCAAATACTCATGTTTTTTTTTCGGCAATTGGCTTCAACACAATGCAATTCAAAACAAGGTCCGCGATTTCGAAAGGTCCGCGTTATTCATTTTCCCCTTATGCAAAAATGAATAACGCGGACCTTCTGATTTCGCGGACCATTGTTCAGTTGTTCAATTCTGTTTTCTTAGCACTCGCTACCTTCATTGAATTGTCCTAGTCATTTATCTATCTCAAAACAAACCTTTTCTCGTTAATTAGCCCCCTTTGACACATCATTTCATATTTCAATTCCCGTAACTTAGATTCGGCCTCTTATGGTCCATAGTTAGAGCAAAGCAGTTCACAATGTAAACACCTCTTTCCTAATAACCATTACCTATAACCATAACCATTCCAGCTCTAATTTAACACCTTCGAATTAGCAATTGGATACTTCTTTTCCCCTATTCTTTAATTATGAAGAATGGAGACTTCACCTTACAATCTGTCGAGAAGCCATAGTGACCGAGAATTAATCCCTTGAAACAACCAACCTGACAACGAGCCGCGATCAAACAAGTCCGCGCGTCATGCAATTTGACTGGAGGGAAAAGTGAGTAACTGGATCTTTAGAAATTAAGGCTACAATAAATTCAATTTTTCCAAAATAGGTCCGCGATCTCAAAAAGGTCCGCGTTATTCATTTTTGCATAAGGGGAAAATGAATAACGCGGACCTTCGAGATCGCGGACCTTGTTTTGAATTGCATTGCGTTGAAGCCAATTGCCGAAAAAAACATGAGTACTTGATTGAAGGAAGTGTATTACGAAATTTGCTCTCTGTTTGTTGCAGAAAACCTCCCTATCTTGTTCACCAGATATTTCAAAATTTTGAAAGGCCAATGGCCTAAATTTTCAACGAGATTTCGTTCTTTAGAGAGTGTGAAAATATGAGAAAAGGATAGTTTTGAGATAGATAAAATGACTAGTTCAATTCATTGAAGGTGGCGAGTGCTAAGAAAACAGAATTGAACAATTGAACAATGGTCCGCGAAATCAGAAGGTCCGCGTTATTCATTTATGCATAAGGGGAAAGTGAATAACGCGGACCTTCGAGATCGCGGACCTTGTTTATTGCGTATCGTGGTCGAGTGAAGTTAACTCGATGTCAACTTTCGAGAAAAAGGTCAGTATTTAATTGAAGGAGATGAAGTAAAACATTTGCTTTATGTTTATTGTCTACGATTTCAAAACCGCACTGTTTTGATCACCGAAATTTTCCTTGATAACGAAGTCGGCCTACATCTAAAATTCGAATAAATGTAGTTTTACAATTGTTAAACTTGTACAAAAATCAAAAGAAAAGCATAAATAGCCTAATGCAACAAGTCAAAAGCTTACCTATCCCAGATGTTAGAGTGGAAACAAGAATAGCAAAATATCACCCTTCAATTTTAATTGGTCAAAAATTTCACGACACGGCTCGATTTTTTCTTGCAGCGCAATTCGAATTTTGCATCACACGTCAGAAACCGGCTTTTCATTGGTCGTTTCACCTCCCGCGCTTCGCGCTCCTGGTCAATAGAAGCATCGAATCGGATATTTGGCATTACGTCACAATCAGCACATATCAATCACGTTCTAGTGCTGCCGACCTTCTGGACTTAGGGCGTTTTTATGCCCCGGCTTTCTTTTCTTTGGAAAAGAAGCTGCAAAAATGGATTTTAACTGGAAGATAACAACAGGACTGATTTGCAGTTATGGATTTTTTAAAGAAATGAAACCATCAGAGCCGTTCTTGACGCCATATCTGAACAGCACTTACAAAAATCTTTCTCTAGAAGACCTCTCAAGTGAAGTGTATCCAATATGGACATACTCCTATCTCGTGACACTGTTCTTTGTTTTTCTGGTCACAGATAAACTAAAATATAAGCCACTTATTGTCTTAGAAGGTTTAGCTTATCTTAGCACTAGAGTTATTCTAATATGGGGCAATGGTGTACTTGCTATGCAATTTATGCAAGTTGTGTATGGCTTGTCCACTGGGACAGAAATTGCCTATTATGCCTATATTTATGCTTTGGTTCCAACCGAACACTACCAGAAAGTAACAAGTTATCTCAGGGGTGCGGTTCTGTTGGGGAGATTTTCAGCTGGCTTTATCGGACAATTGTTGATTTCATTCAAAGTCACAAACTATCTTGTTTTGAACTACATCTCAATGTCATCAGTGATTGTGGCACTTATTTTGTCATTCCTGCTTCCAATGCCAAAAATGACAAGTGGGAATGTCTTTGTTGTCAAGCATGACACTGATGATGATAATGCTTCACAACCAAACTATAATTGCTGCCAGTCGTGGAAAGATTCAATGCTTACACTACTAAAGGCTTTCAAAGACTCATACTCGAACCATACACTGTTGAGATGGTCAATATGGTGGGCCCTTGCTACGTGTGGCTATTTACAAATTGGAAACTATGTGCAGAATCTGTGGGAGAATATCCAAGGACCTCATAAGAACAGTTCGTTAAATGGTGGTGTGGAGGCTGCTGGGACCCTGGGAGGTGCAATTGTTGCATTTGCGTTGTCTTTCCTCAAAGTTAGATGGGGCACAGTTGGTGAGCTTCTGCTTGGAGGCTTGTCCCTAGTAGATGCAGCTTTGCTGTTCATTATGGCAAAAACAGGGAACGTATGGATAGCATATCTGACGTATATATGCTTCAGAATGTCATATGCATTCCTCATTACTATAGCAAGGTAATAATCATTCCTTGCAGTGTTGTAGTCAAGGGGGACATGGGGGCAGTCACCCCTCCAATAATTACAAAGATAGGTTTTGTATGCCACTTTGACCACCCTCTTTTGCCCCTCCATTGCTTGAGCTCTGCTTGAGCTCATACACGGCCATTGCTAGCTGTCCAAAAATAGGGGGGCTAAGCTGGAATTTGGAAATGGAAGTGGGTGTGGATGGGCGTGTGTGGCAACCATAATTTACCAATTATTTCCAAAATTTCATGCCAACAAAGTGCCCCTAGAGAACAAAAGCTTATCATTTCTCAATTGAATGTTTCCATTTAAGTGGGGTGCTTCCTCCATGTGCCCCCTTGGCAATAACCCTTGCCCTGATTTCATAAGCATTCTATTTGAAGATTTGTTTGTGAAATGATTCATTTTTCTGTGGGAATGTTTAACACATTGATGCATTCAAGACTTGAACCTGAGACCTCTGGCTTGACATGCCAGCTCTTTACCAAGTGGGCTACCTGGCCACAGAGACTCCATGAGTCCTTAATGTACCAGTTGCACATACTGCTCATCTCTAAATTATTATCTGTTTTCTTTTTAGTTTCCAAGTTGCTTTGAATGTTGGTGAGCATGCGTATGCATTGATATTTGGTTGGAATACATTTGTGGCTCTTGTTTTGCAATCAATTCTAACATTGGTTGTTGCGGATGAAAGAGGCTTGGACCTTGCTATTCGTAATCAGGTGATCATCTTTTAATATCATTGATCTTAAAGTGGTGCAGCCGAGCCTCTGAGTAGTGGCCACTTTATATCCAATGTCAATTGGCCTTATTGAGAGTTTGTTGCTAGTTGGAAGTTTAACAATACTATGGGAAAAGGTTTGGGGTTGATGATTAGTTGCCGTTATAGGGAGGTGGGCGCTTATTTGAGGTGGCCGCTATTAGAGGTTCGGCTGTATTTGTATACAGTATGTAGAGGTTCGGCTGTATAGTCTTTGAGCAGTACAAAGTTTCAATCTTCGAGGAACAGCGGAAACATTTACTTGAAAACTTTTTCGTCTGACACTCCTCAGAGTATAAACGCCAGAAACAATGCAATTTGGCTTCACTGTCTGATTGGTGCATTGCATTTCGATCAATATCAATATCAATAATTTCGGTCTGTGTCTTACTTTTATAGCAGGGGGTCATAGGGAGGGTCAAAAAACCGTGAAACCGCAATTTTTTGCCAAAAACTGTACAATTCCTTATAACCGTAAAAACGCACCGAAATCGCAACTTGAAAAACTGTAAAACCGTACTTTTTAAGGTAAAAACCCGTAAAACCGCTCTCAAAATGTCGAAAATCCGCAAACCTTCATGCCCAGTTTTATATCCTGAGGAGAAAACGGAAAAATCTTTTAAGTTTGCCAAGAGATGTTTCCGCTGTTTCTCGCAATTGAAGCTCAAACAACTGCCACGTGTATAGCTACCTACTTTTGTCTTAGTATCATCACCGTTTTATCTTTTTTCCAGTTCTTGGTATACGGTGGCTACTACGCAGCAATTGCAGCAATCTACCTCACCATGCCATTTGTGCATTTGGTAACAAGATCCTACCAATGGCTGTCCAAGTCTTGCAGTAAAATGCCAGAGGAAAGTGAAACACTGACAGACGAGCTGGACTCTGTTCACCAACGTGATCAACAACCAGGGATAGTATAACAGAAGAGGGAACGAACAGCAGTCAAACTGTGATGTCTGGTAGCTAGTTTTCTTGATTTACGCGTTACAATGATTTCCCCTTTTGAAGAAGAGCCGATGGAATCGTCGCAATTCTCCATTCCCCTTATTCGCGCGGCGCGCAATGCATCCTGGAACCTGTGGTAAAGAGCGCGTGTCTGCGATTTGTGTTTCTTTTCATGTTCGCATATTGCTCTCAACGTAAACATGGATTCAAATACAATTGTCAACAAATTCTCTACTCTTTCAACTGCTGAACCTGGCCCTAGTTTTTTTCAAAACTCTTGCACGGGTCAGGGAATGCTTTGAACAAGAAGATGCTCAACCACATTGTCAAGTGTTAGGCTTGGCAAAAGACAAGCAAACCTTTGGCCTATCTGTTGAAGTTGAAGCTGGAGGATGGTCTATCGATCTAAAGTACCTGCCAAAGTTTACAGAGGATAACCTAAATGACAAATTAATCAATAACGCAACAACAATGCCAGACAAAATTGCTCCAAAAGCCTATCGTCACAAAATGGAGGGATATAAGCTTTGGAAAGAAGGATATCTCTCAAGTATAAGAGTAAAGCCAAATGTTGATGTTGGAGGTCCCAAACTTTTTTTGGTAAAGGCTTGTGTTGCTGCATCTATGAAGAGCACAAAATATACTGTTTATGCACATCTAAACATGGAAAATGCTGATGTTGTTTATGCTAAATGTAGTTGCAAAGCTGGTCAGGGTGGCTGCTGCAAGCATGTAGCAGCCCTTCTTTACACCATTCTGGACTTTTCTAACCTGAGCTTAGCTTATGTCCCAGAAGATGTGACATGTACTCAGGTTCTTCAGCAGTGGAGTATTCCCTCAAAAAAGATGACATCAAGAGATGCAGTTAAATTTAGTGAACTTGAATTTGAGAAAGCTAACTTTGAAAGTGACAAAAATAAAAAGCGAAAACGTCCCATAGTATCAGGCAACAGGGAAGGTTTCTGTGCTACTCCACCATATGCAAGACAAGTTCAATCAAGTGAAATTGAATTTTTTGCAGTTCATTTACAGAAAGCAGGAAGGCTGCACATTTGGTTGAAACCTTAAAAGGAAACAGCTTCCAGCCTTGTGAACTATTCGAGACATCCTGTAAAAGTGCAGAAAAATGTTCTCAAGCACAGGAAAGCAAAGTCCCAGACAATGACTTTAATTCCTTATGCATATTCAAGTCTATGTCTGAAATGATTGATGATGGTCATTTTGATGAAGAAACAAAGCAAAATGTCATGAACTTTGTTGGAGTGACCATCAACCAATGTGCTGTCATTGAAGAAAGCACTAGGAAGCAAAGTCTCTCCCAAGTATGGCATTGGGAGAGGTCAAAAAGAATAACAGCATCAATGTTTGGCCAAGTTTTGAACAGAAGAAAGAACATCTTCCCCAAGTCAATAATAGAGGCTATTACCAAATCAAGGGATGGCAGAGCTCCAAAAGCGGCATCTCTGCAATGGGGCAATGATTATGAGAAAGTTGCACTGAAAAAATACGAAGAACAATATTGCATTGACAATGCAGATCTAAAAGTTGCTTGTTGTGGCCTGATAATAAATCCCGCCTGGCCGTGGCTTGGAGCTAGTCCTGATGGCATCTTGATGCAAAATGGAAATGCCATTGGTGGCGTTGAGATAAAATGCCCATATTCAGTCAGAGAAGTGACTGTTAATGAAGCATGTCATGAGAAGGGTTTTTTCATGAAGCCAAGCCCAGATGGACCAAAGCTCAAGGAGAACCATAAATACTTTTTTCAATGCCAGGGCATCATGAATATTGTTGGACTAAACTTTATGGATTTTGTTGTATTCACTGAGAAAGATCTTTTTGTCCAGAGAATAGAAAGTGACAGGGAGTTGTGGTTGAACACAATGCTTCCCAAACTAACAAACTTTTACAAAGAATTTATTTTAGCCCACAGAGTTGTTCCAAAATAAGGTTTTAAATTTTTTGTAATGCTAATAAACTTTGTTTTACAGTAAAGCTGAAAATTTTTTTAATATACAGTTATAGAAAATACAGTTATTGTCCTCTTTTGAAAGTTTAGGGGAAGTTTATTGGACCACATGGGGCAATTCACTCCTCAAAAAAATGTATGAGATTTTGATTAGAAACAAAAGGATTTCAAAACAAAGAAACTTTGTAGAAAGCAACAATACTTCTAGCAAGGGGGTATGAGATTTCTACTGAGTCTATTTCCCCTTGTTTGAGAGAGGGGGCTTATTAAAAACTCTGATGGAGGGGCTAATTGGAGAGTGGATTTAAACTATTAACAAAAAACAGAAGGAAAAGTTTATTTTTGTGAGATTGAAGAGTTAGCCTTTACAATTAACAACACAAAACTCTACCAACAGCCAAGTCTAAGAATTCTCATCAGCTATCAGAGGAGGTAACAAATTAGTGAGATATGCACATACTATCCAAATTTTATTTAAGTCTGCAGCCATACTTAATGGAAAAACAGTTTTTAAAATTCTAAATGTCTTTATTCGACGAATGGCACGTTCTACATGCACTCGGACTGAGGCTATGCGTCTAGTTTCTGTCTCCTCTTCAAGAGTTAGACTTGGTTTGTCCTTCAGAAATGGTGGAATGTTCAGCTTTGTAGATTGTGGAAGGTCATCTTCAATCGTGAAACCTTTATCTGCCATCAGGGAATCACCTGGCTCTAGTAAATCAAGAATCCCACAGTCATTTGTAATGGACTTGTCACTACACCGCCCTGCATACAAATCTGACACAAATGACACCAAACCAGACGGTGCGATGCCAACCAAGCCTTTGGCAGTGTTGTGGTGCTTATAACTCGAATATGATTCACTTTGGCTCCTAAAAGAGCTTGGCATCTCTATAAATATTTCAGTGGCATCAATAATAACTCTTGTGCTTGGATATGTTTCTCTGAAACATTTTGGCATGGTTTTTTTTACAGTTTCCTTTGTTGCCCATATTGGCAGAGCCCTTAGTCTTGAGTGTAAGAAGTCTACCCAAGTAATGAAGATTCTTGACAAGTGTGAAGAAGAGATTCCAGCCCTATGTGCAATGTCAGCCTCAAGCAGACCACAGCGAAGACGTGCTAGCACAAGAAAGAGTTCTTGCTCTGTTGACAATGAGCGCTTGGGACCACGCTTTTGACCCTCTTCAGATATTTTACCTGCATTGGTATTTGAATCGTGATATATTAGTTTTTTCGTCACTTCTCCAAACGAATCATGCAGTATTTTAAAAGTTTCATAATCAGGTAGTCCTGTGTAAAAGTGAAACTTTCCATCATCAAGCTTTATCATGTCAATATGGAATGATTTTTTCAAAAGTGTTTCCTCTCAATTGACAGTAATGATACCTTTGATCGTAGAGCTTCAAGTTCAATTTCATGTTTTTTCTTCAGGGCATCTATTTCACCTTGCAGGTCTAAAGCTTGCTCTTCAGATGTATTTTCTTTATTGTCTTCAGCAGCAGAGACATTAGTTTGGAGTCTTTCCTTTAAAATAACAGGCTCTCTGTTTCTTGATCTCACGGTTGTTCTTGGTTTGGGGATTGTAGGCCTTGTAGATTTGGGCACTATGAGAGGTAAATTATTCAAGTAGGTTTTTTTACCCCCAGGAAAGTGCTCAGAGCAAACTCTGTGGCCATTAGTTGGTTGGAAGTCCTTTCTGCTGATCAAAGAAATCCATTTCTTTCTCAGTTTTATCTTTTCTGGCTTGGTTCCACTAGGAAACTGATGGAAGCTTAGATTTTTATCTCTTTTTGAGTTCTTAAAACATCCAGGAACACAACAAGTATAACCTCCAACTAGACACGATTTTCCAGTTAGGCCTGCAGGAACGTCTTCAGTCTCTTCCTCCGTCTTATTTGCTTGTGTTTCGGGTATTTCTAGGCTCAAAGCATTCCCTGACCCGTGCAAGAGTTTTGAAGAAAACTAGGGCCAGGTTCAGCAGTTGAAAGAGTAGAGAATTTGTTGACAATTGTATTTGAATCCATGTTTACGTTGAGAGCAATATGCGAACATGAAAAGAAACACAAATCGCAGACACGCGCTCTTTACCACAGGTTCCAGGATGCATTGCGCGCCGCGCGAATAAGGGGAATGGAGAATTGTCAAGTGATAAATGATATTAACTTTGAAGTCTTGGTAGCTAGTTTTTTTTAACATGGTATGAATGTTAATGATTTCCACTGTGAAGATCAGATATTTTTGTTGCAATTAACGTAGTTAGCGCAGTAAACACTGCACTGTTAACGCTGTTAACGCTGCAAGCGATTAACGATATTAACTTTGAAGTCTTGGTAGCTAGTTTTTTTTAGCATGGTATGAATGTTAGTGATTTCCACTGTGAAGATCAGATATAGTTGTCGCGATAAATTTAGTTAGCGCAGTAAGCGCTCCTTTATTAACGCAGTTAACGCTGTTAACGCAGTAAACGTAGCTATCATTGTTGACGTAGTAACGTTTTCAAAGCAGTTAGTTTCTTAGGTTATTTTACAAACATTACGTGATAGAGCTATGATTTGAGAGAACAAAATTATATGCGTAATTTTAAGTATTCAGTATTTTCGTTAGGTCTGTGATTATAGTTGAAGTGTGAGTTTGAAATTGACGTATTTTCAAATATTTTATAAATTTAAGGCTATATTTTATTCATATTTTATAGATATTGAACTTTAGGCCGATAATGAAATTTGGAATAAAAGTTGAAAGTTGCTGAAAGTTTCAAGTTGAAGTTTGTTTTATTTGTGATACTGTTAAGTTTCAGAATAGACTGAAGATTGGCATGAAAGAAGCCGGAGCCAACCGGAGATTTTATTTAGTCATCTTTAGCCTGGCTTCTGTGCAAAAATGCAGATAAACTGCGGGAGAAATTAACTCGAGTGTGAAAGTACCGAGACAGAATTAGTCGCAGCAAAAAGGCAAAAATTCACCTTCTTTCCTCTGCAAGCTGACTCTGCAAGAGAAACGATGCTCTACATAGTTCTTAGCATGTGTTTTTACCCCGAAAATGATGCACGGTTGATTCGAAAGTGTTCTTCATAATAACCCACCGGATCAAGCTTGATAACCCACCACAGCAGTGCTTATCCATCACAGTACGCAAAACTACCACCGCATCAAGCATAATAACCCACCACATCAAGCATAATAACCCATTACATCAAGCATAATAATCCACCACAGTATGCAAAATACACCACCGCATCAAGCGTTATAACCCACCACCAAGCATAATAACCCACCACAGTTGTGCTTATCCACCACAGTATGCAAAAAATTCCACAACGTCACACCATAGGGTTACGCAAAACATAACCCCACAAAAGGGTGTATCCACCACAGTAATGCGTAAAGATTCGCTAGCGTCGTTTCTCTATGATGTCCACTTAGCAATTGATGCATTATTATGCTATGATAAATGTATTTGACTTTCTCGCACCTTTGCCGTTATATTATACACGATGATAACCAAAAAGGTGTCTAATTAATGCTTAAAAAATGCTATAAGGTGAAGACTGTTAAATCGAAACCATTCAGTGAAAATGGCAAGTTGAAATTTTTATTGCTTTTTCGCACTTTTGAAGGAAACTGATATTATTCGTCTGATTTATTTTTGAGGTGAAAATTCATTTTTTTTGGCAACGAGAACGTGCATTTAGCAAGTCTGAGAATAAGCATTGGCAATTAATACCAGTTGATGCCTAAGGTTAGAGTCTTAATGCAGAATTGCTGCAAGCAACTGCTTGAATTTTAATTGAATTTGATAGTTTTTTTCCAGGGGCAGTTCACTCCTTGGAATCATGTACAACATTTGCGGAGATTTTTATTGCTTTCATAGAAAATTCTGGAAAAAATCTTTGGGCTGCACTTGCAACCGAGGGAAATTTTTCTCTTTAAAAAGGAGTACGAGATTTCCATGAAAGAAAAGGATTTCCGAGGGATTTCCACGAAAACAATAAGTTTTCTAGCCAGAGACAGAATGTTTAAGATCTCCAAGGAGTGGATTGCCCCTTGCTTGCAACGGGGATCTCGTACGCCTTTTCCGTTTTCGACGAGTGAAATGCCCCTCGGTGGGAGCAATGATGGAAATTCAACATTCTGACTGGTTGGGCCAAGGAACCTAATTTTCCAACAATCGCTGAAAAAGGTTATTTTGCGTGTAAATTGATTTTGATGTAGAAGAATAGCTACAGTTAATACTCGTAATCGACTGCTTATTGTGCCCTTTCTAATATGCATATATGCGTGGTTTATTGTGGGTGTAAAGCTTTAAAAGATTGAAACGTTAAAGATATTCTACTCTTGAAGCAAACTGTCCAGAATCTGTTTCGCTAAGAGGAAGGTAAAGAAGCTGATAATTATGGAGAAAATGTGAACGTATGGAACTCTGTTATTATGAGAACGGATATTTTTAATGCAGTTTGAGCGAAGTGAACCGCGTTGAAAGAGAAAGCTGCCGTTACCGTCTAACTCGAATAATTATTGTTTTCTCTATGATTAGGTCAAGAAATCAGAATGAAAAACTCAAGAAAATCTAAGATTGAACAGAGATATTGCTTGTTAAGCATTGACTTACAAAAGGTGAGTAACTTATTTTCACGAATATCATGTTGTTTACGAATCAATACCTTAGTTTATTTTACCGTAGATGGTATTCTTCGAGCATGGTTTTCACGAATACTGTAGTTATAATAGTGTTTACGAATGTTGATGAATCAATACCTAAAGGTATTCTACCCTGATGGTATTTGTTGAGTACCGTATTTAATAATGAGGTAAATATGCTGAATGATGCTGTTGTATATAAAGTACTTATACACTTGCCGACTCAACCAGTATTTTAAGTGTATATACTAATCTACCTAGTCCTGTTATTATGAAAACGGTATAAAATGAACATGCTGACGAATACAGAATGAAATGAACATGCTTTTGAATGCAGCATGAAATGATCATACAGACGAACGCAGCATAAAGAAAACATGATTTTGAACAGGTACAGGATGAAATGAGCATGCTGACGAATGCAGCATGAAATGAACATACTTTAATGCAGCATGAAATAAACATGATTTTCAATAGGGACAGGATGCAATGAACATGCATTTGAATGCAGTGTGAAATATACATGATTTTGTATAGGACAGGATTTTAATGAGCATGCTGACGAATGCGGAATGAAATAAACATGTTGAGAATAGGTTACAGATTGAAAAGAACTTGCCGAAGAATGTAGCATGAAATGAGAATTCGTACTATTCTCGGAAAATTTGATACTGTAAATCAGAAAATGGAATAGGCCACAAAATCAGCGAGAGCTGATCCGTCCGTGTGTTTTCTTTCCGGATCTCTGGTTCTAGTTCCGAAATAGGAACAAAGAAGGTCCGGGCTTGAAACAACAGATTGGACGGTCAGGATTCTCGTGCAGTTTGTTTACTTGCAAATAATCAAAAGTGGATAAGCCGTACTATTTCAAGTAGAATGCGGCACTTTTCAGAGGTTTGCTACTAAATAACTGTATCATTGTTTTCTTTAATATGGTTGCTCTTTTGATTAACGAAAACATGAGTACACAATGTCACAAAGATCAACTTTACTCGATGGATTAGCTGCACATCTCAACTTTCAAATTTCTTTATCCAATCGCTGTCTAATTGGACGTGCGTTTTCAAGCAAATACGGGGAGGGGCATGGGAGAATCCTCCGCTAGATATTTCGACCAAGTCCATAAACCAAACCTGATGTAAAAAGACCATAAAGAAGACCTTGCTTTCGTTAAAGCCCTGTTATTTCATTCCGTTTTTCCGTCAACTCGAAAATGCTTTTGATAAATGCTGCATGCTCTTCTATCAAAGAAACACCCCCGTGATTGCAGAAGCAGGATATTTTTGTACAACTATCTAGGTTGATTTTATCAAGGGGTATTTCATTCTTTGAAAAGGCGTACGAAATTTTTACTAAAAGAAAGGTGTTGTGGCGTCGTGGGGGTAATCCAATCTTCAGATCTTACCATATTTGAGGGGCGTTTCACTCGTCGAGAAAGCGTATGGGATTCTTATTGAAACAAAAGGATTCTTACAATCTTACAAGATTCCTACGAGCAAAACAGAGATTCCAGCTTAGGGTGTACGAGATGCCAAGGAGTCAATTACCCCTCGACCATATTGATTGCTAGACATTTTCACAAGAATTTTTGTACAAATGTGATACTTCTTTGAGGTGAAATTGCCACAACCTACGCGACCACTGGTCATTGTTTTATTACAGATACAAATCAGATAAGGCAACAAGTTATGGAGTTTGAGATTCCTCGTTTCTTCTTCTCAAAATGCAAAATTAAAGATAGCCACCCCTCATGATCGATAACAAAGTTTCCGATAATAAAAAATTAAACAATATCATTTAATCTCAGTATTTTATAATTAAGTTATACAAAAAATAAATCAAAACAGATTAGGATACAAAAGATCGTTTATCAGTTCTTTTGTACAATTATTGTTCAACGCCTTGGGAAAGATTTTTTGCAAAGGTTTTGCGACTGAATAAAAACGCCGTACTTGTTCGGTCTATTTCAATTTTCACCTGTTCTCACAAATCTTGTAAAGAAGCAATCTATTCTCGTCTTGTCGCTCAGAGCAACAGAGCAAACGCATAGATAAGCTCTATTTACTTTGCAAGAGTACCAGAACAGGATTATATATGCCACGGGAAAAAATACACACACAGGTCAAACAGGCCAGGAACTTTGCATCGATGGACCATGTTATGGACGTTCTGCTTCAAGACAATGTTACAGATGCTCTGATTTAATTAACACGATGTTTTAATTAGTGATATTCCAGTTTTATGCCTTGTGGATTGAGTATTGGTTCAAAGTAAATACTTTGATGGTGGATTTATTTTGAAAATTATGGAAATAATAAAAAGGAAGTTCGGGGACAGGCTATATCCTGACGTATGTACCTTCGATTTTTTTATTTCTCAGTTCTAAAGTGTTGCCACTTAATGGTCTATTTAGTATTTACTAGCCTAGCCTAGGACTCGCTTTTCTATCCCATCGTCCATCTATAATGCTTTTTGCTCCAGTTTCGTAGTTGATTTATGGATTTAAACATATGAATACTTGGTGAAGCCCTGTTGCTGTGTTGACTTGTCGTTCATATACTCTCTTCTTTTCATAGCTAAGAATCGGCAAATTTTGTTTGATCGAGGCTGACTGTTCTTAACTTTTCGCCTTTTTTCTGCCTGAAATGTTCTTATTAATCTGTTTTTTAATCCTCGGTTACGTAGATAGTAATATTTGTCAGTGAATATTTGGAGTAGTGCTAAAGGTTTGTTTAGAAATGCAGCATGCTTGTCTATTTCTTTGTTCGTTTGGTTTTTACAGTCCGTCTGACGGTCACAATTCATGTTCAGTCTTTTTTCATAATGCTTATGCAAACGCCAGCCTCTGCGTGTTCTGAAATTTGTTCTCAAAGTCTGGGCAAAATCAAGGTTCATGTTCTATCTGTTTTCATAAAAAAGGAGTGGTTTCAAACTCAATTTTCTATGAAACCGTCCTGCAGTTCATTGACTGGACAGAGGACCGACCTCCTTGCTGAAAGTTAGCGACAGGGCACCATGCAAGGTAGAACGAAAAGGCTTTCTATAGAAATCCATCAAAACCTGCAATGTTAATCGAAATATTGACATAGAAAATTTCCATTTCGAGTTTTGCCAACAATACACATCCTTGTGGCTCCTTCGCTTAATAATTTTCACTTTAAATGCACTTTTTTACAAGTAACACCTTTTTCGCTAAATTGCCAAAAGATCAAGGAACTTTAAGGAACTATCGACCTTAGCGAGATTCGGATGAAAACTGAGAATTACTTTTTTCAACATATTTCTCATCATACTTTCCTAAAAGACTCCATTTATATTTAAACTCTTTTTTATAAGAAACTAAGATTTTCTTCAGTACCCAAAGGTTCTTAATTTTTGGAGAGTTTTTGGTACTGAAAGTTTCTTAGCAGTTTCTTAGGGATTAAATTCTTTAGTGCCAAAACAGGTAACTGACACTTGAGTTTTTTATAATCGAGTTTCTTATAAAAAAAGAGTGTAAAGGCTATGGTAAAGGTAGAAAACCAAGCAAGTTTAAAAACAGCATAAATTACTTGAGAGTTGAAGGGGGCTTTTATAACACTGGTTTCTCGATCTGTTGCCTGTGTTGTAAAAAGAAACCTGAAAACTGCTTGATTGATTATAAACATAATATTTACCTTAGCTTCTGCGTTTTCATTTGCTTTTCTTATTTTCCTTATTTTTGGCCTGCGTTTTTATTTGTTAAGGTTTCTTTGATGATCTGTAATTATTTGCATTTTTCTAGTATTAGCCGTTCACTGACGCTTCGGACTACGTCACACGACAGAATTCCTAACCAAGGAACTTAGGACCCACTTTAGGACTCCCCAAAATTTATCAAACCTTTATGGAGCCCGTCACTTTCTCCTCCAGAAAATCCTCAAGGAATTTCATTATTCGTTGTCATGAGGGTATCTGTTCCTCTTCTGCAGTTCCTAAAGAACGCTCGATCGGCAACCTGCTGCCCAGAATTAACGACAAAGTGAAAGTCGTTCGCGCTTTGGAGACTGCGAAAGGTTGCGTGCGTGCTAGATGTGCCCTTTTTTTGTCAAGGCTTTCGACTGTAGATCGATAGGTCATTGGTTTGAAGCTCGTGGGAATTACTATTAAACAAGCATACAGGCAACCAAAGTATCCCTCCTCCTTTCGAAGTCAATTGAGTTCTCTAGTGCCTATTTACTTATGCTTATGTCCGGTTTCAGGATACAACATATTCGAATGGGTTCGGAGACTCCGTGCGATGTTTAAGAGAGAAATTAAACCAGGTATGTAGATGAAAACCAACCAAAATTTTTTTGTGTTTCGTCTCTAAAATTCTGTTTTGAATACAATAATTTCAAGGCTCTGATCTTTAATGTTCCAAACTGCTGGCCTCAGTTTTTCTTATTTTGCTTTATAGATGTGTGATGTGTTTGAGTACATCGTAAAGCTAGACGATGCTAAAGAATCTAGAATATGGGGAAGAGATGTACTTAGTGACACTGCAAAAAGACTTATTGATAAGGTAATGAAACTGTCTCTCACAATCCTTATCTATTATTGCATCCTTTAGGTATTTACCAAATAAGGCAAACCATACTAAATAAGGTATAACTGATTGTGCCTTAGTTAGTTACTAAATATGACAAACAATACCAAATAAGGCATAACTGATTGTGCCTTAGTTATCCATCAAATATGGCTAACAATACCGAATAAGGTATAACTGACTGTGCCTTATTTATTCACCGAATGTGGCAAACAATACCAAATAAGGTATAACTGTCTTTTCCTTACTCATTCACCAAATATGGCAAACAATACCAAATGTGGTATAATTGATTCTGCCTTAGTTATTTACCAAACATGGCTAACAATACCAAATACGGTATTACTGACTGTGCCTTAGTTATTTACCAAATATGGCAAACAATACCTAAAGTTTAACAGGCTGTGCCTTAGTTATTTACCATATATAGCAAACAATCCCAAATAAGGTACTGTTTAACTGACTGGGCCTTTTCTGGGCTTTATAATTCTAATCCTCGTAGCTTTTACTGAAAATCTAACTGAAAATCTATGTGCTAAAATTTTTTCTTAGGAAGTGGAGTTCATCTCTTCATTAGCGGATGAATTAAAGGTAAGCGCCCTTAAATATCAAATAATAGGTAAATAGGTATTTTTTTCGTGTAATAGGATGAGATGAATAAATTAGAATTAGAATACATGTAGAAGGCCCGAAAATTTAAAGAACTTATACTGCTAAAGAGAAATCATTACGGAACTTTTACTGTTGAATACTTTTATCACTGCAAATAATCAAGAATTAGAAAGCCGGTTCCATTCATTTGCAGCTGAAAATCACAGAAATTCCACGTTAAGCATGGATCAAATGTTTCCTTGAGTAGTCTCGAGCTTTGCTCACATGCAAATGTCTCTCTTTTATTGTTAATACCACTGTATGTGCAGTTAATATTAAGGAACTATTAAGGAACTTTTGGAACTACAATTGCCTCAAAGAGTCCCAAAAATAAGGAACTTTAAGAACTAGGCCTTGAGGTAGGTTCCTTAAAAAAGAAAAGCGTGTAACTACATCGAAAAACAAGCATTTGATTTGGTTTTGACTGAGTAAAGGCAAAATCAAGAGATTAGAAGAATATTTGCAACACCTACAGTAGACTTACCCTAAGTCTAAATCTTTCTTTATCAGACTACAAAGTCATGCCAGAAATATGATGGCGCTGCGGAGGAGACTGTTAGAAAAGTGAACGGAGATCTCCGTTCACTGTTAGAAAAGTGAACGGAGATCTCCGTTCACTTTTCTCACTCTCTCCTCCGCAACGCTGTCACATTTCGGTGATGAATTCGTGTTCGGATAAAAAAAGATTTAGACTTAGGGTAAGTCTACACCTACAGATACAGAGCTTTTACGAGATCCTCTTATTCCGTCACAAATACCTGAGTCGTATATTGTATTTTTCAAGTCGTGTTGCATAAATAATATGCACTTTGTTTATACTAGCTTGAAATTACCACATTTTAGCATATTCCTGATCCACAAATGCCAGAACAAATAAAAGAGGGAAAATTATCCGAAAAAGGTTTGCTGCTATTTTTGTTCTTATTTGGAAATTATTTTTATTTTCAGTGGCTTTGGAGGCAATTTGATGCTACGAAAACCCGGGGGGGGGGGCACTGTGAATAATTTGGGTACTGGGGACGGGCTGCCTGGGACGGTATCGATTATCACGATTTTGGTATAAGGAACGGTCTAAGTTTTTATATCGGGTATACACGATTCCCGAAAATTGATGTGAGGTCAGATATGTTTTGTATGCTTGGGTGGTACGTCCCTTATTTGATCAAGTGCCCCCGGGTATGATAAGGATAGACTGGTCAGTGACCTTACGGTCGTACGAGCTTGAGAGGTTTATGCGACCAGCACAAGTCCGTCCAATGGCCTGTCCAAGTCCCACCCTGGTTCCGCCAATAGCTATCTTACGTTTCTTCAAAACACCTCTTTCACTTATTTCCCTTGCTGTACCAATTATGCTCCTTTTTATTCTACCTTTTCGAATTAAATAAACACTGTTTCAATAGATTGACTATTTTTCAGTAATGTTATATGCGAAGCTGACTCAAGATGTTTTGAATGCTGTCACGATGGCCAAAGAAGACATTATAATTGAGCTCAGAGTAAGTTTGTAACTTTTTATTTTGCTGCTGGTTGTCATAATTTTCTAGGAGCTTGTACATCATCTACCAAAACTTCCAAATCAAATGCCGACATTCGGAAATTTTATTCTGGCTATTTTTGTTCTAGGAGAAAACAAAAGCGGAGACGAAGCTCTCTTCTGAAAACATGGCCTTGAGAGGTAGCTTTTACTACATTCTATATTCATGTAAGGTGTAGAAGTGAGGTATTTTCTCCCTTTATTTCTTGTTGTGTTAGTTCCTTGTAGTTCACACATCAGCAAGTATGCGAGCCAATATATTGCTTGGTGGAAGTTTCATGGAGAATAGCGATTGGCGTAATTATCACCACCGCAAGATAAGGCTCCCTAGCCATAGCGGGGATTCAAGTGGGGAGTATCGTTCTCGCACCGGATCAGATGTGTTTACTATCTACATAGTTAATACCTGCATTACTTCAATATAGTTTGCATTCTCTCTGCCGTCTCTCTCGTTTCTACAACTTTTTGGGCAATTGTAAAAACAAAATCATGAATCGGAAAGTTTAAAAAAGTCGTATATATTTGTTGAATTTCTCACTTTACAGGACAAACTGTTCAATGTGTAACATGCTTAACTCGAGCCAATACGAATCACGTTTATCATGTTTATCAATGTTTAATACAATTACAAGTACAATAAAATTAAAATTAAAATTAAAATTACAACTACAATTACAATTACAATTACAATTACAATTACAATTACAATTACCAATTCCAATTACAATTACAATTACAATTACAATTACAATTACAATTACAATTACAATTACAATTACAATTACAATTACAATTACAATTACAACTACAATAGGTGGCTTATACCCTTACTCAAATTAATACCAAGTTTCCCTCTCTTGGGTGGATGCGCACTACTGTGGTGGTATTTTGTACGTACTGTGGTGGTATTTTTGCGTACTGTGGTTGATAAGCACTATTGATGGTAAAGTACGTATAATAAAGTTGCTGAAATGCATCTTTCTTTCTTATTTTAGTGGATTTGCGGAGAGAACAAGCGGAATCGATGCAACAGAGGCAAAAGTAATCATCTACCGTTTCTATAATCATTCTGTTTCACTCTTGATTCAAGAGTCTTGAATGTATTGCACTTGAATCTAGGACATTTATTTTCCTCGCATTGCAAACACAATGGTGAAGATGGGTGACGAAATAGTGTATTTAGCGCCAGTCGCTAGGATCTCAGTTAGTAGGTTAACTAGTCGAGACCTCCACCCTGGGTTTGACTATGACACTGCCGTAGCTGGGGCTCGAACCTCGTCCCCGCTGAGCTTCTGACATCACGAGTCAGCTGGATTAGGCCACGGCACCACAGCACCTTGAAGGATAGCTTGGCGTAAGTGTCAATGAAATCAATCTGTTTTCCTTATCGCCTAGTCATGGGTATGCTGTAGCAGAGAAGAATACAGCTCTGGCAACTTGCAGAAAGTTAGAAGAACAACTTGAAGAAAGAGCAAAAGTTATTAGACAGTAAGTAGAAATGCATTTACCCTTGTCTATGCAGTAATTGCACTAACAGACAGTTGTGGTTTTCAGGGGAGCAGTGGGAAGCAAATCTTTCCAATAATCTGGTAACGTCGGTGAATTGGGATGACAAAAACGTTCCGAAACCAGAGCGACTTTCAAGTGACAACAAAATGAAAAGAAAGCCATCATAACAGAAAAAGGACATGAGGGGCAATCCACTCTTCAAAGAAGTGTGCGAGATTTGTTTGCAAACAAAGGGATTTCAAGGAATTTTTATAAAAGCAATATATAAAAAAACAAGGGTGTACGAGAATTTTAAGTAGTGAATCGCCCCTCGGTGGGAGATGCCCAATTGACCCATAGTTCTTCTGGTGCACTGACCAATGCCTGTGCCATATTTCATTACTTTAGCTGTACAGGAAGCCAATTTTTCTATAGGGGTTGGGGCGGAAACACCCCCTGGCTATGTTGGCGCAGAAACACCCCCCTATGTTAGATAAAATAGCCCGTAGGGTAGCAATAAACTCTTCGAACATTATCCACTCCTCAAGAACAAGCGTAACCCTAAGTTTCATTTAAAGTTCCACTTATGGGAATAAGAGCGCAACTTATTAAAAGTGGCTTGTTCCTTAATGTTAGTATACTGCAGATATAGCAATGATCTTCAATGGACATTTGAACTGAACTTAATTTCAAACTGACTTTGAATGGTATTTTTCTTCTAGGTTGCAACGAGAAGGCACAATTGCACTTTGGAAACGCGAAAAACAAAAAATATTGAATAATTTAAGTGGCAGGGAAACTAGACTGGACAATGATCTTAAAGACGCTAAGGAGGAGCTGGATGACGTAAGATATCGACTTCAGAAACGAATAAAGGTATTTTTTATTGATAAAAAACCTTACAAGGTAGCAAGTTAGAACATTTCTCTTTGTGTCTAAATGTAATACCACAGTAGATGAGATTCGAACCTGGACTCTATGACCAGAGAGCTAGCGACGCGTCCACTTCTGTCCTGGTTCGAATGCTGGCTCTTTGATCATACAGTCGATAGGGTTCAAATCCTATCAATTGTGGCATGCCACTTGTGGAAAAATCTATCCTTAGTGTTCGCCATTCATGACAACTATGTCTAAGATGTAATGTTTACTGTCGTTTACATGGTGCTTCGTACAAAGAATAACCTAAGTAAGAGGGAAGCATAGTCAAATGTCTGGCAAATTGATTTGAATTTCTGAGAATGGGGAGACGAGATCGTCTCAATTGGGATTGTTTAAGTTGCCAGAAAATTTTTTAACCAGCGGACCAACATTTAGAAATTAATTTGAGACAGTTTCACAATGTTGTGTGATCATACCTATCACGAAGAGAAAAGTTGCAGCCCAGCAAGCGCTGTTCTACCATCAATGACAATTACTGCATCAAGCTGGTGGCTATATGTACGTTTTCAGATTTACTTGTTGCAATTGTCTATTTAATTTCTATACCTTTTCCTCTTGAAAGGACTTGACAAATCAACTTAAAATTATGAAAATGGAAAGACAGTACATGGGATCCAATTATTTGACGAAAGGTGAGTTCATAATCAGCTAAGCCAGTCAACGTTAACGCGTCTTAATTTACTTTACTGCGTTGATTTGTATTTTGGGAGAAATGTGGTGTCGGAGTGAAAGCCCTTATGCTTTTTGCAGCTGCTGAGAAAGAAGAAATTGAAAAATTGCAAAGAGAATTATTCTTAAAAGACAGAGTAAGATGATAAATTTCTATTTTGCACTACCTCAGTTTTGTATACCGGTATACCATTGTATACCAGTGTATACCATCTTTCACTCCTTTTGTTTTGTATAATCATTTGTAAGGGTTGTTTAGAGATTCTACGGAACATCGGAACATGCAAAATGCATCCAGGGAACAAGGAAACATGGCCAAAACTAAAAAGAAACAAGGAAGCATCGGAAACAGAGATCAAGTGAAATCCTCTCTATCAATCCGCTTAACTACGATCTGAAAAACAATCCTACAAAAATCCAGGGAACAAGGACGTTTTCTCAAGGGAACAGGGGGACATGTAACCCCCCAAACGACCCTCATTTGCATATTCTCTGATTTGTAACCAAGAAATAACCTCCTACATCTATATAAGATATTAAAACTAGAAATTCAAAATATAGGCTTCATGCTGGATCTTTCGATCTATGATCTTGGATCTTCATCCGTCTTTGGCAACATACTATATGCTGAAGAAGATCAACGAATTGCTGACAAAGATCTGTAGATCATAAAGTTGAAACATGAATTTCTATGCTTTTGAATTTCTCCTTATATTCTAACCTTAATTCCTTGTTTTCTCTTTTCTGCAGGCTTTGATCATCGCAGAAGGAGAAATACAAAAACAGCAACAATACTTTGTTGGTTTTATTACTGGACTATCAAGAGATTACAGGTTTGTGAATTATATCGATCATCTAATCTATTATCAACAACCAGTCATTACCCTCACTAGACAGAACAGACATGATAGCATTAATGACTTTTCGTAGGTTGATGATGTCAAGATTGAACATTGATGAATGCAGATACAGCAGAGATCAGAAAGCATTTGTCTGCATGCTAGAGAGAATGTTGAAATCAACAAAAGAAGGTGAGATTAATATGAACTGTTTGGTTTGCAATGAATATAAATAAGTTAAAATTGCCGTCTTTTATTTGCCCTTCTTTGCTTGTCGTCACTGTCAGTCACTTCTTCTTTTCACACTTCCACTTCTTTTCTTCTTCTTTTGGTTATCATCTTCTTCGTTTTCGCCTATTTCTCCTTTTCTCCACTATTACCTTCCAATATGTTATGATAAATTTCTTCATGTTGTTCGTGTTCTTTTCTTTTTCTGCCTCTCCTCCTCCTCCACCTGCTTCTTCTTCTTCTTCTTATTTTTCTTTTCCTTCTTATTTTTTCTTCTTCTTTCGTTTTACATTATATCTTTGCCATCTGTCTTTGTCAGCTTCTTCTTCTGCTTACCTAGCTTGTCTTTTCCATCTTCTTTGTCATCATCTTCTTCTTCACTTCCTTCTACATTGTACTTATCTTCTTGTCCGTCTGCTTCACGAACTTCTTCCCATCTGTCTTAGTCCATCGTCTTGTTGTCGTTCTTCTTCTTCTTCATGCTTTTCTTCTTCTTCTTCATCTTCTTCTTCTTCCTCCTCCTTTTCTCCCCCTTTTCTTCTTCTTCTTCTTCATCTTTGTCACCGTGGCATTTATACATCATCTTCTCTTTCTATTTCACTCTTGATATTCATATTCTCCCCTCGTTTATGCTCTTTGCCTCTTTTCCTTCTTCTTTCCATGCGATTTCTTTCTTCCATTTCACTCTTCTTTATCTTCTTCTATTCGTTCTTCTGACTCTTTTTTGTATTTAACCACAATATTGCATCTTGCCAGTAATCTTCATTACCTTATCTTATCTCTTGTTTTCAGGAACACTTACGGCCTTTCGAACTGGCTTACCCTCGCATTATTTGGGCCTTGGTGTTGTAAGTATCTTTAAACTTATTCGTGATTACTTTCCCAAACGTATTTATTTCCTCCATCTAACCGTCTACAGATTAAAATTATTTATTCCGCTGGCGCTATTTCCTTTTTCAAAGAAAGGGTTAATTGCAATACAGCAAATGCCCTTTTGTAAAATGTTTCTAGTCCTATGGTACTTAGAAGACATGTACCAATAGTGTTCTATGTTACAGAGGTTTTAATAATCGTTTGTATTGTGATTTTATTGATAAGTAATAAACATACATCCAGAGGGCTAGAACTCTTTTACATTCGTTTCAAGAATTCTGCACACAATACGTTAAAACTGAAAGTTGACAATCCAAATTTCCCAGTTCTAGCTTGCTCTGCTTATTTCTCTACATTTCCTATGTATGTCATATAACGAATAAAATATATATTTATTCACTAGGAAATCAAATGTCCTCCCATCAAGAAAACTCCTTTATCGAAATCAACTGGAAACATCCAGAAACTTGTTTCAATCGACAAACTGCTCAACGATGAGAAGTAAGCTGTTCTTTAATCTTCTGCTACCAATGTTAGTTACACTTTTTTGATATTTGCATTATTTTCCCTTGTCGTTGTAAACATTAATGCTGTAATGATTATTTTTCTTCTAGTATACAAAAGCCTAGATTGAGTTCTGCTTTGGTGAAATGGAGAGAGGGCAAAGATACTTCGACAGAAAAGGCACAAGAAATTTTGAAAGGTAACGAAAAGGTTCCTAGTGTTGTCTACAAAGCTTTATCTATAAAAACAAACAGATAATTTGAGTCCAGAAAAGTGTTCAACCTTCCTCCAGACAAAAAACCCCTAGCTGAAAACCTTCCTCGCTAAACAATGAAATATAGGCATGTCTTGGATGTGGCAAAAGATTTTTCTTTGTTTTAACTGACCTTCCTCCGGTCAGTGACCGTGTGACCGTAACTTTTTCCTGACTGTTTTTCTGTTAATTGTTTTTCTATGTATTTTTCAGAGTCTTTCGTACCAGATAAGCACCCTGATCTTGTCGATACGAAAACTGGATTACTGAACGTTGAACTTGCGAAAACTACATTTCCTGATTTATCTATTGAAGATGTAAGTTGAAAGTTTCATTAATCCGAATTGTAGTAAAACTAGTAGTACATTACTTCAATGGTCAGCTTAAATGTGTTTATAGCCAGCTATAAAGCATTAGCCAAACGATCAAACATGAGCAAACATTTGAGATTTGCTTTACAATCAATTTCTATTTCCAAATTCTAGGTAAACTATTTACTGAGTATTTTCAAGCAGTTTGATGTTAACAATGATTGGAATCTCGATACACCTGAGGTAAGAATGTTCCTCCTTGAACCTTTAGAGAACACATAACGTATAGTAGCAATAATTTGTTACTGAGGGCTGTTTGAGTTGAGCAAAGCAGAAGCATTGTGAAGCATATTGTTAGCAGAAGCAACTCATTGTGGCTGAAAAGGGGCTCCTGGCACAAAAGGAGAACTTTTACAGAGGATCAAATGGATGAAAATTGTAGTTAGCTTCCCTTCAAAGCCCCTTCAAAGAAGGAAAACTTTTTTCCAGAGAAGATGGCAGATTTCAATGACTGTTAGAACAGGAAGGAGGACTGTGGCCCCCTAATCCATGCTTCCCCTTCTAATAGGCCAATCTTACTCCCTAGGTCCCGTTCCTATCGTATTTATTGATAGCCTTGTTTCCTTGACTCTTTTTCTTTATTTTCAAAGCTTCTTCGGGCTGTCCCTGATACCCTTGGAAGGATGGCAACGTCTGAAGAAATTGCTGTAAGAAATTGTTTCGTTATCCATTCTAATGTTAATTCATGAACTTTTGTTGTAATCAGCTGCACCTATACCTACCTATACCTCTACCTATACATATATACATACTGTATGCCTATATACCTAACCTATATACCTATACCTATATACCTATACCTATACCTATACCTATACCTATACCTATACCTATACCTATACCTATACCTATACAGAAAATGTAGTGAACTGAACATATGCTGACACAGGATACATATTCATCATAAGTGGGCTAACACAATTGTGGTAGCCCACTTATGATGAATACCTATACCTATACATATACCTATACCTATACCTATACCTATACCTATACATATACATATACCTATACCTATATCTATACCTATATACCTATTGTATGCCTATATACCTAACCTATATACCTATATACCTATACCTATACCTATACCTATACCTATACCTATACCTATACCTATACCTATACCTATACTATACCTATACTTATACCTATACCTATACATATACCTATACCCAGTACCTATACCTACACCTATATGCAGTATACCTATTCTATTAGTATTTTCAATTATTGATACTGTGTAGATATAATCCGGGCAATGGCCTATCGATTCGGGCAACTGGCAGACAACTGCCCAGCGATGGACAGGCAGATAACACTTTTTGAATGGTTTATTGTTTGTAAACCAATCACAGAGCGTTATTCACAAGGTCGAAATATGATTCATTAACAACTCTCATGATACTTTATTAAACAATACACGATTCAATTTTTATGAATGGAAAGTCGTCCTTTCAGAATCTGATGATGGGCACCGCAACCTGTTGTCAAGTTGTGGCACGCTTTTGTTTTTATAATAAGGCATTCACAAGCAAGGGTCTGCTTAACCTGCCAACTAGGGGGTACATTTGCCCCAACAAATGTACAAGGGCTGGTGATTTTCAGCTTCTTATAGTAGTTATTTTAGAAATAAATGAGAGCTTTTGTTGCGAGTTCTTAATCCAAATTTTTATCTGTAGGCGAGGCTTCACTTTTCAAAAAGAAAACCTTGAAAGCATTGCAGAAGACTGATGGCAACCATTCTAAAATTTGCACGATACAGTAAATTTATTAGCCAAATAAATCTAAATGCAGTTATGTTTACGTTTTAAAGTGTTTTTAGTGGAGCTAATTAAAACCTGAAAGAAAGACTTTATTATCGTTATCTTTTATAAAGTTATTTATAGAGATATTTATTTTTTGTATCTATCATAGCTGTATGTACCTTATTCTCTTTCTAGTTATATCTAGTGTCAAATTGTGTTGTGTATTTGTGTAAAAAACTGTAAATAGCAAGATGTATAAACAATCGATTAAAAATAAAACAAGGTTAATTTTTTCTCTGTCTAATGCTGCCTCAACTGGACACTAGCCAAATGACAATACATTGTTCGTTAAACCTTTTCATGGTCCGCCGTTTTGCAGGACCCGCTCTGCAGGTCCACCATTCCGACTATTCCGACAAATACATCTAATTCCTTATCCCTCAACTGTAGTGGAACTGTAGTAGAGGCGCCGGAAGCACGGGGGCAGCGGGGGCAGCTGCCCCCCTGCCTTCGGAAAAATTGCCGAATTCTTTTATTTTCCTATTGTCTTGCCCTAATATTGTTGCTTCTGCCCCGGCCGCCCTGCATTTCTTCCGGCGTCCTTGATAGGACTGGACACTAATTTATAATCTATGCTAATTTATGCTAATTATCATTTCTGTTGTATAATCTTGAGAGTGTTAATATTTATAATTAGACAGTATCTCCTCATCACACGAGTCGCATCTCTCAAGCTTTGCTCTTCGCTTTCTAATCAAAATAACAGGGAATCATTAGGCAGTTCAAGCCCTGTTATAGGACCAGCGCGAGGACCTGGGAATCTGGACACAGTATGTGAATATTTACCAGGCTTTCTTTGGTCAAGTTGGGTCCGAGTCCAAAGAAAAAGAAGTTCATTTATTGGAATTTAGTACATCTTTGCTCGAAAAATGCTTTGTTTTTTCATGGAAATCCCTTGGAAATCCGTTCGCTTTAATAGAAATCTCATACGCTTTTTGAAGGGTGAAACGTGAAACCTCATTCGATAACAGTTCCGCAAAAAGCGAGACACGCCCACACGCAGACTAAAGTTGTCAAAAGCACCAGAAACTACTCCCATTCCCAGGCACAAAAAGTCCGTAGGGCATCATCGGGTTCATTACAAAAATACTAAGCAGCTGAGAGGAAAAATCTTTATCTCACAGGGATAATGCCTTGACAAATTTCCAAATCTCAACTGAACTGGTGAGAAAACTTACATAACTTCTCCTACGATCTTTTGATATCGATTGTTGAATTTAATAGAATAGAAAATCAATAGACAGATAATCAGGACTTTCTTTCGATTATGCTTGTTTGCATTCAATAAAAGCTTTTGAACAAACCACTCTATTATAAGAGGCGGAAGAAAATGAAAGCATGAAAGCAGAGGAAGTTTTGCACATAGTGTTTTCTCAAAGATACTTGAATCTGATTGGTCCAAATCATCAAAGCCTCATTTTGAAACACGGAGGATAAATAGGAAACTTCCTCTTCGATCCTCACTGCACAACTCTGATACAGGTGGCTGTGAAGTTTGTGCATGATCAACTCACTTTAGGAATCAATCTGACTGGGAAATCGTTTTAATTTAACGAAAATAATGGCCTGCAAGAAAGATAATTGGCATTTTTCATGTCTAAGGCTAGCATTTGTTGTTGTTTTGGCTGCGATCTTTGCAAAAGCCCAAATCTTAGAAAACATTCATGATAGGCCTAGTCTGGAAATGGCGAAGCAGAGCCCTGGTGGGGCGGCGATTTATTTTGGGAAGATATTACGTGATCAATTTGGTAAATGATAGTCTAGCTTTATTTTTACTTAATCATAATTAATCCTATCTTGAAATTTGAAACAGAAATTAATTGAAAGGGTGCAAGAACACAAGACTCCTTCATTTCAAATTGATTGAGAAGTTGAGGTCTGCTTTTTAGAGGAACCCTCTTATTAGTTTTCTCTCTGGAACAGAAAAGAAATCTTCCTTATAACTTTCTTTTTTTGCTTTTTAGATGCTTTCGATCTTCGCTACTTCTACCGAAGTTACAAGAAAGCTGCAAAATACATGAAGGATTTTGGAGTTACCTTCTGCCAGGTAGCCCATTTACATTTCCCAATACAATATGATTAACTAAAAATTGTACCTCGCCCTGAAACCACAATTTTACTGTTTTTGATGAAAAATTTGTTCCTTTGACATATATATGATATGTATTATATTGACAGGTTGACTGCACAGCAAAGCCAAGCGATTTCAAAAAAGAATGTGGAGATGGGAAAGGAAAAGTTATTTTCTACAGGTTTGTATCAAAGAGTTGGTACACAACTTAAGGTTTAAGATGCAAAATGTGTCTGACAGTGACCAGCAGGGAATTTATGTCTCTTTGTGTCTCCTGTTCTTCTGTTTTCTAAACCCATTCCAATCGATATTGGCCCCACTGCAGAGTTAGGCAATTGTACACCTGAGTTTTTCAATAGAACAATAGGCTAGCAATAACATGAAGGTGAATGTGAAGGTGAAATGGTGTTTTAGCGCCAGTCGCTAGGATCTCAGTAGTAGGCTAACTAATCGAAACCTCAACCCTGGCCGTGACGCTACCGTGGCTTGGCTCGAACCCTGACCATTCTGAGCTTCTGACACCACGAGTCAGCTGGATTACACCACAACGCCACCGCACCTTCTAACAATAGAAAGGGGCTCTTGCCCACCTGGGATATTGGTCCAGCTCGATCAAAAAGCTCAAGTGGAGACCCAGCTAAGATGGTTGATTGTGTACACAAATACCCGCACCACTTTTACGAATGAATGTTAATTTCTTATAGTATTTTTTGTCTTTTATTGCAGCAAAGAAGATGTACAGAGAGAAGAAGAGTTTGAGTTGCCGTTGCTACAAACAGAAGATCAAATTATTGCTCATGCACTTCAGTAAGCCCCTTTTCATCTTCGAGCTTTAGTTTGGTTTGCACATGCCTCTGACACTCTTAATTCAAAGTCTCCATTAGGGCATAAAAGCAAAAATCATTGCAGCGGATATTAAGCTCCCTTTCACTTTCCCTTGCTGGCTCGTTTTAAAGCCTCAACTTTGGCCGATTTCTGCTTAATGCTAATGTGGCAGGAAATGTTCTTGATAGAACAAACTCTGTATGGGTTTGTATGAATTGTGTCACTTTTTGATTAACTGCCAACGTTTGTAAGAGTACCAAAACAATGAGGGGCTCTGTAAGTTTGAATTCGGAAGCTGCAAACAGAACTGTTCCCTTGACCAACATTGTCAAGTATGATGCCCCTGGATAGACTGTGACTAGATAAAGTTGCAAAATTATACCCTTGGCTAAACTAGAAGCCTGATAAAGTATACCCTTGAGCCGGCGCATCTTCAGGTACCTCACAACATTTGATCCGTACATCATGCTTTGGTCCGAATATTTTCCAGCATTGACCTCGCAATCGTTCAATAACCACATAGTCTCAATGATTCTAATGATTCTAACATCGTCTGATTTCTAGTCTGACTTTTTGTTCAAGTTGTAAAGCACTTATACTTGTTTTTGCAGTTTCCTGTTGGTGAAAGATGTTCCTATCGTCCAACAAAAATCTGTTTTGAATGACATTATTAATGATTCTAAGGGTAAAAAAGATGTCATTCTTGCCTCAGTAGAAGGACTTGGAGATTCAGGTACTTAGAGCACAACATTTGTTTCATAACTCAAAGTTTCTTCACTATGCTTAATGTTTTCCCTAACTATTGTGCCAAGGGACAATTCATTCCTTGGAATTTCATACACCCTAAGCTAGAATCTCCGTTGTTTTCGTAAGAATGTTGCAAACGTCCTTTTGTTTCAATAGGAATCTCATACGCTTTTTCAAGGACTGAAATGTCCCTCAATTGAGCCGATTAACCATCTGCTTGGCTATCAATTATGTTAAAGTCTCTCTCTGAGTTCAGTAACAAGGGTGGATCCACAGAGGGTCCCTCAAAAACGCTCAAGTTTGTCACACAACAAGTTTTCTTAACAAGAAGTTAATTATCAGAACCTCTAATAGCTACTATTGTAGACCTTAAAACTTTGACACGAGATCCCAACTACTAAACATTCAAGATCATAGCAATACTGCAGTTCCATGAGTCTTGTGAAGAAGAGAATCTAGAACAAATATTATGCAGAACTACCCTTTGTAAATGATGAACAAACAGGCAGGGCTCACAAAGGAAACTGTTTCCTACGAGTATGTTAAAACCTTAATAACATACCATAAATTTCGATTCTATTGTGCAAGATCAGAAAGGGGTATAAATCTAAACTGGTAGTTGCATGTCTTCTTTTGCTGCAAAGCAGACTGTTTTTATTAACTACATTTTGCGAACATTTACAGGGTTTAGTCAATCAAAATTTTCTGAGTAATCTATACCGATACCCCCATGGCCCTCTCCAAACTCTAATCCTAGATCCTCTCTTGTTCAGTGATATCTAAGCGTATATTTTCATTTATGTTTGCAGAGGACAGGTATTTCATGGAAGCAGCATTTGTTTATGGAAAACAGCATCAATTTGTACTTACGACAGAATCTTCCGTGCCTCCAAGGTATGTTGAATGCAAAGTAATTTTAAGAAGCGTGTTGTTCCACTATGTCAGTAACTTTTCTGCTACCATATAAGAAAGTTTTGATGCTAAAAAAGAATTAAAACATTTAAGTATATTTCAGAAGCTTTGAATCCAGCTTTATTTATCGTTGAATTTTCTTTTAGTTCTGGTGCACTTTGGTATTATCAATGCAAGAAGTCTAAAGCTACAGAAAGTTGCAAAATAACCACAAGAAAGAACAAGCCGAACACAGTTTTAGATGTTATTCAGTTCTTGAAACTTCAAGGCATTGAAAGAGTTGTGAGTACCTGGAATCCCAGCAAATGTGCAGTGCAGCAGGGGGTGGTCAGAATTCTGCAGAGATATCATCAGTTTTTTTGTAAAGTGTTTATTCCATCCTTTCCATGTTGTTCTCTAAGCCTACTTTTCAAGAAAAGTGGGAAACCCTCGGCAGTTCTGCATTACAATGTAGTGATCACAAATTTTCAATATTAAAACTGTTCTGTCATCAACTAAACTTATGCTCTAATTTCAGATGGAAATGCAGAAAGATGGATCAAGCGTTTTCGATAAAATGGAGTTAACTTTCCCTATCAACAAAGTTTATTTATTTGATGAAGGACTCAAACTGATTAAGTCTACTGCAGAAAGCTGTTTGGAAAAAGTTGATGACAGTTTTTATTTCATTCTCGTTGATATGTAAGTGTTTTTCAAGTAAATAAATTCTCTATAAACCTCTTCTCCAATGCGATATCTTGCTTTGACATTTCCTTGCCTCTTGTTAGTGCTTACCAATCATATCTGGGAATTGATCAAGAGGATCATGAGTGTTGGAAATACACTAGCTCATCACACAACCTAGTGGTGCAAACATTAGCCTTCCATTCATTGGTTAGGTAGCACATCCAAATATTTGTTAAGATATGTTTTGAAAATTCGTTTCCCTAGCTCGTACCAAAATGAAACAAACATTTGGAGACATTCCCTTTCACAAGCGTCTTCCTGGTTCCATAAAGCTCTATCCAAAGCATCACAGTTGAACTGATGCGACAGGAAAACAAATAATAGGTATAGTACTGAACCTAGCAATGGTGCAAGCTGACAAAGTGTTCTTCTTTTTTAGAAAAAGTCATTCAGAAGATAAATTGGAGAAATTCGGTTTAAATTTGGACTCAGCATTCCCTAACATGGTTTTCCAATCTGCTGCTTTATCTGGATCACAACAGGTATTGCTATTTGGATTCTTCAACACTTTTTCCTGACGTTTCTGAATGACTAATATAACAGACATAAGCCATTGCCAAACGCTCATGACATTAAACCAACACTGGACAAAAATTGAGCAATATTGAGCATGTTGTGAAAAGGTGGCCAAACGCTCTCAACTTTTTACTTAAAGTTTTGGTAGCGGCTTGGAAGTGAAAAAGATTCTTGACAGCTCGGACAAGGTGGGCAAACAGTATCAACATTTCACTCGAGTTGTCGAAAAGTTAAGCGTTGTTGAGTGAAAAATCGAGAGCATTTTACCAGGGCTTAATCCACAATAGAAGTATATTATTATACACTAGATAACTCATTTGTCAAGGGATCAATGAAAGTGGATCACGTCATCAAATGTGAAAGTTATTGGAGCTTTCAGTTACAGTGCTCGAACTTTAGGAGAAAGTAGAAATAATTTCGAGTTGATAGCAAGATCAGGAGGTTCATTTACAGCTAGGGTAACTGGCAAAAGTTTCAATCTTGGAATTAGAGATGAACTACTGATTATACTGTAAAATTGCATGCAAAAGCTTAGAAACATCTTTGGACATACTAAAAAGATTTTCGTTTGATACTCCTCCGAGAATAAACGTCAGAAACAGACCGAAAAATTGACTAAGATAGAATTTATACCCAGATGCGGATCAAAATGCACCAATCAGTAGATCTGCATCTGGGTATAAATCAAACCTTTGTGATTTTATTAGTCTGTTTTGACGTTCTTACTATGAGGAGTACAAGACGAAAATGTAAAAAAAAACTTTCACGTGTGTCCAAAGATGTTTCTGCATTATCAAACAGGTTTTAAGTTTTGTTCCACTCAAGGTTTATAGTACTAAACTTTCATTCACAACACAAGGATTATAGATTTATTTTGTTTGTATAATTTTGCAGAGTTACTATGAGCAGTGGCCTCTTGATAAGGATTTTACTACTGAAATTCTTATTGATACATTAAATGAATATCGTGAGAATCCAAACAAAGCTCACAAGGATGTAGGTAAGTCATTTGGAAACAACATATGTACCATCCATCCATCCATCCATCTGTCCATCCATCCATCCAACCATCCATCAATCTATCGATACATTCATCCATCTAGCCATCAATCCATCCATCCATCCATTCATCATTCTATCCATCCTTCCATCCATCCATCAATCCATCCATCCATCCATTTATCATTCTATCCATCCTTCCATCCATCCATCAATCCATCCATCCATCCATTTATCATTCATCCATCCTTCCATCCATCCATCAATCCATCCATCCATCCATTTATCATTCTATCCATCCTTCCATCCATCCATCAATCCATCCATCCATCCATTTATCATTCTATCCATCCTTCCATCCATCCATCAATCCATCCATCCATCCATTTATCATTCTATCCATCCTTCCATCAATCCATCCATCCATCCATTCATCATTCTATCCATCCTTCCATCCATCCATCAATCCATCCATCCATCCATTTATCATTCTATCCATCCTTCCATCCATCCATCAATCCATCCATCCATCCATTTATCATTCTATCCATCCTTCCATCAATCCATCCATCCATCCATTCATCCATTTATCATTCTATCCTTCCATCCATCCATCAATCCATCCATCCATCCATTTATCATTCTATCCATCCTTCCATCCATCCATCAATCCATCCATCCATCCATCGATCTATCCATCCATCGATTCGTCAATCTATCTAACTAAAACACTGCTGCACAGGGCCCTAGAATTAAGCTATAACGCAAGTCTAGGTTAGTAAATTTAGCATTCGTACATGCTCAATAACCAAATATATATTAAGTAGGTAAAAAGCTTCTTGAAAGCTTGGAACGACTGAATTTCTTCATAACCATTTCTTTCGTTTCAGTGGAATTGGTTAACATTGAATATGATACGATTGATTCATGGAAAGAACCAAAACATCTATCAGTCATTGCTGGATGTATGAAAGGTAATTATTTAAAAGCACTTACTAACTGACTAACTTGAATTAGTTGTCATTCATTCAATTGCCCAGTGCTCGTCAGACCCCATTGAGACAAGAGTAACTGGAGGATCAGCTTTGGTCTGATCCAGAGCCAGTTTTGGCTCAAAAACGCCTTCCATTTACACAGGATCTCTTGGACCCGTACCTTTTCTGGCTGTTTTAAACAAGTTGTGGATCTCTTCAGAAGCAGAGCCACCTTGTCCATGGGTCTGTTTAGATCCCATGTAAATGCTTTGGATCGGATCCAAACTGGTACAACCCAGTTTCTCTCTTGTGAACAGATTCTCAATCATCTCTGAGTACTTTTATATACTGTTAGATCTCAAAGCCTAGTTTTCCTAACATGGTAGGTAATAGGTAATAATTGTACAATTTTCCTGACCTGGCTGGTCCTCCTCAGTCCCACTGTTTGTATTTTGTGATATTAAACTTGTACAAAATATTGGAAATTTTCTGTTTTAGAATTGGATTCATGTGCTGCTTTCAAGATAGCCTTCCGTCGACTTGCTAGAAGTTTGGTTTATTCATTATTAGACTTCGAATATTCGATTAAGTTTGTTGATTTCACCGGTCGTCCAGATGATGCTAGGCTTAATGTGAGTATTTATGATTGAAATTTATTGTAGTACATAATGATATACAAGTTATTTACATGATATTTACGTTCATAATTTGCTATCGTCATCAGAGGGTCTTAGGGCCTAGCCAAACGATCAATGTTGGTCAAACATTTGAGATTTGGCTACAAACAATGTTTGACTGTTTGGCCACGTTGCAAAACATTTCTTGAAAAGCAAAGCTTCCTTTGGCAATGCTTCTGAAAAGCTTCAGAAGCATTTTTTCTGCTTGCTGCAAGAAAGAATGTTTAATGAGCAATGCTTGGTGATGTGGCCAAACGATCAAACATTTTTGTTGATTAGCAGTTTTCAGATGTTTGACCAACAATGTTTGAAATTTTGGACAGGGCCTTAGTCATATTACATAGTCATTTGATATTCAACAGTGACGCGATTCCCCCTTTTTAAAAAGTAACAGTGTTCTATTTGTAACAGAATAACTTTTCGTCTGATTCTGTAATATTCATTATTTCAACAGAATCTGTTCTTTACAAACATATTTGAGAAGCTCTTGTATAAGCTTATAAAGTTGTCGTTTGCATTTCAGACTCTGCCTGGGTTCAAGATTTGGAAGAATGGAAAAGAATATAAACTAAAGGGAGAGATTGATTATGATTCAATGTTGGCATTTTCAAAGGAAAATTTGAGGTAACTGATTTTTCTCGGGGTTGTCATTACTGGTGAATACTAGGATAGATATTTAGCGCCATTTGCTAGGATTTCTGTAGAAGACTTTGATAGAGATTTCGACCCTGGCTATGACACTAGCAGGCATCTGCTCGAATCTCGACCATGCTGAGTTTCTAACACAACACCACAAGCCAGCTAGATTAGACCACGACGCCATAGCACCTTCAAGTCGCGTGGGACATTATAATGGGAAATAAACAGTTCCAATGTCAGCTATTATTTAAATCTATTTGTGACTAAGCGACATAACGTTTCTGCCTTTTTTGCAGTCCAAAAGTAAGATATTTTCCATTGAGTGGCTCAGACCATATTCAAATCCCACCTGAGGAAGATCCTAGAGGAAATCTCATGACAGAAAATGGAGAAATGGAAGAGGATGAAACTGAAGAAAACCAACAAAGTTGTGAGTAATTTTTCAATGAATCTGAAGACAGATTTTTATTTTGTGTAAGTATTGGGGGCATCCCCAGAATCATCGTTGACATTTCTATAGCCTGACACCCCGTAGTAAGTTAGTTAGTTAGTTACTTAGTAAGTTAGTTAGTTAGTTAGTTAGTTGGTTAGTTGGTTAGTTAGTTAGTTACTTAGTAAGTTAGTTAGTTAGTTAGTTAGTTAGTTAGTTAGTTAGTTAGTTAGTTAGTTAACCAGTTAGTTATTTAGCTAGTTAGTTAGTTAGTAAGTTAGTTATTTAGCAAGTTAGTTAGTTTGTTAGTTGGCTTGTTAGTTAGTTAGCTTGTTAGTTAGCTAGTTAGTTAGTTAGGTAGTTAGGTAGGTAGCTAGTTAGTTTGTTGGTTAGTTGGTTGGTTAGTTAGTTAGTTAGTTAGTTAGTTAGTTATTTACAAAGTTAGTTAGTTAGTTAGTCAGTTATTTACATAGATAGTAAGTTAGTTAGCTAGCTAGTCAGTTAGTTAGATAGTTTCGTTAGTTTGGTACACACACAGACGCTTGCTGTCTTCTCAAGGTATGGGTTTCTGTGCTAAACACAGAGGGACCACTAAATTATAACCCAGGGCTTGTCTAAGCCGTGCAACCTAAGTCATTCCTCTTGATGTGACCAAACCTCTTGCCTTTTGCCTTAGAATTACAGAGAGCTGGGGACTCCTACACTCTTCGTGGCAAGTTTGACCTTGTTAGGGATCGAACCTGCAAGCATAGATGGCTAGCCCGACTCACTCATCTCTTTGCCATTCTGACCGTAAAATGGTAATGAATTATAACATATTGTGCTATTTTTTTTTGGACAGTGGTGGAAATGGAAGATGATGTGATGAGTAAATTGGCAGTGAATACTCTGAAGAAAGGAATTCAAGATGAAAATGTCACATCTTTGACTGAAAAAACATTCAACAAGACCAGAGATGAAAATGAATTAATGATCACTTTGTTTTATTTGCGTTGTAAGTAAAAAATTATCTTTTTAGCTTTCCTGTTTATTTTGTTTGATCTTATGATGGAATTGTGAGAGGTTTGTATCAGAAGGACAGACCTTGAACTGAAGCGTGACAAGTGCAACATGCCCAACGTTCTAGAACTGTGTTCTGACTAGTTACCATAAAAAAGGAACTAGCTGCCAATCAGTTTCAGAGTGGGTGCTTATGTCGACAAGTCAGTTGTGATAAATAAGCAGTCTTAGCGATGACTGTGAAAGACTTTCAATTACCCTCAATGACAATGCATGCTTTTTATTTTGTAAAGAACCTAGCTCAAGGTCTAGTTCTTAACGTTTCTTTATTTTTGGACCTTTTTAATCACTAAATAGTTCCTTAGTTCTAACTGCATATTTAGTGCCATTACTTTTATAAAGAGACGCCTGCATGTAAGCAAAGCTTCCAACTACTAGAGGAAACATTTGTTACATATATGAAATGCATTTATGCGAGTTTTGACTGCAAATTAATGGAACTGATTTCCTAATTCCTGATTGCTTGCACTGATAAAATGTTCAAAAAAGTAGCTTAGCAATCTTAACTTAAGTTGTACAAGTTCTAATTTTTCGAGCTTCTATATGATAGTTCCTTAATGAAGTGGTTATTTGTAAAAACAAGCATGTATGGTGACCAGACTTAAAGTTTGCAGTTACTAGTGTGAGCTTGTTCAGTTCTTTTACCCCATTTTTAACAATGTCATCCCATAAATAGCTTCTTAAATAACTTGTTTTGTTTTTAAGGGTGCGTTAAAAGCATCATTTTCCGAGATTCTTATGCAAAGGTTGCTGAAACAATAGAGAAAGCGAACAATCTAGTCAAGACTGCTGTCACCAGAGTCGACTGTTTTAACTGGAATGAACTTTGTCATAAGGAAAATGTTGTACGATATCCAGTTATCAAAGTTTACAGGTAATTATCCAACATTCTCTAGATTTATCCAGAGGATTCTTAGTACAAAGTTGCGAGTAGTGAGTTTATTAATATTCACACCAATTTTCCAGGAAAGGAATTTCCCCAATAACATATACTGGTGCCTATGATGTTGACACACTTGTGCAAACGATTCAGATGCTCCAAGCTCCAGTTTTGAAGAAATTGGCTGATGGCAATAGTTTAAAGATGTTTACTGATGGTGACAAGCAAGCATCACAAAGCCCAGCATCTGTTTTAGGCATTTTCAAATCTGAAGATGATAGTGGTATGTTTGAGGAGGTTTTTTTTCGTTATGAACAATATAAGGAATAGACGACTACTTTTCCATTAAAGAAGTTTGGTTAGCAAAGGGGCTCGTAATGCCATTTTATGATATCAAGGATATATATTGCCTGGTCCCCTGAAAACAGCAAGAAACCTTCATATATCCTTCTCCAACTCTCATGTATTACAAGCTTTGTTCCCCAACTCTAGTCTTGATGCTCTTACTTCTGTAGAATTTCAGTTTTGCATTTTGCTAAATTGATTTTGCAATTTTGATTTTGATTTTCAGAGCTTGCAACATTTAGAGGCGCTGCAGAGCAGATGTTTGGACAATATTCATTTGCATATGTAGCTGGTAACATGGCAAAGCAAAGGTAGGTTATAATTGCGATAAAGAATGGAAACATCATAGGGCACATAGTGAATACTTAAAAACTATTACCCTATTATATTTGTGCTTCATATCATAATGGTAGTTTATATTTTCAGAGTCAGAAGAGGCATTAATTCCTTGGCATTTTTTATTTATAATAATAACCGTTGGATAGTAACCAACTCTATCTTTGAGACCATGTTTTGTTGATTTTTTCAGTGCTCAGTCCATGCATGCTAGCCTTCCATCATTCATGGTATTAAAGAGAAATGATCCAGTTGAAACTATGGTGAAAGGTGAAGATTTCAACAACATGAAAGAATTTATCGAGAAACACAGCGTACCGTCATTTGTAAGTAAATTTGCTGCTTCATTTTTAGACATCTATTCTTCCAATTCTAGTCTATTTTTCTCACTTTATTTAAGTCACTATTGTCCTAACGTATGGGACAACGTCACTTTGTTTATTTCACCTCATCTATGCTACCTGCTTTTTTGGACAACTAAAAATATGCTTGACCTTAAAATTATCTTTCCTATTAACAGGGCGAGCTCACTGCATTGAACTTTCCAAAATACAATATGATTGGAAAGCCACTCGTCATACAATTCAAGCAAAGAAACGACACGTCAATGGATAGAACACTTAAGTCTTTATCTGGCAAAACGCAATCTGTTATGGTTACTTGGATGGACATGTAAGCTTGACACAATATTTTTGTTTCTTAAACTGTTTTGATACAGCCCAAAAAGTCAGAAATTAACTCAAAAGACTTTTACATGTTATTAGAGGTTTGCATCACGAAAGAAAGATCATCTTCCCGACAACTAAAACATGAAATATAGAAATGAGTACTAAGTATGCTTCTTTGAATGAGAACAGTCATGACGACCTGATGAGGAGGTCAATCGAAAGGCCTGCTATTTCAAGGGAGAGCGCTTATTCGAGGAAATGTGGTTCCTCCAAGATATCCTAGTAGGTTACAGAAGATTTTAAGTGGCTGGATAGAAAAGATTTTTAATTTTGTTTTTTTACGAGAAATATTTGTTTGTTTCTCTCATATCATTTGTATTCTTAGAACATCGACTTTGACTTGTTGTTACAAAAATCTTTTATGCTTTAGGGACAAGACGGTGACTCAAGAAATCATGAAATCTTACAACGTTATGAACATGAACAAACCTGTTGTTGTTTTAGTTAGTCACAAAAAGGTGATCAACATTTTTATTCATTGAATTTCTTATGTGAAGTTTCTTAATTTTTCTAAAATTCTAAACAATTTTAGGGTTGACATACGTAAAGTGTTGATTTTCTTCTCATAAGAATTAGTCGTTTCACTGTTCTTAATTTCAATAGATTTTTCCACACGTGGCGTTACACAACGAACCAGGACTTCAAACTTGGACTGCATGATTAGAGAGCCAATAACGTTTCCACTGAGCATTAGAGCTCAATTCATTCGTCAAACAGCTCTCTAAATCATACAGCCCAAGGCTCTCCTCTCTCCTCATGTTTGACTTTGTGTTTCAGCTATGTTGAGCCTTCTTCAGTACCAAACAAACTGATATATATTTTCCATGATTGACAAACATTAGGATATTTTTCCCACGAAGGATATACCACAACGGATGGATTATGGACTGCATGGCCAGAAAATGGTGTTTCCGCTGAGCTTTGGGCCTTGGCCTTGGAATGCCCATTTGAATTCAATAAATCGTTTCTTTATATTTTCAGGCAAAAATATACAAATATACAAAAGGCAACGATGTAAATATTTTATTAAAATGGACGAAGGACTGCCTTGCAGATAAAGTTGACCCAGTCGGTAAGTGGGTGAATGAGACAGAACTTTACTTATGTATTTTCATTGACACACATTTTTTTAAGACACGTTGGCCCAGTATTGATAGTTTCTTGTATTTTTGTATCCAAATTTTGTTTACGCCCCTTTATGAAACGACATACATCTTGATAACCCGTGTACATGCTGTACCAAAAATGTCTTGGGGCAATCGGGAAGAAAAAACTTATCGGGATGTTCATACCAATATAGGGGGTAGGTAGGCATTTTTCCCCAAACAATTTAAGAACATTGACATTTGATCAGGAATTTCAGTGCCTTCCATTAAGTTTTGGCAATGATTGATTTAGTCTAACGAAATCTGATCTTTTTGCTCGATAGGTTGAAGGGGCCTCTTTTTGACTTAGCACATTGTAGGGCAAGAGTGCTACTTTTTGCACAGCTGTTGGACAGGACTAGGGGCCCACTTGGGCAAATGTCCCACTACTTAGTATGTCAAAGAAAATTCCTGCAATGACAAAGAAAATAGCTTCCATTTGCCTTTGTGATTTTCCAAGGATGGTGTGATAACGAAATTTCATTATCGCGCAACAGTTCTGCAGTTACTATGATGTAATTATGATGTGATGGAAAGAAAGCTTGAGACCACTCGAGAATGGCTTAAGAATCTGTGGTAATGAATATTTCTTTTCTCCAACAGCGGTTTTAGAAGACAAGGAATGGAAGCCATTGAGAGAAGGATATGACTACCTTGATTTAGTGAAAAAAGCTGAAGAGAGAAAGAAATATGGAGACACAACAATTGAACCATCAGAACAAGCGGACGAAGAAAATACTGAAGAAGCTGTTGCGTCAGAACAAATGAAGGAAAAACCACGCCGTGATGAACTTTGAATCAAGTGGCTTTTTAGTTTGTTTTATCGTAATTTCTTGTGTTTAACTGAATTATGTAGCTATCCTGTTGAATTTTCTTTTGCTATGCACTCTCTTAAATTGCGTTCATTTAGGCCACTACATTTTTTCTTTCGTTCAACTTGAACAACCAAAGTGTCAGAGTTGGCCTAAGGCCCTGGCCAAACGATCAAACATTGTTTATCAAACATTTGAGATTTGCTTTACAAGAAATGTTTTACCGTTTGGCCAAGTCGCAAAACATTGCTTGTAAAATTTTTTTGCTTGTGATGAAAAAAGCAACAAGCAATTCTTATTTTCAAGTAATGTTTTGTGACGTGGCAAAACTGTCTAATTTTAAATGTTTGACAAACAATGTTTGATAGCCCCCCCCCCCAACGCCTAATGCACTTGCTTTCCGCTAACCAATTACGTATGTGTAAATGAACTACTTACTATCAAAACATTATCATCCATATTTATTGTAGCACAGGAATGATATACAACTAGAAGCATTTACACGCATTTTTTTTATAAGGAAGTTCGGCTCAGGGTCAGTACTGAAAATTCCTTAACTGATGGTGAAAATTGAGTACTCAATATTCCTTAACAATTCCTTAACTTCTTACTTTGTGATTCTTAAAAACAACCAATGCTCAAGGAAATATGGGTCATAAAGTTTTCAGAAGACGAGTAGAAATGAATACTGATTGAAAACCATTGGCGATAAGTATTGCTTGCTCTGTTAATTCAAAACTTCATTTTTTTTTAATCGAAATGCTAAGTTAAAGAAAAATTCAGATTCCTTAGTAGTCTCTGGTCCAGTACTAGAAATTCCTTAAGTTTTTGCCAGCCCGAGTACTACCTTCCTTATAAAGCACTTCCTTATAAAAAATGCGTGTAAATTTGCTAGGCTACTAACTGTATGATATTTAACGAAAAAGGGGATAATTATTTTTTTCGCAATTTAAATTTTGTAATTAACCATATATTTTCAATTCTTCTCTTTTTAAGAACTTCATTTTTTGTAGTTCTTTTTCAATTTTATCTTAATTGTTGTTGTAATCTATCTAACCGAAAGCTATCTAATTACAACATGAGCAATGGACTCGAAATTTTAACTTTAAAGTCTGATTAGCTTTTTGTTTTCTCACCTATTAATTATAAGATTTCGATTTTATTTATTAGTTGCAACTGAAGACCGACTGATCGATTTTGCTGCACTCTTCTCCCGGTACAGTTACTTGTATGCAAATTGCAACTATCCAGGAATTGATTGATTTTAACTGAATACCAATACCCTTCGTTTCAAAAGTACATTACACCCTTTTTGTTCCATTAAGCACTTAGCTGAAGGTCTACCTCCTAAACTTCCTTATTTCTGGACCTCTTTTAATTGAACTGTAGTTCGAAAAGTGCCTTATTTTCGGACCTCTTTTGGTTGGACAGTAGTTCGAAAAGTTCCTTATTTTGGGACCTCTTTTAATTGAACTGTAGTTCGAAAAGTTCCTTATTTTGGGACCTCTTTTAATTGAACTGTAGCTCTAGAAGTTGCTTATTTTCGGACCTTTTTTGGTTGGACTGTAGTTCCAAAAGTTGCTTATTTTCGGACCTCTTCTGGTCGAGCTGTAGTTCCAAAAGTTCCTTATTTTCGGACCTCTTTTAATTTAAGCCCGTGAGCAGTAAAGTACACGCTTTTTATTCTATAAAGAACCATGACCATAAAAGGATCGAAATTTTTATTTTGCCTTCAAGGCGCAACCTGATTGGTTAGTAAAAGTCGAAGCTCCCGAACCAATCAGGTTGCGTCTATTGACGCAGAGTGTTATTTCGATCTTCTTTCGAGATTTTAAAACTCTTTTTCTGCGCCTTCCCACCATTTTTCCTCCCCCCTATTTTTTCTTCCCTCTCATTTTAGCCCTTCGTAACTCATTTTGATTGTGATTGCCCCCCTGGAAAACAAGGAATCAATTCAGAATTCTACAATTGAGGGAGTTCCCAGGGGGTTTAATCCTCAAGCTGAGATTTGTTTATGCCCCATGCAAAGCTGCGATCAAAAGCGCGATCGGAAATGACAAGATGGTTGCTGAGATGAGCAGGTTTTCTTTAGAACGTTTCTTACTGATCATATTGTGTATGAAAACAGTCTCAACTGTTGCTCAAATAAACCTTTTTATTTCAACACAGCAATCGAAACAATTGATCGGTATGTATTCAAGTTTTTAAAGAAATTCATCGACAAATTTTACGCGATGTTGATGTTACACAGGTAAAACGCTCGAGTAATCCTACACTGGTGAAATACCGAGGAAAGTGAAATACTGTGTAGTATTTCACGTGCTGTGTCATTTCACGGCTACTGTAATACCATGAACTGTGTAATTCTATGTTGTATTTCAACTTTTTTTATTAGGCAGTGTAATGCTACACTGGTGAAATACCAAGGGAAGTGAAATACTGTGTAGTATTTCACCTGCTGTGTCATTTCACGGCTATTGTAATACCATGAACTGTGTAATTCTATGTTGTATTTCAACTTTTTTTATTAGGCAGTGTAATCCTACAGTGGTGAAATACCAAGGGAAGTGAAATACTGTGTAGTATTTCACCTGCTGTGTCATTTCACAGCTATTGTAATACCATGAACTGTGTAATTGTATGTTGAATTTCAGCCTTTTGTAATTACCACAATTAAATCCAATCAGAGACCTCAATTCACACCTTTTAAATATCACATGATTATTATTAGAGCCAATCAGAAATCTCCATTCAAGATGGCAGTTTAAAAATAAGGGTTGAGAACATAATAACTTTTCAGTTTGTCTTGCCTTGCTTTTCATTTTTCTGCAATTCAAAGTCTAGGCCAAAAAAGATTCAGGTCAATATGGATTACTTTTGAGTTAAGGTATCCTAGATAATAGTTTGATGTCAACAGCTTCCTCTGGCAATATGACAGCTGGTTGATTTTATAGCTGATAAGAAGAAACTGTGCAGTTAACAACATTAAATCAAGACTTGAAAAGTTCCTTTACAAAAGGTAGGAAAAATTTTAAAACTCTTTTAATATAAGAACTGATTTAGATTAATAGAATTTTTAAATAATTGTGTGTTTTTTGTTATGTGGCTAGCCTGATAATTCTTTTGGTAAACTAATATTGAGGTTTTTTTGACTGTTTATTTCAGGCAAAATTTCCAACAGCTGAAGTTGCTGCTTGCTAGAGTTTCATCATTCCTTGAATATTCCAAGTGAGTCATCTACAACAAGCTTGCTAAGCTTTCACTTTTTTATCACCAGACTTTGATAAAATGATGACTATATCTAATTGCCTTATATTTTTTTAGAATGCTTTGAAAGAATTGGTGTCACCAATCCTTCCAAAAAGGTATGTCTATTTATGTTCTATGAAACTTCTCTTAAAAGTCTTGATGATTTTATCACAATTCATTATGTTGTGTTCGCAAATATTGTGCTAATTGTAAACTATAATTCTCTTACATTTTAGCTTTGGAAAAAAGCAAGTTATACCTTCACTGCTTGAATACGAGGACATTGAATGAAACACAAGATACATTAACTGTTGTTTAATTTGTTTTATTATTGTTGCGATTGGAAAGATTGATTACAGAACTCTTACAACATTGTTATACTATGTTTAAATATGCAAACTTTCATTATTCTGTATTTCATTTGCGTGATTTTTGTAAGTAGTAAAGGATTTCTGATTTAAGTTCTATAAAGACAGTGCCTGTTGTGTTATTTGATCTTGAATTGCATTCATGTAGAATTACAGCGAAGTGGGTATTACACCACTTTGTCCTTACACATCGAATTACACAGTTTTGGCTTACACTAAATGGGAATTACACCTCCGTTGGATTTCACGTAGAATTACACGCCATTGGCTTGCACTAAATGGGAATTACACCTCCGCTGGATTTCACGTAGAATTACACGCCATTGGCTTACACCAAAGTAGAATTACACCTTTGTGTCATTACAAGGTATGTAGGATTTCACGATTCGTCTAATCCTACGATGGATTACACGCGCGTAGAATTACACGACGTGAGTTATTACACAGGTGATTTCACGTCGCCTTTCACGTAGTATTACTCGGGCGTTTTACCTGTGTTAGGCCTATATATTTTTTCTTTTCATAAAGGGATTTTGGAATTTGCTGGACAATATTAGCTTTATCGCTTGTGAAATATTTCGCTATAACCTTTAGTTACCTTCATAAATCATTGCTGAATGGTTCTTGAGCAGTAGAATAGTTAACCCCAGGACAAAATCGATTAGAAAAACACTGACAGACAGGTTCAACAGGCAACAGGCTTGGTTTTTAACGGATGATTCTTCAGATCAGACAGACTTCTTGAGGTTAAGGCTTGTTTGCTTTACAGGCTTTTTGTAAAGTAGCCTAAATGTGAATGTGACCATGATGGGAAAGAAAAGCCTATATGTTTCAACCAACCAAGGGGCCCAAGCACATCCTTACAATTTTAAGGTAATCAAAATTGACAACCTCTGGAATTTTTGGAAAAGTTTTGTTGTAAAAAACTGTTGATTTTGGTGTAGAAATAAATTTCGGACCCATCAGCCCATCTTCCCTCTGTAGCCAAGTTATCCCTCTAAACCCCTGTAACTGTAATGAAAAACAAGAAACTAGAAAAGGAGATTACATTTTAGATACAAAGGTACAAAGTTATGCTGGTTATGCATGGTTGTCTTTTTTATCCGCTCTCTATTACAGCCAGTTTTCTAATATTCTCCTAGAAGATTCAAAACCACAAGCCACTTATAAAATCCCACAAAAACCAACCTCACATTCTAGTTTTTATCAGTGTCTTCAGTAAATTCTTTGTTATCAAAATCATTGAAGTTATTTCATTTTGTCTTAGGATTGGAAAGTGAAATTAGCTACATAAGAGCAGGCCGTGAAAATAAAAATGCTATAAAGTATAATCTTCCAATTCCATTTGATGTCAGTCAGATTGTTTTTACATGGCAGAATTTCTTAGGAGGATTCCATCTGCATGAATCAGAGGTGACACCAAAGTTTTTCCTTGTTGTAAAAGCCCGTCTCTCTCTATTAAGGCCCCTTCTCTATTGAGCCCTAGTGGTATTAAGCCACCACTATTAGACTCCCTCTCTGTTAAACCCAATCCTCAATAAAGCCCCTCTCTCTATTAAGCCCCTCTCTCTATTAAGGCACTTTCTCTATTATGGCACTCTCTCTGTTAAGGCTTTCTCTCCATTAAGGCACTTTCTCTATTAAGGCACGCTCTCTCTCTATTCAGCCCCTCTCTCTATTAAGCCCCTCTCTCTATTAAGCCCCTCTCTCTATTATGGCACTCTCTCTGTTAAGGCTTTCTCTCCATTAAGGCACTTTCTCTATTAAGGCAAGCTCTCTCTATTCAGCCCCTCTCTCTATTAAGCCACTCTCTCCATTATGGCATTCTCTCTGTTAAGGCTTTCTCTCTATTAAGGCACTTTCTCTATTAAGGCACACTCTCTCTCTATTCAGCCCCTCTCTCTATTAAGGTGCTCTCTCTATCAAGGCATTCTCTCTATTCAGCCCCTCTCTCCATTATGGCATTCTCTCTAAAAGCCACTCTCTCTGTTGAGCCCCCTCTCTATTCTGTGCCCCTCTATTTTTCAGTTTCTCTCTCTATTAGGCCTCCCTCTCTATCAAGCCCCATTCTCTATTAAGGCACTCTCACTATTAACCCCAACTCTATGAAGCACTTTTCTCTGTTACTTTATAAATTTGCACTGTTCTTCATACCATAATCTTGAACATTGACATCATTCTAAGTGACACATCCCTATTTTGCCATAATCTACAAGTACCCCAAACCATCTTGTAACTGTTTTAGAGATAAAAGCTTCTGATTGTTCTGATGAAAAATGTGTCCCACTATATAACTGTTAATTTCAGAAGTGATGAAGTGAGATTATTTATTTATTTTAGCTTGTTCCAATCAAACCACTCAAGACTGTCATCTACACACTTAACGTTTCCTCTGGAAATACAGCCATACTTGCAAAACCAACTGTCAATATATCAACCAGTGGTAATATTCCTAACAAATTAACAAGTAAGTATAAATACGAATAAATATTTGTAGTTTTTGGATATGTTATTCTCTAAACCTCCCCCTGGTAGATAACTTACATTGAAAGACCTCCTAAAGCAAAATTTTTCTTTATTACTGAAGAGGGATCTTAAAATTATGTATTGCAAATAATAAATTAGCAAATATCGATACATAATGCAAACATCTCACATTCCAATAACTAAAATCTTTTCTGAAGTGCATTTTCACTCTATCATAAGGTATTGCTAGAAAACATTTTCCTGGGGAGTGCCTTGGAACCTCCTTTTTCCAGCTCACTTCTTTTGTAGGGGGTCTCTCTTTTCTTTCTGCTGCAGGGCCTCACAAACTCTTGATGGCTCAGAGATGGCTCTAAGATTAATGACTCATTATGGTTTTTTTATTTCCAGATGTAATTTACTAGTTTATAATTTACTAAAGCAAGCAATGTTGTTTTTAGATTTTGCCATCAGTTTGAAATGTTCTAAAGATCGTGATGGAGATGTTCCTGTCTATCTGACGCTGAGAATAACAGATTTTAACGAGACTACAACAACCCACCAACATCGAAATCTTCATTTCAAATTCATAAAAATTTGCAGAAGAGGTAAACTTGGTTGTCTGATTCAATGTTGTTTGTGTACAAGATTTAGTTCATAAATACATCTGTAATTTTAAATACAAAAATGAAAAATGAAGACTGTAGCATTGATTTTGCATAGTGGCTGCAAAGTTAAGTCCTTTTTTGTTTCAATCAGGTTTTTCAGCGTCAGGCAAAGTGACTGATGGAGAGACAGAAGGTATGGCTAAGTAGACTATTAATTCTTTGGAAATTTTTTTCTTCTTTTAAAAAAGTGTACCTAAATAAAAATTGGCTAGCTAGCCAGTCTCTACCAGAGCATTATTAATTAACCCTAAGGCCAGGCATCACAAGAACTCAAAGAGCTATTTCTAATTCTAGGTAATTTGAAGAAAGTTAAAAAGGATAGAAAAGAAGGTAAGAATTGAAAGTCCAAACTATCGTCTGAATGCATATCAGTAATTTACAAGTAAAGGGAGGATTTATACATTGAAAGGGAATCAAAAGCACCAGTTAACTACATCCAACCAATCAAAATTAAGTCATGTTAACTATCACTACTGAGCGTATTTGCTGTTTAAGAAACCGTTTTAATTGTTGGACAAGCGAACAAAATTTTGAGACAAGAAATTGCGAGTTTCTTAGTCGGAGGTGCAGTGATTTTTGATTTTCCAACTACTGTACTGTGTTAAGGGGGCAAATGAAACTGAAAACCTTTTGACCTGTCTTTTCTACGAAAACATGGCTGCGTTAAAAGACTTCCTAAAAGTGTTTGCAAGCCAAAAAATTAACAAGAACAAAAACACAGTAATGCAAATGTGACCTTAGTTTTTAACTGCTGCAGAAAGCTATAATCTCTGTTGTATTTTTTGTTATTTATTGATATTTTTGTTGATTTTTTCAGATGAAGTATCAATCGACCAGACAAGCGTCTTTTACATCGCAGTTGGAGTAGCATGCAGCACAATTTTAGTCATTGCAATTGCAGTTGCAACACTCCATGTTCAGTCAATGCCAAAAAATAATGACAATGGAAAAATCTCAAGGATCTCGTTTCTCAAAGGTAAATTTGGAATTTAGTTTCATACACGAAACTGTTTTTAATTGAATTCGTATACTTTATGATACATTTGGTCTCCTGTTTACATGGGGTGGCCTTTAAAGTCGATTTATTGAAGACTTTGTTGGGTATGCATTGAAGAGGCTGAGCAATACAGCATGTAAAGAAAACACTGATAATTCTGTATATAATTAACATGCCGACGAATACAGTATGAAATGAACATGATGACGAACACAGTTCGAAATGAAGATGCTGACGAGAACAGCTCGAAATTAAGATCCTGACGAATACAGTTCGAAATGAAAATACTGACGAATACACTTCGAAATGAGCATGCTGATCAATACGGTATGAAACGAACATTCTTATGAATGTATGAAAATACTAGCGCGGGCAGTGGACACACTGAAACAATTACCCCAGCATGAAAACTTTGCATCGTTTTGTTATGTCCAGCAATGCTGGTTACAGTGGAAGAAAAGAGAAAACATTGCATAAACATAAAGAAAAAAGATATGAAAAAGATTTGAAATTAATTAAATCTTACTTGGAACTGTTTTTATTGCAAGATCTGCTGCAAATCTTTTGACATCTACAAATCTTTACACATTACTGCTAATCGTTTCACTCTAACCCATATTTCTGTTGTTGTATTATCCCTAAATAGAAAAAAAATTCAGGTTAACCGTTGAAGATGACAATTTTTCGTAGGCCTATCTATTATTACAAGAATTCAACTCCTAACTTTTTTGTTTTTGTAGCGACGTGACAAGTCAAGGACCAAGTATGTCGACACGAATTACACATCCAGTTGGAACATTGAACCTGCAAAGTACTGCTCTTATGTTTATAACACTTTGAACGTTCAAAACTCCAAATTAATCTGTTGCTTAACGTTGAAAAGAGTTGTATCTTGATAAATAAAGGTATTGTTTTTTTATCTTTAAGTTGAGAAACAAAAGAAGGATATAAGAGCACGTCTGAAAGATATTGAAGTATCAAGACAGCTGGTTACACTTGGAAATGTAGTGCAAGAAGGTAGGCTTATAGGTTTGGTTTCGGTCTAACTCATCACATCATGTATTTCCCGGTATGTATCTTCAGCTGGAACTCCGGAACTGGAACTAAAATATTCCTCATCTCAGGAATATTGTTTATAAAATAACCGGCTGACTGTGAAGAAACATGCACTCGTCGTTCTTTAAACATTGGCCGAATCATCACTCCCATTAGCCGAAACGTGTAGTTGGCCGTAAAGGAGGTTTGCCGAACTGAGTGTTGGCAGAAACAACCAGCACCCTTTTTGTAAACCCCTAAAGAAACCGTCCTCTAGAGACCCCCGAAATTTATGGAACTCGTGGGAAAAAACATTCCCAAGTCTATTTTCTACCAGGAGAATAGTGTTACAAAATGGTCCTTTTAACTCTTTAAACACATTTTAGTTAGCAACAATGCCAAAAGTATGCAAGTTTCAGATTCTGTTTCTGTCTTATTTATTTGAATACGATGTGCTATGTGACATGCTTGAAGTTTTATGTAAAATGTAGAAACGTTTCAAGACTCTTTTTATTGCAATTTTTCTTTAGGTGCTTTTGGGAGGGTTTATGTTGGAACATTGTTGAGTAGTGAAAGTGGAGAAGAACAGAAAGTTTTCATCAAAACAGTAACGGGTAATCTTTTAAGAGATTTATCAAATGTATCATTCTTTAATATTAAACCTTTTGAATCAATTATGTGGCAAGTTTTAGAGTTTTATAAATGAGCAGGAGCTCTAGAAATTCTACAATATTCGATCATGAATATCAGAAGCCCCACACTACGTTTCAGCCAATCAAAGAAGTCCGTATTGTTAGACTGACCAATTAGAACGCAACATGTGTCAAACTAGGTCAGTTTTACCTGATTAATTTGCTAGTGTGAAAAAGGGCTAAGGCCTTTACTTGTCCTTTTGTAACCTCATGGAAATCTACCGTGTTGATGAGATTTTACCTATAGCTGCTAATTGTGACGGAGGCAAAGTTGTTAAAAGCAAATATCTCTCCTTTTTTTAGATCAAGCTTCGCCAGAACAAGTGAATTTGTTTTTAACTGAGAGTTTTCTACTGAAGAAAACTAACCATAGAAATATATTACCCATAATGCACGTGTGCATGGAAGATGGTATTTCTCCGTTAGTTATATTACCTTATATGAATCGTGGAAATCTGAAGAATTATATGAGGCTATCAAGAACTGCTGAGCCACTTTCTAAGGTAGCTATTTTCATAATCAGTGTTACAAGTAATATTATTTCTAGGGTCTCACTTGGATTGTTTTATTGAGTAATTATGGTAGCAGAGGTGATGTTGATTCGATTTAATTAGGACTTTGACTTTGATGGTCTTTAAGTGGCTGAAAATTCTTTCTTATATTTCCATTCAGTCGCTAACTGTATTTCAGTTTTTGATTACTGAGAAAGACCAACAGCGATCTTCGACGACTTTTTCTATACAAACCCATTTGAACTATAGATAAAAAAGACTTAATTTCAGTGTAGTGTATGTACCAGGCGTTCACTTACTACTTGTAAACTATTTCTGTTTATTTTCAATTTCAGACCTTGACAACAAGGGATATTGTGTTTATGGCCATACAAATCGCACGTGGGCTACAATATTTGGTCAAAAGAAGGATTTTTCATAAAGATGTTGCCACAAGAAATTGCGTGTAAGTTACTTAACATGATTTTTATCGCTATTATAGAATCAAAATAGGACGAAGAAGCCATCGAAAAAGATTCTTCTTGATTTTGCTTACCCCAATTCAATTTTCGTAGGTTTATTTTAATTTAGAATTCGATTGAGGAATTGGATGTTTCAAAGAGATTTGGGTCGGCGCTCAGCGCTACATTTTTTGGAAGATGGCGAACAACTTGCGTAGAGAATCCGCTCTGCGTGCAACGACGGGGATTGTGGTCGTTTTAGGAGCATTATTGTAGCAATTTTGCTGCAACTTTACGACTGATGGAAGATGAAGAAAGAAAATGAATCTGCGACTCTCAATGTTGAAAATATCTGCAGAAACTCAGGAAGCAAGATGCAAGTAGCTCACAAAAAGGAAAACACTAAATCAAATATCTCGTTCAGTAGATAAGCTGGGACCTGAATCCTTTCTTTGTGAATTTCAAGCAAAATTTGCTGCACTAGCTCTCTTGAACTGACTGCAATTCTACGCAAACAAGATATCCTCACTCAAGATGTCCACCACATTCCAGAAAAATGTCGCACCGATCCAGTCCTCTTCGAAAAGTCTATTTAGAAATTTTAGCTTGTCAGTTTTTTGTTCTCACATATTTGAGAATTTCATGCATTTTATTTGTTTATTCGAAGGGCTGATGAGGAATATAGAGTGAAAATTACAGACACTGCTCTTGCACGAGATTTTTTCCCTGGTGATTATCACTGTCTTGGAGACAACGAAAATCGCCCTGTTAGATGGATGGCAGTAGAGAGTCTAGAATTCAATACATACACACCAGCAAGTGTCGTAGTAAGTGGAAACCTTTTTTGAAATTTTCTTGCTTTTGCCTCTTTTGCATTAACATCTCATAATGCCTTTAGTCCAGGAAACTGACTGCCAATTATTTTAGGGCGTTGATTACTTAGGCCCTGGCTAAAAAATCAAACATTGTTTGTCAAACATTTGAAATTCGCTTATGAAGCAAATTTTTTACCGTTCGGCCACATCACAGATTGCTCTTGAGGCATTTTTTGCTTGTGTCAAGCGAAAAAATGTTTGATCTTTTCATAAACATTGCTCAACAAATTCTTCTTATTTCTCCCAGTCAAGCATTGTTTTGTGGCGTGGCCATACGTTCAAACATTACTTAGGTGAGCAAAGTTCCTATGATTGACAAACAATGTTTGGTCGTTTGGTCGGGGCCTGTGGGGCGAGACACAGGTCTGTCATGTCGAGCGACATTTGTCGCCGAGTGGAATACCACCTAACCCAGACCTATCTAGCCCTAACTCCAACCACTGCAGTTTTAGGCACTAGTTTCACAGGATTGCAATTCGGACTGCAGATTTATCGACTATTTGTGTTTCAAAAGTAGCGCTAGAGCTCAAATCGCTGAATTCATGACATGTCTAGAACGCATTTAAATTGCAGGTAATGTTCAAAACATCTGAGGAAGATTTGAAACACGCGGTTCAGAAAACAACGCTTTTCTCACCTCAAAACTTTTGATAAAAAGTCGTTTTCGTTCCTGTTCAGGCCAAAGTTACGCGGCAACATCATCTTCTTCATTAGCATGATAAGTAACGAGTTGAAACTCAGCCATTGACTTGCAGAAACGCGAAGCTTTAGGCCTACAATGTTGCGTCTGAACTGCTTGCCAGCACATGGTGAAATGATGCTAAACTGTCGTCAGCAAAAGTCCCGTGGGACCAAAAAATAAGTTTCATTTTGGCACGTGCATTGGATAAAAGAAATGCGTAAAATAACGCAAAGAAAACAAACTTTTTGAAAACTGTTTTGCCTAAGTTTAACATTTTCTATGAAATTTATTGATTAATTCTTATTTTTTTTCTAGTGGTCTTATGGAGTGCTGCTTTGGGAATTGACAACGCTAGCTCAAACACCGTATGCAAATGTGGATCCGTTTGAAATGCTGCGATACCTAAAGGCCGGTTTCCGATTACCGCAGCCGCCTAATTGCCCGGACGACTTATTCACTGTGATGGCTTGCTGCTGGGCTCTGGCTCCGGAGGAAAGACCGCATTTCAGTCAGGTTGTTGTTTGTCTGGAAGGATTCTACAGCACGCTAAATGCATTTATCTAGGAGGTAATGGGCCTAGCCGGCACGAACATGTAAACATTTAGACACCAATTCTTTGGCAAACGTCAGGTTCGAGACGTTTTCCTCCGGCAGCTTTAAGATCCGTTTGATAAAAGCGTAATGTTGCTGGCTTGCAAACACAATCTAAAGGACATTAGGCCCTAGCTAACATTTCTACTGTGAGCGCAAGACCCTGGTACATACCCGACTTTTGTTTTGAAATTCGCTTGCAACGGTGTTGCGAGATAAGTTTCGCCATGGAGTGTTTGGCTAACATAGACATTTCAACTTTCTTCGTTACAAGTCGTTTTCAGTTCCGAAGTAATAGAAATCAGTTCCAATTCCCTGAAAATTTCTCGCAACGGGCAATCGACAACTTGCCATTTCAAATGTTTTCCGAAACACACCTCGCAACGTTGTAGCAACGAAGTTTCGAGTGAAAAAGTTATCGTGTAATAAGTGTTGGATTAATGTGGCAGTTTTAATTTTCTTTTTTTTTACAATTTGTTAACCTGTTTATTATTTACCTGTATATACTAATAAACAACTATTTTATACTAACATTTTTTATGTATATCTAAGTAATGCTAAACGTTTCTTTAAGTACTCTGTTTTAGGTATTAGGTAGAGATTAGGTTATTTTATTTTGCTCTTTATTGTAAAAGGTAGTATTAGGCGTTTGATAAATTTTGTAAATATGTTCTGTAATGTTAAAAAATCGTTGTTAGGTAGTTCTACAAGATTTTCTTATTTCGTTTGTCGCGCTATCTCCACTGATTCGCTAGTCGCAGCTCGCCAGCCGTCTCTGTAAATTTTCTGGCCATCTCAAGTCACGAGCAAAGATATCTCATCACTCAAACCTGCTAGCTATCTCAGCTCACTCTCTTGCGAAGCAAAATCTATGGATATCAAGGTTAATCGTTGGCTACAATCCTGGCCAAAATTCATAGACTTTGGCAGAACATCTCCGTGTGACACAAAACTTGTTACAAATCATTAGAAATAGGAGCGGCCACCCCTTCCCCCTATATCAATGTTGATATGGGGCAGAGGGGCTTCGACAAAGCGGAGCTGCTTTAAAAGTTTCAAAGCGGCTCTATGATTTTGGCCAAGATTGTAGTTCAAAAGTCCATTAGATTGCTAAGCTGCATTGATGCTTATGTTAATCTTTGGATGTCTATGCTCAATCGCTAGCTTAAAACTTTCGGTAAGCTATCTGAACTGAGATCGCTAGCCATCTCAAATTACTCGCAAGTTATTTAAAATTGGACGCTTGCTAAGCTCAATCATTAATAAGCTGAGCGCAATAGCAAGCTCAAATAAGCCACTTTTGCTACCTAAGCTCGCTCGCCTACACGTTGTTGCAGCAACCTCGCTGCTATCACATCTCTTTGGCTGGCCATCCGAACTCGTTCGTTATTTATAATGACGACAAATGCTAATGACAAGAAGGTAATAAGGCAAAAATGCTCTTTTTTTGAAAAGCAACACAAATCTTTAACAGTAAAGTGCATTTAACTACTACATATTTTGAAGTAAATAATAGTAAAATAAATGTGTGAAAAATGACAGAGTTAATTGTTCAATGTTATCACATAATTTTACACGAGGGCTGGAGTTAGACTTATCAAATTCGTCGTAGTCTACGCTCCTTCACACTCCACCACCCCGCTCCAACTCTGAGGAAACAGCTGTATGTTGGTGTAGTTGTTAGAAGCTGTTTCCGAAAGAGTGGGAGGAAGGTAATAAGTCTAGGCTGGAGTTACCCGGAAATGGACGAGATGGTTTCCGAATATCGATTTTTCGTGCAACATTTTGGCATGAAGAATCGATATTATGGATAACCTCGTGCAACACGGTTCCACTACAAAGGTTGTTGTTGTTGTTGTTACTTTATTTTCAGTAGGCTGTTATTTATAGCTTTTCAGCTAATTTAGGCCTACTATGCATGCCGCATCCAGGCATGGGACCCCTAGTTTAACGTCCCTTCCGAAGGACGGCAGAGTGAGTTGTTTAGTCATCCATCTGGAAAGTCACCCATCCAGATGCTGACCTCACACGACCAAGCTTAACTTCAGCTGTCTAACGAGAGCTGACTGAGAAGCTTGGCCACTCACTCCACACATGACTTATGAATGGACGGGGATGTGCCGCCCAGATTTCGGAAACCCACCCACTTATAATGTAGACCTTTGCAGAAACAGACCCTATTTTATGAGTAAAAATAATCGGAATATAAGAATAATAAGACTTTCTAGGCCTTATTATTGCGTGATATTATACTACGAACATCTTTGACGCGATTTTTCCACTTTTCTGACCGAATTAAAGTCAAACTTTCGACTTTTCTTCAATTTGCTACCCACTTTTATGGGGTTTTGGTTAAAATCATACCCATGTTTAGAGAATTTCAGGGCCAAAAACCCACCCATATGGGCGGCACATACCCGTACCCAAATTATACTAAGTACCTTTTTGGGTTATGTTTTAAGAAAGGGAGAATTAGTTAGATAATACTGCAGTGACGGGGAGAATCGTAGGAAAGAGCTATAGGAAGACAGAGACCTTCATCTCAAGCCTCAACAACTGGATTATTAAGAAAAGCAGGCTTGATATAACAACAACAGGATGACAGGGAATGATGGAAATTCATGGCCGCAAAACACTCTGGAACTTAAGGGAGTAATTAGAGATAAAAAGTAGCCTTTTACAGGAAAACTACGGTGAACTTAAGCTAGTTCATGTACTGAAATTGCAGGACTTGTAGACATATTAAGTACTGGAGCATCATAAAGAATGTAAAAGAAGCAGACCTAACAAACCGAGAACTCAAGGAACGGACAACAACTGTATCTCAAAATCTGATTCCAGGTGATGGGACTTTTTCAAACAAAATGCCAATCTGTCCAGTGACCATTTCTGTTTGTATTTACAAGCACACTGTACAAAGTTAAAAACATGATGGAAATTTAATAAAGTCCATCGAAATTGCAGCAAATAATTACACCATTTAATGAGGAAAAATCAAGCAGAGATTTCATGACTTACTATTCTTTCTATCATTGTCTTTGGGTTTCTGAATTTGTCTGCAAATATAACGAAAGAAGAGAATATGCAATTAAAAAACTTTCATTGTATATTAATATTTTAGCGGAAACATCACTTAAAATACTTAAAAGCTTTTTTCGTCAGACACTCCTCAGAGTATGAACGTCAGAATGTCTGATTGGTCATTTCGAGCCGCATATGGGTATAAATTCCGCCTTAGTCTATTGTTTCGGTCTGTTTCTGACGTTCATACTCTGAGGAGTGTCAGATGAAAAAAAGCTTTTAAGTATGCCCGAAAATGTTTCCCCTGTTTACCGTAATTTTGTTACAAGTTTATATATATTTACTAAATCAAGATCCTTAACAAGAAAACAGTTGTGTTAACTATACTGAAAACCCGCACAAGAACTAAACAAGAGCCTCAGGTTGAAAATATAGACTTAACTGTGATAATTACCGTTCAAAGAAATGATCTTTGAGTTGAAATAAACTTCAAAATTGTGATAAAGGAAGAAACACTTTTGGACATACTTAAAACTTTTTCGTCGGACACTCCTTAGAGTATAAACATCAGAAACAAACCGAAACAATTGACGAAGGGCAATGCGGAAGACAACTGACTAAGGGGCAATATACCATTTTAAGACCCCTAATGTTTCTCCTTCACTTTTTTACTCATCTTCCCCCCATATCAATAATGAAATCTGTAATAAAATAAGTAATTTCGTGAGTAAGTAAATTAAATAGAATTAAACAGAAATCTTACGATTGCATTTGGATGACCCGTCGCTTGCGTAGAATTGTAACAAAAATTTGTGTATACTTTTCTAAGTTCTTCTACTGAAAACTGAAAAAGGAGAAAAAAGAAATATTGAAATTTTCTGACCAAAGGAATATTATCAAACAAACAGCTTTAATTTTGAAAAAGATTTCCATCCAAAGCCCAGAACAAACTTTTTCTAAAACTTTTTGAAATTGCTTATCAAACAAAATTTTCATTTGGCTACCTTTGCTCTTTGACAAACAGTAGCTAACTTTCACCTGAAACCATATTCATACTATTGGGCTAGAAATGGCAATGGAAGACTGATGTTTCTCAACCCGTAGAGATTTAAATAAGATGTTTTTTTACCTGATTTAGGACTTTAAATCCATCTAATGTTGCGCTGGTTTTTCTTGCACAATCTTGACAATGTACCATTAGTTTTTTATTTATCTCTTTGACGAATAACAAATTGAAAACTTCGACCTAAAAGAAGACAGCCATAAATTAACACAGAGGAAAACAAAGCTTTTGCTAAAAGCTGTGAACTTCTCACATGATATTATCACTTTTCACACGATATTATGTAAATTATGCTCATTTTTATAAGAAAATTTGCTCCCCAAATCATAGTATAGTTTCTTAAGCTTGGAAGCTTCAATAACCAAAATTGTGATTAGAGCAATGCGGCTACCAGTGACTGTTAGATAACAATTAACAAGATTCAGCTTAACTTTTAGGTACTGGCAAACGATCAAACATTGTTGGTCAAACATTTGAGATTTGGCTTTACAGGCAATGTTTGACCATTTGGCTACGTCGCAAAACATTGCTTGGCAAGCAGAATCTACAGTAAGTTTGTTCTATTCTTGTATCAAGCGAAAAATGTTTGACGAGCAATGTTTTGTGATGTGGCGAAACGGTCCAACATTGTGTTTAACAAATAAATTTCAAATGTTTGACAACAGATGTTTGATCGTTTGGTCAGGCCTAAACTTTAAGCTGAATACTGATGTTATCTAAGAGCTATTGGTAACTGCATTGCTCTGATCACAATTACGATCCAGTTATTGAAGCTCAGTTGGATTGAGCAGAGTCTCAGAGAGGCCGTGATAAAAGTTCCCAAGTTAAGAAACTATACTATGATTAAGGGACCAAATCTTCTTATACAAATGAGTGTAATTCACCCAAGATCGTGTAAAAACATTGTGTTTCACCAAAAAAATCTCAAATGTTTGACAACCAATGTTTGATCGTTTGGCCAAGGCATTAGGACAATACCATATCAAATCATACTGAACTTACCTCACACGTAGAACAATAATGCGCAGCCTCGTTTTTCTCTCTACCATGCCAAGTGACCTCGATTCCAGCTTGATTCAGTAATTCCACTGTAACTTCGCAATATTTCAGTGAGCGTACAAGTGTCATTCTGAAAAAGTTAATTCCACATAATTACTATTTATTTCAAGAAGAATTATTAACTGCTAGAGCCGTTTTTGCTATCCATAGAAAAATAACTAACTTGCACTCTCTGGTCTGCAATAGTGCTTTCCTCAACAAATATTTTTTGAAAGCTTTTCCATCCAGTATATTCTTGCTTTTCCTCCCACAGACAATATTTAGCAATACCGCCACCACCCTTGATAGACTAACGCTAAACTAAGCAAACTAAGCAAATAACTCGAGAAACTCTCTGGTCTGCAATAGTGCTTTCTTCAAGAAACAATTTTTTAAAACGTTTCCATCCAGAATATTCTTATTTTTACCTCCTACAAAAATATTTAGGAATACTGGCACCACCCTTGATAGACAGGCTCTAAACTAAGCAAACACACAGAAAACATTTAAAAATTTCAAAATAAAGTCGTCTGAAATTATGTTATATTGACTTTTATGGCCTGTTTTCTCCTTGCGCCAAGGCTTTATCTAACATGAGCCCTGCACTCCCTGTCTCTCCTATTGTTTGGAAAATTGACATAACAGTAGAGGACTGAGAAACAAAGCCTTGAGTGGGACCTGGCAACGGAATCCTTGATTTGATTAGCACCAGGAAACAGGATCCTCACCTTGGACCGAGTAACAAAACCTTGGTATCCAAGAACTGGACCCTGAAACAGGATCAAGGAACAGGACTTTCATTGGATCTCAGAAGCAGGACTCTTGATAAGGAACAGAAAAGCTTAAAGCTGGAGGTCCATGAAGAAAAAGTCCCTTACAGGCAAACGTCCTTGTGTGGCGGAAGTCCTTACGAGGTGATGATCAGAGACGGGCAATGGCTTGCCAAGTATAAAAGTGTTTAAAGTATGTAGAATTAGTACTTCTTAGAATCAATACCAGTTGGATTAATACCATGAATTAATATTTGTTTAGAACTTACTTTATATGTTCTACGAGTTTTTGTTCTGAAACTTTCACATTTCGAGCCAAGTTCCAAGTTAAATTGATCATAGGCACGATCGATTTGACAGCTGGAAAGAAACAAATGTAATTACACCCATTTTTTCTTACAAGGAAGTTCGGCCCAGGGTCAGTACTGAAAATTCCTTAACTGACGGCCAAAATTGAGTACTCAATATTCCTTAGCAATTCCTTAACTTCTTACTTTGCGATTCTTAAAAACAACCAATGGTCAAGGAAATATTGGTCATAAAGGTTTCAGGAGACGAGTAGAAATGAATACTGATTGAAAACCATTGGCGATAAGTATTGCTTGTTCTGTTAATTCAAAACTTCATCTTCTTTAATCGAAATGCTAAGTTAAAGAAAACGTCAGATTCCTTAGTAGTCTCCGGTCCAGTACTAGAAATTCCTTAAGTTTTTGCCTAACCGAGTACCACCTTCTTATAAAGCACTTCCTTATAAAAAAAATGCGTGTATTATCATTATTATTATTATTATTATTATTATTATTAATTTATTTAAAGTAGGTACTAGGAAATAATAGCTAATAGCTAACATAGCTAATTGAAACCTACTACTAAACCTACTCCTATGTAAACAATAGTACATATTGAATGTCTTTAACGGTCAAAGTAAAACAACACATAAATTGAGGCAAATTGTGAAATCATTTTTCGAGTTGTCTGCGTCAAGCAAGAAAGATTTTAAGATAGACTATGGTTTCGAATTAAAATATTTTTTAAAAAAAACCTAATATTTCGCCCTGCCAAGCAGGGCTTCTTCAGAGTGTGATGAAGAAGAAGAAGCATCACACTCTGAAGAAGCCCTGCTTGGCAGGGCGAAATATTAAGTTTTTAAAAAATATCTTAATTCGAAACCATAGTTTATCTTTTGTTTTCTGCGTCGCGGTGTTCCTGCCTGGTTTTAAAGGTTTTTAACTAGTTCTTTAGTGGATAGAGTAAATGAACCTTTCGTAGACAGTATAAAGGCCATGACCAAACAATCAAAAATTTGATAACTAAATTTGAAACATCTGCAATTTGATAATTAAGCAATATGCGTCATCGTTTGGCAACATTACAAAGCATAAAATGTTTGTGAAGTGTTTCAAAAACATTTCTCAGCGAATTCGGTTTGTCAAGCAATGTTTTGTGACGTGGCCAAACCTTCAATCATTGTTTGTATAGATTAATGTCAAACATTTTACAAACAGTGTTTGATTGTTTGCAACTGGCCGAAGAGTTTTTGGTGTACCGTATCAGACATGATAGCCAGCACTTATCATGACAAGCCTTTGATATTTAGCAGAGTTTTGGTGTAATTTCTGATCAAATTCAATGCATAAAGAATTACCTTGTAGCTTATTCCATTCGTATCTTTCAACAGACAGATTAAATTGATGCTCTATAAAGAACCAAACTCTTAATTAGAAAAATACCTCAATCATCGCCATCTTCCATAATTGCTTACATAATGATGATTATTGGCTTGATTATTAAACACAGCTTACTTACCCGTCAGAGGGCCTACGTTCCACGCAATATTGTTACACCAGCCCTAAAAAACGAAAAATTTCCCAATCAATCATTTGATGAGGGCCTTAGAACAGATAAACCAAAGTTAAACTGATAAAAATTTGTATTGATTAACTTACAACTGCTTGCACCCAGTGAACATTTCCACCATTCAACCAAACAAGTTCACCAGGTTTTTGAATAAATCTATAAACTGGAACCCTTTCTTCGTATAATTCTTCTAGTTTTGGCCACCAAGATCCTTCAAAATTAAGAAAATTAATGCTGATAACAATTCAAGAGCAAAATGTTTATTTAATCTAATAAAGCCTTTTCTAAATAAATGATACAAGTTCATGATTGTTAGGCCCTGGCCAAACGATTAAACATTGTTAGTCCAACATTTGAGATTTGCTTGCCAAGCAAAATGTTTGACCGTTTGGCCACGTCAAAAAAACATTGCTGATCCAACATTTTTTTGCTTGCTTCAAGCAACACGCTACAAATTTGTTAATTTGCTTGACAAAAAATATTTTTGGACGTGGCCAAACGATCAAACTTTATTGCAAAACAAATTTAAAATGTTGGACCAACAATGTTTGATCGTTTGGCCAGGGCCTTAGTCTGAGTTTGTATACAAGAAAACAGCTAATTGTTGGTGATTACAGAGAAAAGACGAATTCATGATTTAAGTCTAACGCATGAAAAGCACAAATAACATAAAAATGTATTAAGCAATTTGGGTATATTTTATAATTTTTCGTATATTACAAAGTCTTACTTACCAACTAGGAAATTGATATTGTACCTGAAACGAATAGGTTTCAGTTAAATAACATTGAATATAAGTTAATTTTAAAGGCAAGAAGAGAACCCAGGCAAAGAGTTCATGATAGAGAGACGATCTATTAACTTTACAAGGGACAAAGTAAAATCTCCATCAAGCCTGGCGGGCTAATTGCAGTGTGGGCACTTACTAGAGACAGGGTAAACAACTGGAAAAGTCGAGGAAGTACTGATAAAAACACTCCACTGTTTGCAAGTATGGAACGATGTTACAAAGACATTCAAAGATGGATAAGAAATAAAAAGTTCTGACATCTGAACACATGAAAACTAATTGTTATTGGGGTGATGATTAGTTTAGAAACATAAGCTTGAGACATCAATACATTATCATATGGATTTCATTGCGTACGTTTCCTACTATACAAGTCAGTGGCCGAAAATGAAGTGGACTGGCCATGACTCTTTTCTTCAAAGGGGGGCTACGTCAATAGAAAGCTATTGATAGAGGCGGCTTATGCAGGTGTTTCCTCCAAAATGGGGCTTTATGGAGAGGGGACTTGACAGGGGGACTTGATAGGATGTAGTTTATTAACTTACTTCTCACACATATTATGAATGACGCCCCAGTATTCTTTAGGAGTGCAAAACCATTCACAGTCACCAGGGCCGATGTTGATGTTCATTGCACAGAAATTATTATTTTCTTGATGACCTTAAAGATAATAAAAATAACGAGCTTGATCGAAGTTCAACATATATTAACAGCCCTACTCGGCCCTACCTCTAGTCTAGCAGTCAATTCACACAAATAAAATCATCAAATCTTTAACTAGGAATCAGACAAAAATGTCCCACCTGGAGTACGACATCCGGGAATCTTCATATACAGCTGAACAGTATTCATACCCAAAACACTGTGACCCACGTGACTAAGCATGTTTGAACCACTAACAACCTGAATACAGAAGAGAGTGGGCGAATTACTCATAAACATCTTCGATAAATAAAGATAAGTTTGTAATCGAGTTTAATATAGATAGATTTGAAATTACAGAGGTCTAGAATGATCTAAAAATTGGGCTGTTACACGGACTTTGGTTTTCTTAAAATCCACAATCTAGCACTGAGTCGAACAGACTTAGTCGAACAGATAAACCTTCTATGTTTTTGTTGTAGCTAAATATAAAAATCCCCCCCCCCGAGCCCCCGAAATGGCAATAACATTGAAAATAAGACTATTTTTCAGAAGTAAAGTATAAAATGCCAACTAAATATACCTTCATGAAAGTGGGTAGTTTAGTTAACTCTGCAAGCTGTGGTTTCCACCTGAAAAGAAATTAACAAAAATGAGTTTGATTATAATTATAATGATCATATTTCACGTACAACTTCTTTAGCAACTGCTCGAAGTTAAAAATTATAAAAAACAAGAAACAAATAAGGAACAAAAACATGGGAGACTTTCTTACTTTTTAGAGTCTGAAAGATCAACGTTCGTTCCGAATTTTATCATCTTGAACTGACTTGGTTTTCGTCCTCGTTTGCTACTAAACATAAACAAAATTAAATATATGCACAACTTATATCGTTCGTAGATATCGAAAACTATCCTAAGATATTTAAAAATTCAGGCTTAGCTAGAAAGAGTTTTGAGAAAATAGTTTACTTGGAAAACAATGCAATCATCAATCAAGTCAGTGAAATCAATCAAGGTTTCAAACATTGCTTGTCAAACATTCTTTGCTTACGTCAAGCGACAAATGTTTTTGAAAACGGCTTTTTATTTGTTTTTGTTACTGTGCTTTAAGCCCTGTTTACACTACAAAAATCTAACCCGGGTTAACTTCAACCCGGGTCGAACCCGGGTTAAATTTCGTAGTGTAAACAGGGCTTTAAACTGCTATTGTTTTTGAACTGTTTCAAAAACGATTCCCAGCTTGTATTCAGCTTGTAAAGCAATGTTTCGTGACGTGGCAAAACGTTGAAACATTGCTTGATTAGCAAATTACAAATGTTTGACAAACAATGTTTGATCGTTTGGCCAGGGCCTTGAAGTATTTCGAACCTGCAAACAGCATTATAACTTAACAAAAAGCATGTTTCGGTTCAATTTAAAGTAAGATAGGACAAACAGCCAGAGCTTTTGTGTGTTCGAGAATGTTTTAACATATATGTATTCATCATAAGTGGGCTACCACAATTGTTATAATTGCCTTGACTGGGATTCGACCAGCGATCTTCTGGACAACAAGCCACTAGTTGACTACTCCAATGCACTAAACAGTGCAATGAAGTAGCCAGCCTAACTCCAGGTCCTTCCAGCCACAGGTCTCCTCCACAGCCAAGGTGTTTCTTTGTGTTTCGGCTTAAAGCCTTCATCGGAGCATAGAACATATAGTGAACTGATGATATGCTTATTGAACTGATAATATGCTTATTTTTAACATATATGTATACAATTTAAGCCGCGGCTACACGCGTAACTTTTCACTTGAAATAGCGATAGAACATGTTCCAAAATTGTCGTCGCGACCGGAAAAACCAAGAGTCGCACGTGTAGCCAGTGATATAATTTTCGAACAGCTGCTACCTTAGAGATATCCTTACCCTGACGACGAATCACTGTCGGTTGTTAAGTTTACGCCTTCCTTGTTTTCCTGAAAAGGGCAGAAAGCATTACAATATATCATTAACGACAAAGTCTACTGCGTGGGGCCAGCACAGTATGTAGCTTCTAACAGCAATTAATACATTAAACATATACTTTGAAAAATTGCAAAATCAAAACTTACCAAGTATTGGTCTTTGAACGATTTCGCTTGATATTTGGCGTATTTTGCAATTGTTGTTGATGACCTACAAAAATCAAAGTAAACACATATAAGCATAAAAGATATCGGTAACAAGATGACTTATTAAAAAAGGCAATTGTTATACAACACCTTCAAATGCGTTTGTATAGAATAAAGTTGAAGCTTGATTAATTTAATCACAAAGTCATTCAATACCTGCTGCTTTCACAATGCCAAACTTGATTCTTGCCTTCCATGTCCCAATTCTCATCAGGAGCTTGTTGGCGCTGCAGAAAAAATAATTTAAATCAATAGAAAGCTTCTCTAAGATAGATTGTATTTCTCATCAGACAAAGAAGTAGTTACTCAATCTTGTCAAATACAGTGTCAGAAACAGCCTTGATAAGTCCGAATATATTTACTCAATCTTCTTACTCAGTCCGGTAGCAATCATTAATACCTACGTAATGGCCCAGGCAAAACATTTAAACATTATTTTTAAAACAGTACAAACTTGCATGTTAAGCAAAATGTTTCACTGTTTGGCTACGTCAAAAACAATGCCCGTCAAAATGTTTTCAAACTTTAAAAAAGACTTTTCAGCAAATTCTGCTTGTCCAGAAATGTTCTCTGACGTAGAAAAACGGTCAAACATTGCTTGTAAAGCAAATATCAAAATATTGACAAACAATGTTTGATCATTAAGCTAAGGCCTAAGTCGAAGCAAGCACTTATGAATAACATGAATTTATGTAAATTTCTACCTGATAGCGGACTTCTACTGTGAAGTCAGGCTGATGCTCCACCAATGCTTTTGTAGTGAATAAACTGAGATCTATGAAGAAAAGCATACAATACAAATAAAACTTGATCTTATTAAAAATAGTATAACAGACCTTCTGAAATAGAACTGTATTATTGAAAGGTATCTTGCCAATTTTTAGAGCTTGGCAAAGGCCACGAATAACAGTCACAGGGTTACGAGGATCCAAACAAAATCTCTTTAGAGCAACAGACATTGCATCTTTTCTAGATTCAACCTAAAACATAAAAGATGCAAAAAGTTAAAACATTGAGGTTTATTCAATTCAATTCAATTCATTTTTATTTGTAGAAATACAATTTACAATAATAAAATGTACTCCACACGGCCCAAGAAAAGCAGAGCTTTATACTTTATCAAACAAAATCTATCAAGATATGGGTTGTATTTTTTAAGAAATTTCGGCTCAGTACTGATAGTTCCTCTGCAGATAGTCAAATTTCAGAAATTTGAAATTCATTCACATTCCATAACTTTTTCGTTTAATTTTGGAAGTCTAACCAGAGACATGTAAATGGAGGGGGCTCGTATAGATGCTAACAGCTTCCTTTTCTTGGGGAAAAACACTGACAGAAAGTTGAAGGAACGAGATGACTCTATGTTAACGTACTGCCAATGTAGCTCCCGCTATAGATCGGGTAGCGGCTTTCGATACTGAATTCATGTTAAGGCCAGTTTTCCACTAGATCGTAACAAAGGCATGAGAATCACGTGGTGGTGAGACTTCCCCAACGTTCGATCGTCGCAAGATCATATACGTAAATGGCAGCCATTTGATCGTAGTCATCACTGTAATCATAATAGCACTGCCGAAAGATCATAAAGTGATGGTGATCACAGAGTCGGGAAAGTAAGAAAAGATTGGACTTTCATAATTTGTAAGATTCTCCACTTCGACTGTTTTAATTAGAATTCAGTCTTGGATCATCGTCTAATGCAATCGTCGGATGGCCGTCTTTGTGCTGTAAAACAAACTAAAATAGAAACAATCTACTCACCGTGATGCTTGGCGTCGGCGGAGACAGTTTATCGACGGGCAGCGGCGGATACGGAGCAGCTGGCGGCTTCGGGACTTCTTTCGGATCAAACAGCAATGAAATTTTCGGCGTTTTAAATCCATTACCGGCACCTTTTGGCGTATTCGGCGAAGCAAGCTGTTGCTGTGGGGAAAGTAAATTTGGGGACACTACCCCAGGAGACAAGAGGGAGCCAGATGGGTTTGAAATTGACAGGGGTTGGTAATGCATGGGGTTTGTGTTTATTTGAGTAGATTTTGATGGTGAGAATGGTGACCCCATTGACGTAACAGACGGGAACTTTTCATTGTTGTTAAGCAACGGGAATTCCGTGTTGTTGTTGTTTAGCCCATTCAATGTCTCTTTGGATGTTATTTTATTATAGTTAGCTTGATGGAAGCTTGTTCCGCCATTTTGTTGCATGAGATTGTGATCATGATCATTGTTTGCCCTAATCCACGAGTCAGTCAATCGCACAGATTCTTGGGATACCATCTGTGAATGAGGATGATTGTTAGCTAGGCCGTTTAATTCTTTACTATACGAAGTCATGTTTAGTGAACTCGTAAACCCATTCGTTGTGTTCAGATCAGTGTTCGTTAGCTCATTCGTTTGAACTGATGGATGTAGAGACGTTGCCGGCTCTCTCGGATGTAAAAATGGCGGCTGGGTATTCGTGTGGTCTTGGTTCGTCTCATTCGCCATTGTCACACCATTATCCTTGTTCCCCTGTGATTCGTTGGTTGTGTTCTGAACTTGAAGCTGCAATGCTGCCTGCTGGTTCATCCGAGCCTAAGAGAAAAAAAATTTGGTTTTTACATCGTCACTCTAAGTGGTGAGTCATTATCGTTTAACAAGGCAAAATTACACCTATCGGATCAGATGCCACGTTGAGCCACTACAGTCCTAGACTAGTTATCCTGCGCAGCACGTATCTATACCAACTCTGTGCAGCACGACTCTGTACCATTTCTTTAGAGCATGACTCTGTACCAACAGTGTACCGCATGACTCTGTACCGGCTCTGCAAAGCACGACTTTGTACCATTTATGCGAGGCAAGACTCTGTGTACCGGCTCTGTACAGTACGACTCTCTGCCGACTCTGTGCGGAACAACTCTGTGCCGATTCACTGTGTGCAGCATGGCTCTGTACCGGTTCTATGTGTGCGGCACGACTCAATGCCGACACTGTCCCGCGCGACTCTGTACAGCACAACTCTGTACCGTTTAAATACAAAAAGGAATGACTTAATCCGTCCTTTGCTAACAGATAGAATTAGAATTAGACGCATCAGAACTTACAATTTAACACATTTGTAACTTGTGAGCTGACAAATGTGAGAACATGCAATATTTTCGACTGAACGATAAACCGAGAAGAAAAAGACATCTAGATCATACAATGAAGCAACATTTTGATCACATACCTGCTGGACAAGCCTGACAGTTCTGGTTGTAAGTTCAGCTGGTATAGGCAGCTTCCATGCTTCTTCAATATTTGGCAGGCTCCTGCAAAGAAGGATTTGAAAAACTTCTAATATTTATAGACATAATCAACAGTGGAACCTGTAGTGTAATGAAGAGAATTTAACAGACATCTATGGGACCACTGTTTTTTTCATTATAGAGAGGTGTCCCCTGTATTGAGGTTTGCTTTTACAAAGAAATGATCCTTGGGACAAAGATGAAGTGTCCATCAACGTATGTAGGCTTTATTTGTAGCATAGTATTTTGTCTATTGGTACCTCTCAAGTGTTTTATCTTAAGCAAAAAATGGGAATTTTCAAGCGAAGAAAACGAAACTTACTTTTTAGCATTATCTTGAATTGGATTTGTCGTCATTTGGCTTTGTAGATATTTCATTCTGCTTTCAAGACTTGGGTTTGCAGTTCCTAAAAACACAGAGACATAATAAGAGAACACGACACTAAGGCAATTCGCCAATCGATATAGCACATGCTATTTTCTTCTTTACTAAAACAACTGCTACTAAAGCCAGCTCATTACAGGACTGGAACATAAAGCAGTTAAAGCTTTAGGGGCAAATAAGAAACAAAACATTTTCTAGATCGACAATTTTGTTAATAAATAAATTTGAATGTAAAACTCACCACAAGATCTCAAAGCATTTGTATAGCATATTATTGAATCCCTGAAAACAAATTTCGCTTTTTAGTTTATTATTTAAATGTATGAAAAACTTCAAAAACATTTTCTGCTTTTCACAAGCAAAAAGGTTTGACAAGGAATGTTTGAAAATTGGTCAAAGGTTACAACATTGTTTTTAGCAAGCAAATTTCAAATGTTTGAAGAACAATGTTTGATCATTTGGCCAAGGCTTAAAAATCCATGCTTTGCATAACAATATTATTGTCAATGAAACTAAGACCTTCGCAATTAACAAACATTGTTTGGCGAACATTTCGAACTTCGTCGCTAAACAAAGCTCATCAAACATTTTTGTATGCGCCAGGCAGAACCGTTTTGGAATTTTTCAAAAACATCGAGCAACGAAATCGAGTAATGTTTTGTGATGGCGCCAAACGTTCAAACATGGCTTAACGAGCGAATTGCAAATGTTTGAAAAACAATGTTTGATCGTTTGACCATTGCCAGGAGCTATTCAAGTTTCAAGTGAATCTTACTGTATTTGATTGCCAGATTCATAGAGAACACCAAGATCAGTCCATGCTGCCGAATGTGAGTTATCCAACTGCACAGCGCAGATGTAAGCTTGAAGGGCATCCATTGGCTGATTCTGTTGTTGATATAATACCCTTGGGATAGAAGACGAATGCTATGAGTACATACTTTACACATTTTTATAATAAACCTAGAGAAGTCCAAATTAATTTAATCATAGGACAACATTAGACTTATTACAAGTGATTAGACCTATTACCAGTCCTGGTTATCATTCATCAAACCGGGACTTACATCGAACCGAGACTGCTCGATAGTTTGAGCTGCAAAGCGATAGAGGTTTCCGCAAAAGATGGCGGCCGTTTCTGTCAACCCCTTGTTTTTCTTAGGGTTTCTGGAAGGGAATTCTGGGAATAATTTTCTTAGCTACGAATTCAACGTCTTCAACTATGTAAAACACGTAACGAAAGAAATTAATTCCCAGAATTCCTTTCGAAAATCCTTAATGGAAACAATGAGCTAAAACGGCGGCCATCTTAAGCGGAAGCGTCTATTGATTTCAATAGCGATAACTACGACTCGGGTAATAAGTCTAGGACTAGGTCAGATTTATGGACTTATTCAGAAACATCAGGAATCAAAAGCATGTTTCTTATACTGGAGAATAATGAGGCAATATGTTCGTTTAACACCATTAACCTTAGTTCATCAGCAATATTTACTAACTTCTATGCATAATTATCTGGCTCTGTCTCTCCTTTTATTTCGGCCTTCGGCTAGGGTCATTATAAAAATTACGCATTATGAAAGGACTAAGTTTATGAGAATAGGCTAAGCGAAATTTTACGAGGAGGAAGGGTCTTATCAGGGGGGAAAACCCTAAAAAGCAAAGATTTGATTATCTTACCCAATAGAGCACCAAGTATCGGCATTAGCTTCTGCTTTATCTATAGCATGCCTGTAGGCAGTGAATGCTTCGTGGACTCTGCCCAACTGAGAATAGCATCTGTAAAAAGTAATTCCAGATATTAAAACCGTAACTGGATTTGAGTTATTGGGGAGTATTATATATAGATCGACATATATCAGACAAAGATAATAATTGTATTCCTGAACATTTCCCCCCATCCAACGCAACAATTCTTATTGCATTTCACTGACAAGTAGAAGCAGAATCGGGGGGGGGGGCAGCAGAAAAACGGAGTAATTGAAGGCACTGACAACAAACCTTCCCAGAAAATACCAAGACGAGCCACTTGATGGATCTAATTCCAATGATTTTTGAAGACAATGAACAGCTTCTTGTGTTCTCTGATTCTTGTCTCCTAACTGTTCATGCGAATGATACATCCATCCTATATTGAAAATAAATTATAAAAATATTCAATAAGCCTAATCCTTAGCTAAACGATCAAACACTGTTGGTCAAACATTTGATATTAGCTTTACAAGCAATGCTTGCCGGTTTGGCCACATCATAAAAAATTGCTTGACAAACAGAATTTGAAAAACTTCGAAAACATTTTATGCTTGAATCAAACAAATAAAGGTTTGACGAGTTATATTTTGTGATGTGGCGAAACAGTCACGTCTTCTGCTTGATAAGCAAATTGCAGGTGTTACCAGTAACTGTTGATCGTTTGGCAAGGGCCTTACTGTTTATAAAATGTTCATTTACTCTATCCGCTAAAAAACTAGTTAAAACTAGTACAAATCACAAACTTGAGCGGGTGAGTAATCAGTGACTCCTGACAATTATTTCGATAAATCAAACGACTATCTCCATACTTTGCAAGATGTTGGAAAGCAAGAAAAAACTAAGGAATGCTTCTTTAAGCTATCCACTAACGAAACTGGGGCGTCAAATTATAAATTCAAGCAGATCGAGGATGAGCGCCTCTTCGAATCTTTCAACAAAGTTTCCGCTAATTTCAGCCATCCTCAGGTCCTTGTTCCTTCTTAATTTCAAGCATAAAGCTATTTCTTACCTAGCTGCCTCCATGCGACCGATTGTATATTGGGTGGCATTCCAGCTGCACTGATTATTGCCTGATAGGCATCTTTGGCAAGTTCATATTTTGATTGCATTTCAAAAAGATGAGCAATGTGAAACTGAACTGCAATAGAAAACAAGATATAACGTCATTACAATAAGACATTCATCGTTCCAACAAAGAGAAAAACACTATCTCACAGCGTATCTCTAAACATATCTTAAATGTCAAAGGTCTTTTCTTGTTATCTAAATGCAATATATTTTCTAGTTTTGTTGGTCGCAGAGGAAGTTTTCAAATACAGAAAAACTTAGCCTAAACTTTTCATATTCACTTTTCAAACGGAGACTGTTTCAAGCATAGCAGAACTAAACTTTTGTGCACTAAATAACCCTTATAAAAATGATGAAGTTGATGATGCCTATGAATGAAGAATACGATGATGATGCTGATGGTGCTGACGATGATGATGATGATGATGATGATTCCGATGATACTGATTCTGATGATACTGATGATGATCATGACGATGATGAAGATGATGATGATACTATATTACTGAGCATGAAGGTAATGATGATGATGATGGCTATGATGAAGAATACGATGGTGATGCTGATGATGTTGACGATGATGATGATGATGATGATGATGATGATGATGATGATGATGATAATGATGATTCCGATGATACTGATTCCGATGATACTGATGATGATTATGATGATGATGATGATACTATTACTGAGCATGATGGCTATGATAAAGAATCGATGATAATGCTGACGATGATGATGATGATGCTAATGATGCTGATACCGATGACGACGACGATGACGATGATGATGCTGCTGCTGGTGATGAAGATGATGCTGAAGATTACGATAGAATCCAAGAACTTGCCTCAAGCATCATCACCTTTAATCACCACATCACCACAAAATTAATGCAAACGTATGATTTTACTTACTTTCTACTTTTGATAAAGAACACGGGTTGGAATCCAGCAAAGCTAGCTGAAAATGCTGCAATAGACAAAAAGGAAGATTTAAGATAAGATAATAGCCATAGTTTTGCGACTTATCATGAAATTAAAAAGAGTTTGATATGATATGATATGCGATAGTAGAAAAATATTTTTGGTAGGCTTTGAAAAACAATGTCAGGATTCCGTTACAAGCTATTTGCGTATTAATAGCCTTGTCTTTCTCGACAAGGGCAAAGGAATTCAAGATTGAAAAAGTTTTCGAAGTTTTAAACCGTTTTCGATTAATCTTAGCTACATGAAGAATGTATTACCCAGTGGAAATAGGACGTTAGAGCACAACAGAGATAGACAATGTCACATTTTCTACCAGACCAGGTCCTTCATCTGTATGCAGATACGTGCCTCTCTCTCCCTTGGAGGTAAGGGTCAGGGCGTCTCAATAAAGGATTTTCGGATCCTTCTGTCCCGTGGAGAGTAAAATGACTGCATGAGACGATTTAACCCCTTATGATTTAACATCGAATTAGTGGATTTTCGTATTTGTTCATCAAAACTAGGCGCATTTGCGTATTCCAGTACCCCCTTTCACTCCCTAAATAAAGCATTGATCCTAGGTTAAACAAATTTTTCATGAAGGCCATTCATGACAATATATACAAATATGAATGATGCTGAAGAAGATTCAACATAGACAAAACACAAGAGTCAAACTGGAGAACAGCCTTGGGCTGTATGACTTGAGAGTTACTTGACGATTTCATTGAGCTCTTTAGCTCAGTGCAAGCATCGTTGGCTGTCTGATCATGTTGTCCAGGTTCGAACGCAATCTATTTTGGTACACCAATTGTGGAAAAATCTAGCACTGTTTTCGTCATTCAGGCCCATTCAGGACATATATATATAAATATGTATGGTGCTGAGGAGGACTCAACATAGCCGAAACCAAATAGTCAAACGGCAGGAGAGCCTTGGGCTGTATGGCTTTGAGAGTTACTCGGTGATATCATCCCATTTCATTGAGCTGTATAGCTCAGTGCAAGCGTTGTAGGCTCTCTGATCATGCAATCCACGTTAAAATCAAATCTATGATGGTATGCCACTTGTTGAAGAACCTATCTTAGTTCAAATGTTCATGCATTATTAAAACTGACCTTCAAACTAGCGTCGTGGTTAGCCATTGATTTAAACATTAAACCAAGTCTCAAATGAACTTCGTTTGCTCTGTTAAAACTTGGATCGATATACAGCAATTGTTGAAAAGCTTTAATAGCCCTAAAAGCAAGGCAATTTACAGTTAGAACAGAAGGAAAAACATCGACAAACAAAAAGTCAAAGAAAGAGTAGCAAAAATCCCTTAGTTGATGGTTTCACTGTCTTAGTGGTGGTAGGGGTACTATTTACATTACAAGTGGTCAAAGTTCCGATACTATAGGGCTTTGATGGTGAAAAGTTACTGAGGGAAGCTACTAGTCTAAGCCCCTAAATTTCGAAATTGAGAGAAATGGCCGAAACATCTTCTTCTAACCTACGAAAAGCTTTTCTCGTCTGATACTCCTCCGAGTAAAAATGGCAAAAACAGAGCGCAACAAATGACTCAGGCCATATTTATACCAAGATACGGATGGAAATACACTAATAGAAAAGCTTAGCCAGAATTGCATTGTGTTTTGCACAGCAATCAACTCGCTGGATAGGGATACCCCTAAATTTATTTGTTGTAAAAACACTGGTACATGACACTGGTATACAAAAGAATAAAGAAATATATTAAATAATATAAGAACTGTGAAAAGTTGTATTTACCACTGATAAGCGTTAAAATGAAAATACACAATTCCTAAACCATACAAAAATGGAGCATCCTAAAAGAAATTAGAAAATTTTGCAAAATACTTGTTAATTTGAAAATGCAAAGAAAATCAGAAAGATTTTGAAATACTCAAAAACCTTGTCTGATACTCTAATTCTTCAGAGAACACAGAGTTGGAGATAGATAAAATCATTGGTCATAATGGGATACATCTCTAGATGTGGATCAAAATAGACTGTATACTTGCCTGAGTTTGTCTGAACTCTGTATCAAGTATAGCATTAAAATTGTAATAAACAGCGGAAAGTTTTTCAGGCATAATTAAAAGCTTTTTTCATCTGACACTCCTCAGAGTATGAACGTAAAGCATCCCTAAATAAAAATATGTTTTTTATTTAGGGATGCTTCAATCCTACAGTGTCAGTTCCAAGGATCTCAAAGTAAATAAGTGAGACAGATCCACTCCTTGCTGAGCTCTTGAAGTAAAAAGCAAGTGACATTAGAAAGCAATCTAACAGCTTTTATAATTTCCGATGAAAAGAGGTATCAAAATATTCATAATATTACCTTGAAATACTCTTCATGCAGATTAAAATATCTTTGGTAAGCTGACATAGCTGGAAAGACAGAAATAGACACAAATTATTTAAGAAAATACCCCCTGTGCATGAAAGGCATCTTACTCGGAAAGAACCATGATTTTCTTACTTACTACTAATACCAATACATTTTCGGGCATACTTAAAAGATTTTTTTCGTCTTACGTCTGACACAAAAAGCTTTTAAGCGTGCTCAAAATTGCTTGTACAACTCAAAGAATACCAATACAACCAGATACTAAACATATACTGTTATACATGTTTTAGCCAAGAATAAAACCACAGTATTCTATTAGACTTATTACTTGAGTCCCAGTTATTGCTCATCAGACCGAGACCTAATACCAAACCTGAGAGTCCTAGCATGTATTTCAATAGCGATAACTACGACTCAGGTAATCAGTCTAGTATTCTATATTAGATCTTTACTTTTAAGAAAACCTTGCATATCTATGTTGGTTGTAGGCTTTAAATCCATCAATGATAGAAGTTCTTGTGCTGTTGCCTCCCACACCTTTCATGTGACAAGAATGAAGGCAAAACACAATACTGATCTACCTGTTTGTACTATATACCCTGGGTACTTATTTACACTACCATTTCCATGGACAGCTGAGTTGGCTGTAGGGGTTTCAAGAGTGACTCCAAGGAGATTCAAATCTATGATCATGAGCTGCATCCTTTACTATTCTGTCTGAACAATTCTAAAAGACAAGGATTTCTAAGAAAACTAAACCTTACCTTTGTTAAAATCCTCTAGTAGTAAATGAAAATGTCCTAATTGACAATATAATCTTGGATCTGCTTGTTTGCCTTCTGCTTTTAGTTTATTTTCCAAGAACTGAACCCCCTGCGAAAGTGAAAAAAACATTTGAACAACAATCTAACTGAAGGTGCGGGACAACTGAAGGTGCTGCGGCATCGTGGTGTAATCCAACTGACTCGTGGTGTCAGAAGCTCAGTGTTGTCAGGGTTCGAGCCCAGCCACGGTAGCGTCACAGCCAGGGTCGATGTCTCCATTAGTTTACCTACAACTGAGATCCTAGCGACTGTTGCTAAAACACCATATCACCCACTGTCACCTAACTTGCTTTCTGAAGGGGGCAAACACTGATCAAGATAGAATGATAAAAACGTAAATGAAAATAGAATGAAATAACTAATAAATTTACTTTTCTAAGTAGTGTTCCGTGATTTGTTCCTTGAACTCCTTCACAAATAGGCTCAAACCATCTCAGAAATCCAAAAAGACGACTGATAAAAGAAATTGCTCTTTATTATTTTCTCAGTCTCCCAAAAACTTTAAGAAAACAACTCAACACAAAACTATTCCATGTAGGGGGTCTATTCTAGGGTAACCAGAAGCTGCAAAATCACGAAAGAATCAGCTAAGAGGTGCAATCTGTGACAAAATGAATTGGGATGCCACAATTTGATTTCACATTATCCTCGACAGTGGACACTAGGATGGGTAAGAAACATTTGCAGGCCCCTGTTGGGTCTAGGCTTTCTAGACAAGACAGCAAACTGCCAAGTTGGCCCACTACCAAGTCGGCCCACCCCTACTGGCCCCATGGGCAATTCAGCCCATCACAATGTCAGCAATTGATGTTATTTACTGGTTATTTGTCACATGTTGGGATATTGGGAGCTGGCACCCCCCTCCACTTTAACAGTGCACATGTTTATTATTACATTTTTTACATTTTATTACATTTTAGTGGACCGAAATGTTATACGCTGACAGGCCGACTTGTCTAACACATGGTGGGCTGACTTGTCTAACACATGGTAGGCTGACTTTGTTGTAGGCCGACTTGTCATGTTACCGGGTCTAGCGCCTAAGTGTTCCCCCCTGACCCCCCTCTCAAGGTCAATACCAAAGTTATAAACAGCAACCATCCCAGGTTGGTAGAAAGTTTGGCTCAGTTGTATTGGAAGTTATGAGCAAAATGGATGTATGCTCATACTTACTGGGATGCCAAAAACAACAAGCAAGGTGTTTTCAAAACTTTTTACATCCATTTTATCGTACGGGTAACTAGGTATAAATTTATCAGGGCCATTTCAATTTTTTTTGAAATATAGAAATGGCCCCTGGTAAATTGACTTGATTTTGTAAACTTAAATCTAATTTGCGATTAAAACAAAGACAATTTGTTAATAAGAATTATCCATAGTGCGAACTGAAGGAAGACAGAATCGATTAAAATTGTCGGCAAAGCAATTTGTCCAAATGACCCATTGAATGAGTTGTAATGAAATAAAGCGAAGACAACTTGTTAGCAAGCCGGGGCTGGGCCTAAATTATTCAAAAAACAACACGGCCTCACCTGTCATAGCTTTCGAGAAGCTCTTGCTCCTGATTGTTTAAAGATTCGACCTGAAGAAGAAATTGAGATTTTCAAGCAGCTAGCACAAAGAAGCACGCAAATCACGATGCTTGCAGGTAAGCGAGCATCGGTCTTTTTATCTAAACATTAGCTTGACAAAAGTACCAGAAAATTTCAAGGTTTTTTACCATGGCGTACTAAAATCCAAGATCCTTAAGTCTTTTAACACACCATATATGTGTTTAACTGACTCTCCCATCTGTTCTTGGTAGTTTCGACTTGTTTTCGTGCCTTCTCAAATATATTTTGATGTAGAAATTAGGCTCCGACTACAGAGATAAATCGTCGGCCATCTTCTTTGTTCTACACGCTATACACAAAGCAAGCTAAACTTTGACTTCCAGCCAATCACAGACATCCCTTAGCCAATCACATTTCATGAAAAGCTCACGTGGCAGGAAAAAGGTATTGTTCTTCTACGTTCACTTGGTCATGCAATTATCTCTTTTGTTTATAAAAGGGGTGACTTTCCCCTCAAAACAGGGGCTCTCCCATAACTTGTAATGTAAGTTATCTTTGACATCGATGAACGGGGTATTTTGCAGCTCGATCCAGAAGTCCCCCTAAGGGTATTTCTCTTTCAGGAGTTGATTTCCCTTTTTGGAGTTGCGTGACAGAAGCAAAACAATTATCACTGCAATTCATCCATAATTACAGCGTGAACAGCTCCATAAAAGGGAAAAGATTGAATCTACGTTTTAATTGTCGACGTCTCGACATCCAATGTTTCTATTATTCTCACTTATGTCTGCCATTTTCATTTTCAAAAACAATCGTATTCTTTCGTAAGAAATAGATTGTTTCTACACTTTTTTTAAATATAAGCAACTGGACTTTCGGTCTAGCCCTTAAAGTTGCTGCTTTAAAATTTCTAGTATTTCACCCCCCACAGAGTGGCTGGGGTACCCCTTAAAAACTCTTTTTTTGTGGCTCTTTCCTTGCTTTTAAATTGGCGGAGAGAACACGACGATTGCAGAAATTACTCAGAGTTTCATGTCTGATTCAAATCATCATACAAATTATTAAAATAATTAGACATATAAAAAAAGTTAAACTTAGATACCATCACTAATAATATTAAATATATTACTACGTAATATTTAAAACTATTACTACGAAACCATATAAATTACTCATACAGCGTCTCCAAAGAGTCGTTCAAAGGTCATACACTTTATCTTGTGTGATGTCTGATGTCACACCTCTTATCATATTGCAGTAGAGTTTGTAACTACCCTTGAGCCAATCACTGAAGGCATCGGGGTGCTGCGAGAAGGTTGTGGTGATGTGACCACTCCTGTCAAAAGATGGAAGGAATTGATCATTATGAGCGATAAATTATAAAAATCATTATAAAGACAATTACTTTTGCTTTCTGTATGATTACAGTTACAACAAAGTTTAAGGTCTCCGATGGCCGTGTCCCCAGCAAAGCAAAAGAAAAGAGGGTAAGGGAAAATTGAGCTTAAAGGCTATATCAATACGATCTATACCGTAAATCCCCAAATAAGCCCCCACCTTCGAACAAGCCCCCATCTTCGAATAAGCCTCCCTCGAATAAACCCCCACCTGAGAATTCATTTTTGCAAATAAGCTCTCCCCTCGAATAAGCCCTTATGAATTTGTTTTTGCCTGTAATGTATCTTTCAACTAAGAAAAACACTGAAAAAGCTAGTGCTGACAGTCTATATCAATTCAAACAATAATCAGCCATTGGCTGTTGGCAAACAGCTGATTTTGATTATAGAGTAAAGATAAGTTATCTTTTTCTCGCTGCTTTTCTGTCGAAAACATACTGGAACTATTGAGCTTTGAAATAATCCCTCCCCTCGAATAAGCCCGCCCCTCGAATAAGCCCCCATCAAAAAATTCGCTTTTGCAAATAAGCCCCCGGGGGCTAATTCGAGGATACCTGGTATGGCAATCTTCGATCACAGCTTACAGTAATTCTTGTTAACCGAGGAAAGGATATTTACTGCCTCATATCCAATAATGGTACACGTTTTCTTTATAAGAAACTGCTTTATAAGAAACCCTCTAATAAGATTTCTGGCAAATTAAAATAGATTCTTTTGTTCTTTTGTTTCTTAAAACTATAGAATACAATAGAAAATTTAAGAAACTTTGACTATTAAGGCTTTAACTAGGTTTCTTATAAAAAAACGTGTACTGCAAAAAAATGAAATAGAGGTTCGAAGTTTATTTTACCTCTAAAGGCTCTCCAATGAGCGTGAAAACCAGTACGAGTGACTGAACCGTCAGAAGTTAACTGAACGAACATGACATTCGATATTGACGTGTATGAATTGCCTGTTCCTTGACTAAATGTCAATCGTGCAATAAGGCGTCCACTTGAGCCTCCATCCCTGAAATTCATAAGGATTTTTACAGAAAAAACAAGCATGGTGTAAAATAAAATGAACTGCAGACTAGTAGTTCATAAAGTATTGCATGTAAATTAGTTACAAGTTTTATTTACAAGGAACCTTTGGTCTGAGTTTAGGCTAGAGTTCCTTAATTTTTCAACAAAATGACGCTGAAAGTTTCTTATACTGTTCCTTGTCGTGAGATATTTTTAAATGCTAATTTTTTCAGCAAATTTATATAAACTTGCTTCATTTTCTAACGGTAAATATAACGTGAGTCTTACGGGGAAGAACGATAGGAAATATATTGTTATTCTGTTTTTAATTTGTACAAATCGTCGTTTTCTTGAAAAGATTATTCTCAGTTTTTCATCTGAGCCTCGACAGTTCCTTAAAGTTCCTTAATTTGGGAATTTTCAGCCTCCAGTTCCTTATAAAGGTGTTCCTTATAAAAAATCGTGTATGCAGAAAAAGTGACTCACCTTAAAGTCAAGAAATCGTAATTATTTTCCAAATTGAAGTTAAAAAATCCCAAACGTACACCATATCCAGGAGACACAGTAATCGTCCATATACAATTGTGGTTGTTGTTGTAATTACTTGGGTAGTTGGGGGATGCAAAGGTACCAGAAACTCCAAGAAAAGCTCCTCCGCAAGCTAAAACAAAATTCAGTATTTAGAGCCATTTGTCGACAATTTATGCGTAATTGAATAGTTAACATCAGAGGCTATTTGAAGGAGGATTATTTGGGAAGACGTATAAGAGCTTAAAAGAAACAATATGCTGTAGGAATTGCTAAAGAGGATCCCTTTACACCTTTAAATGTAATTTTTTTCCTCACGACAATGTCATTACACGCTTTTTTTTATAAAAAACCTACCTCAAGGCCTAGTTCGTCAAGTCCCTTATTTTTAGACCTCTTTTGAGGCAATCGTAGTTCAAAAAGTTCCTTAATAGTTCCTTAATTTTAACTGCACATACAGTGGTCATAACAATAATAGAGAGACACTTGCATGAGAGCAAAGCTCGGGACTTATCAAGGAAACATTTGATGCATGCTTAACGTACGATTTATGTGGTTTTCGAATGCAAATGAATGGAACCGGCTTTCTAATTCTTGATTTTTTGCAGCGATAAAAGCATTAATAGACCTTTTCAAAGAGGTCTGGGTCGGCGCGACATTTTTCTGGAAAATGGTAGACATGTTGAGTAAGGGAATCCTCTCCACGTGCAAAGACCAGAATTGCAGTCGTTTCAGGAGAGATATTGCAGCAAATTTTGCTTCAAATTCACGTTTAATGGGAGTTAAAGTGAAAGAAAGGATTCAAGTCCCAGTTTATCTGCTCTAGGAGGCATTTAATCAAGTATTTTCCTTTTGTGAGTTACTTGCATCTTGTTTCCTGAGTTTCTACAGATATTTTAAACATTTAATGTTATAGATTCCTTTCTCTCTCTTATTCTTCCATTATTCATTATTAGAAGTAAAATCTGCTGCACTACCTCTCCACCCTGCAGATAAGCGACTGCAATCAAGGTCGTTGCACGCGAGAGGATTCCCTTACTCAAGATATCTACCATTTTCCAGAAAAATGTCGCGCCGACCCAGACCTCTTTGAAAAGGTCTTAATATTACTATATGCAAAAAGGCCTGGGCAATCTAAAAATAGATCTATTGCATCGACCAATAAAGTGAGACAGATTCTAATCTGCTTGAGAGATAACAGAGTTTTGAATCAGTCGAAAATGACTTCTTCTAATATCTTTAAAAAGATCTGGAGACAGTTTGCGTCTTGTTTTAATGAAAGCAATAACTGTTTAGATAAGGTCTTAGGTCAAGCTAGCGAATCTATAATCGCTACTGTGGTGGATAATCACTACTGTGGTGGTACTATTTGCATACTGTGGTGGCAGTTTTGGCGTACTATGGTGGATAATCACTACTTGTGGTGGTTTACTATGCTTGCGGTGGTGGCAGTTTTGGCGTACTGTGGTGGATAATCATTACTTGTGGTGGTTTACCAGCTTGCGGTGGTGGCAGTTTTGGCGTACTGTGGTGGATTTTGTGGTTTTTTCTTGCTTGATCTATAGAGTTTTGCTATGGATTTCGTATTCACCACATATAGCATTATAACCCACCACAAGTAGTGATTATCCACCACAGTACGCAAAACCTACCACCACAGTACGCAAATAGTACCACCACAGTAGTGATTATCCACCACAGTACTCCAAATCTGCCACCACCGCAAGCATAGTAAACCACCACAAGTAGTGATTATCCACCACAGTACGCCAAACTGCCACCACCGCAAGCATAGTAAACCACCACAAGTAGTGATTATCCACCACAGTACGCAGAAACTACCACCACATTACGCAAATAGTACCACCACAGTAGTGATTAACCACCACAGTAGTGATTATAGATTCGCTAACGTGTAGGTCCACGGTGTCGCAAGTCCTTTACCTGACGCAAAACATACCTGATTTCAACGGTATCATACAGAGAGCAGTTTGGGTGGGACTCCAGTTCAAAGTCGGTGAATACAATAGTAATGTATCCGGATGGAACTGTTATTGTCCAAACACAGTTGATATTATTCGAATAGTGTTCTGGGTAGTTTGGAGAGGTGATTGTGCCATTTTCTGCCGAAAAAGTACCACCACATTCTGCAATGGAAAAGGTAGGGTAATTGGTATAAGCATTTCACAAAAAAGCCAGTAAATGAATTCATAATAAGAATAATCAGTCAGTCAATCAATCAATCAATTAATCGATTATTTAATCACTACAGCGATCAATGTACCAATCAATCAATGAATCCATCAATGTATCATTTAATCAATCAACCAAACAATTGATCAGCTAATCATCAGTTAACTATCGATTGATTAACTTGATTGATTGAATGATAGACAAATTGATTGAGAGATTTGTCCTGATTTTCTATATTTTTATAATAATTCACAACAACAATTAGGTAAATAACAAATTAGTTTTTTTATTCAATTAATCATATTCATTTTCACTTACTCTTAACTATAATTTAGGCCCTGGCCGAATGATCAAACATTGTTGGTCAAACATTTGAGATTTGTTTGTCAAGCAAAATTTTTGATAGTTTGGCCACGTCCAAAAACATTACTCGTCCAACATTTTTTGCTTGCATCAAGCAAAAGATGTTTTTGAACTTTTTCAAATACACCACGCCACAAATTTTTGCTTAATTTTGTTGGTATAGCAATGTTTGATCATTTGGACGCCTTTCCAACATTGCTTTTTCAAACATTTCTTTTGCTATAGCCAGATTTCAACAATTTTTATTGCGGCACTTATTAACATTTCTTAGCAACAAGGCGTTCATGCTTGCGCATTAGCAATAACTTGGTTGTTACAAAATGTTGGACAGCCAAGTTTTTGGACGTCCCCAAACGATCAAACATTTGTTGTAAAGCAAATCTAAAATGTTTGACCAACAATGTTTGATCGTTTGGCCAGAGCCTTGGCCTCATCTAAACTATTTTGATATGTCGTGCTAACCTGTAAGGCACAGGGCACCAGTGCAATTTCTGATTTCTTCTTTATGACCATCACAGTCTGTTCCAGATCCCTGTCTTCTTGGTTCTGTGCAATAACGTTTGCGAACCTGTGTGCATTCCGAAGAACAGTTAGACCAAGGACTCCAGTTCGACCAACCTCCATCCACTACGAATAAAAAAGATAGTATTTTGAGCAACTTCCTTCAAAAGACCCTCGATTAAGAATACATTATAGGCTTTGACAGTTGCAAAGAAGATGTTGCTGAACGCTAGTGCTCTGTGGGTTGGCGGGGAAATAAGTTTTGGACAATATATGCATAATTTTATACAATACTGTATGAAACTGGAGTGATTAGGTAATGAATGAAATGAATGAAACAATGGGTAATGAAACATACCATCCTCTAGATGTAGTGATATGTCGTCTATAGCGATGTCAGCTCTGTAATCAATTCCAGATAGTGCCTCGAACATAATCTGACAAATAATCGATTCATTTAGAAATTAAACAAAAGTAAAGACCGATGTTACATTGTTACAAAATGGCAGCTGTGTTGATTGACGATGATGATGATGATGATGATGATGGTTATGATGCTGATAATGATGATTCGACTGATGATGATGATGATGATGATGATGGCAATGATGATGATGGTTATGATGATGATAATGATGATGTTGAGGATGATGATGATGATGGCGATGATGATGATGATTATGTGACTATGATGACGATTATTATTATGGTGATGATGATGAAGATGATGATGATAACCATGATAAAATCCTCGAAATGTTTTCAAATTTCTCACTTTAAAGATGCCCCCCGACTCAATGTTGGGGAAATTGATGTTGTCAGTGATCCCAACATTGAGTCGGGGAGGGGATCTAATTACCCGAATATACAGCATTATATTGGGTCCGGACTTCCGGTAAAACATACTTATAACATAGTGTCCCCAATGTTTTTATCGATGATTTTAGTTAACATGGTCGTACGATATTTTGAAAATGGGAGCTACTCACCCTGTAAGGAAACTGACTAGAGATTGACAAATGTTCAGTATGCCATGTATCACCCTGATCTCCAGTAATTGCATGCAGCAGATTCTTGAACCCATTTACAACAATGTATATCTTCAATGCATTGACAGATGCGCCATTCATATAGTACTTGAATTCCAATTCAGCGTGATCGGTTGGAGAGAACAATTTGCTTCTTAGCCGAGCCCATGAACCGTATGGTGCAAATGAAGAATCCATCATGAGGTAATGACCAGCTGGAGGAAAAAATCAAGCATCATTTAAAGGCTAATTTAGCCAGTCAATTCACCAATCAATCAATCAATCAATCAATCAATCAATCAAACAATCAACTAATCACCTAATCAATTAATCAATCAATCAATTAAACAGTTAGCTGCTCAAATAAAAATCAATCAATCAATCAGACAGTCAAACACTTCGTGCAACATTCAATCAATCAATCCAAGCTAAATCAATCAAGCCAAAATCAATCAATCAATCATTTAAATTCAAACTTCTTCATATGATACAAAACTGCATCAGGAATCTCATAAAAGGGTAGAGTAAAGTAAAGTTGCCGTTTTTAAGTCTACTACTAGCCTAGGGCTTCTAAGACGACCTACACTTTACCCCTGGTCTGGATGCATATAGCATATAGCAGGGTGCAGCCACACATGGCGCTTAGAACTACCGACCAGGTACCCATTTATACACCTGGGTTAGAGAGAGGCACAATTGTGTTAACAACTTGCCCAAGGTTGTTATCTTTGCAATCGCAAGTGGAAAGACCGTGGCTCGAACCCACAATTTTCGTTGTTAGTCCTGAACGCTAACCACTGCGCCACAGAGACCATAAAGAGGACAATTTGTCATCCGTCTTGGTAAACCATATTGCTAACTTCAAATTGTTTTTATTGCGTGTTTGTCCTTTAACTTATCACACAGGTATCTACAGGCTCGTATCATAAAACAGACGATAACATTTGTGGTGTTGTTAAACGCAATGGCCATTTAGAATCAAAGAGTTTTACTTACTTTCATTACTATTTCCATCGCTAAGAAATCCTGTTGACCATGGTTGCGTATCTCCAAGACCACGTTTATCTCTGTGACCACTACCATGATCTCTGCCTTGACCTCTGCCTTGACCTTTTCCTTGACCTCTGCCTTGACCTCTGCCTTGACCTCTGCCTTGACCTCTATCTTGACCTCTGCCCTGACCTCTGCCTTGACCTCTGCCTTGACCTCTGCCATGATCTCTGCCATGACCTCCTTCATCGTCATGATCTTCCTTTATCTGTCTTCCTTTGATTCTTACGAACTGCAACCTTCCTGGAACAATTTCCCAAGAACACAGCGGGTAGATGGGATTCTCAAAATCACAGTGACCTTCATGCAAATTTAAACAAAATTTAGTCATGCTACATAGGTGTATTGATATGGATTAATTTCTTATCGTTAGTAAAGTGCAAAATAAGATACTTAACTATTAACTCTTCACTATCCTGTTTTTCGCAAGTTTGTGCCTGAAAACTATTTTTTACTACTTCATTGTCGCATGTACACGCATTTTTTTATAAAGAAGGCCTTTATAAGGAAGGTAGTACTCGGATAAAGCAAACATTTAAGGAATTTCTGGTACTGGAACATAGACTGCTAAGGAGTGTGAAACATCAATTTGAATGCATTCGTACTGCATTAATGTAGTTCAACCACAACTGAAGGTGGAAAGCACACATGGGGTTTAAAGTGGCTGTACAGAAGCCAAGTACCAAGCACAGTATGTATTGTATTAGTCCTTACCCCTAGGTTTATTTTAAAGAAAGACAAGGTGACAAGTTAAGGAATTGCCAAGGAATTTTGAGTACTCAAATTGGGCTGTACTCAAACAAGTACTCAAATAAGGAATTTTCAGTACCCAGCCTAAGCTGTATTTCCTTATAAAAATGCGTGTATCCGTCAGACTCCCGCTCCAGCATGCAGTGAAATCAAAACATCAATGTATCGTTAAATTTTCAAAATTTTCATACCGAAACATTCTTCCTCGCTGCAATGTCGTTCTTCTGTTTCAGTTCTAGATGAGGTTCCGCTGCATGTAGAACCCAGCTCTGCAATGCAGTGCCTCTGCCTTCTTTGAATGCAATACTCATTACAAGTGCTCCATCTGGACCAGTCACCCCAACTGCTAAACTTGGCTTGCTCTGTGGGTGGAATTGCGATAAAATCAACCTGTTAGTTAAGGATGTATTTTAGGATTATTAATAGGAAAAGAAGATTAATTTCATCTTCGTGTAGTATGACATGAGCAGACTGACACAAGGAGTATGATACATCCCTAAGATTTAGGCCCCAGTTACACTATGCCGGCATGATATCGTTGCGTTTTGATTTTGGTGCCGTCATAAGATTGTGTCCAGCAGTTATACTGAGCGCAGCGCCATCCGCCATGGCTTTCAGCACGATTATTGCAGTTACAATGAGACGCCACGGGAGCTCCTTCGCAGATTTGCTTCGCATTTGTTTCGTGAAACAGAAAAACAAGGTTTCAGAGCGTCATATATCGGATTGGCATGATTACACTGTGTCGCCACGTCGTGTCTTCATTTTCTTATCACCTCCAGAGCGCCATGATTTTCATGACGATTTGCGGAGCCTCTTATACCGGATTGAGTCATCATAGTGCAACTGAAAGCCCAGTTCGATACAAAATTCGAGACGCGAATTGTAACTTGGGCCTTACTTTCTTTAAAAATAAATAGAGCTGGGTAAGAGGTGGCTGTTTCATCAAGGGGTCATGATGAGGGTGAATTAAAATGATACCTACGATCAAGAAACGTGATTTGATCAATCGCAATATCACTCCGATCGGTATGTCCTGCAAATGCTGCAACGAGTATCTAAAAGAGGGAAAAAACAAATTAGGCCTTCTTCCTACTTATCCATAGTCAATTGCAAAATTATTGAAATAAATCTTAGGCCCTGGCTAAACGATCAAACATTATTGGTCCAACATTTGAGATTTGCTTGTCAAACAAAATGTTTGACCGTTTGGCCACGGCTAGTAACATTGCTCATCAAACATTTTTTGTTTACCTCAAGCAAAAAATGCTTTTGAACTTTTTCGAAAACATCACGCCACAAAGTTTGTTACTTTTGCTTGTCAAGCAATGTTTTTAGACGTTGCCAAACGGTCAAACATTTGTTGTAAAGCAAATTTAAACTGTTGGACCAACAATGTTTGATCGTTTCGCCAGGGCCAAACTGGCCACACATGGTGATCTAGTTCTTATTTACATCGCAACTTGTAGGCCATTCATAACTACCTGGTCGTAAAAAAGTCATAAAACAATCTTATCGTAACATTTCTATCAAGCAAATCAACAACAGGCTATTTCCTATCTACATGGTACACCCTTTCTTTACAAAAAACCTAGCTGAAGGCCTAGCTCTTAATCTCCTCATTTTTGGACCTCTTATGAGTCAAATGTAGCTCCGAAAGTTCCTTAATAGTTCCTTAATTTTAACTGCACACTCAGTGTGTCGTGATTATTTTACAGAGAAACTTGCATGTAAGGAAAGCAAAATTCGAGATTAGTGGAGGAAACATTTAATGCTAAACAAATCACGTATGTGATTTTTGCCTGCAAATGAAAGGAAAGGTTTATCTAATTCTTGATTGCTTGCAGTGATAAAGTAATCAAAATTGAAAAGTTCCTTAGTGAGTTTCTCTTTGGTAGTACAAGTTCTCTAAATTTTCGGGCTTTCTTCATGTAGGTTCCTTATAAAGTGGTTCCTTATAAAAAAGCGTGTAGACCAAGTTCTATCTACTCACATTGTACGGATCACTGCTTGAAACAGTGATATCTCCTTGAATCCATCGTGACCCTTGGTTACCGTGGAGTTGCCATAGTTGCGTTCTTGTTGACTTGACTTCTTGTAAAATTCGCAGTTGGTTGACAGAAGCTCCGTACATATAATAATGGAATATCATCTTCCGTGGTACTGTAGTTGCGGGGAACTGTTTACTGCGGAGGACAGCAGTGTCGCCATAAAAGAGATACGACGCTTCATGGTACAAGTAATACCCACCTGTGACAAAATTGAAATCATTAGTTTTTTTTTCGCAAAGAATGACTTCATTAGGGATACAGCACTAGAATGAGGGGGTGACAGGGGGTCTTTGGTACCGGTACCACAAAGTTTGGTACCAAGTTCCACCCAAATCGCAGGTAGTGGTACCAGTGGACCTTATGACGCTTCTGCCACCAGAAGATTAATGGAAACATGCATCGCAGCTGTGTGTCTGTTCTCATTGAGCACATGACTGTAACAAGCCAATCAAATGCGAGGTAATATGAAACAATTTTAAAGCAACCACTGTCTCAGCACAGGTACAGCCGTGTCTCCGTACTGGCCCCGCCACTTATGGCTGTATGGAACGAAACGTCGCAACACTTTCTCAGCACTTGTACAGCCGTGTCTCAGCACTGGTACAGTCATTATTGGCTATATGGAGAACAGGTTTTTTACGTCGGCACTACCGCAGTAGAGTAACTGTCCAGCCACGGTAGAGCCACCGTAAGGAAGTGTTTCTATTAAAACTAAAAACGTCACAGCACTGTCTCAGCACTGGCACAGCCATGCCTCAGCACTGGCACATCCACTTTCGGTTCTATGGAATCCAGGCTTTACGGAAAGTTGTGATCACATTATAATTGCTATTTGATCTTGTAATTGTGAATAGTTTATCACTTACCGTTACGAGTTGAATTCGTTGCATCGTACCCCCTGTCCGGACCTGTCCCAAACGTGGGCGTCGAACCTGACCTTCTGAGAAACTGCCTCCTAGCTGGATACTGCGTGCGCCAGTGACACATCTGATTATTGTAGTCATCAAACGTGCAGTCATCTAATGAGAAATAAAGCAATTAATTGACTAGATAAAACTTGTAAAATCATAAACCTCTGCACATCAAGACTTCAAGACATCAAGACATTCCAAATAGGACTGGAACCCCAGGGGGCACATGACTTACAAATGGACGGGGATGTGCCGCCTAGATTTTTCAAACCCACCCACATATAATGTAGACCTATGCAGAAACAGACCCTATACTATGAGTAAAAATCAGCTGAATATGAGAGCAATATGACTTTCCAAGTTTTAATATTGCTTGAAATTATACTACGAACATCTTCGACGCGATTTAACACTTTTCTGACCGACAGAAAGATAAAGTCGCGAGTATTCTTCAATTTCCCACCCACTTTTATGGGTTTTTTGTTAAAATCATACCCATGTTTAGAGAAATTCAGGGCCAAAAACCCATCCGTATAGGTGTCACATATTTCACTCAAAGTATCCCCCACCCGCCCCCACGGACTGGAACTTGAAGATAACAAGGGAAATATAGGGTTGGGTCAGATACAGTATTTTGAAGAAGAAAAAAAGAGAACGTCGTTTAATTCTAACGTTTTATACTGTTTATTCATCTCAAGTAGGCACAACAAATTCTAATACCTGAACATCGCCCAGTGTTGCATTTTCTCGTTTGCACTGCCATGTAATCCACTATTCTTGTTCCATTCGCCATTGTACCATTAATCGTTGTTCCGTTCACTTGATTCTGTCCCCCCAAGGCACCAGGACAGTGGGCTTTAGCATTTGCTTGGTCGAAGCAATACCTATATCTTACTTGTGAGCAGTTATATTGGTTGCAAGGGCCCCATGATGACCATACAGACCAACCAATTGAAGATACTGGCACTAGATGGACAGAGAAACAAATATATTGTACAATAAGGTGTAATAATATAATATAATAACAAACAGAGTTGTCTTATAATCGAACCAAACGTGAAACTTTAAGCTACACCAAAAACCGTCGTCTTCTACCTTCTACGTGTAGTAAATAACAAATTAATAAATGCAAGTAATTGAAGCTCATATGCATAGAGCTGTATAGCTTAGTGGAAACGTCGTTGGTTCTCTGGTCATGCAGTCCAGGTTTGAATCCCTTTGTTGTGGTATGCTACTTGTGGAAAAATCTATCCTAGTGTTCGCCACTCATGACAAATAAATACAAATACGTATGGTGCTGAAGAAGGCTCAACATAGGTGAAACACAAAAAATCAAACGGGAGGAGAGCTTTGGACTGTATTGGACTTGCGATTTCCTTAGAGGTCTATAGCTTAGTGGAACCGTAGGCTCTCTGGTCATGCAGCCCAGGTTCGAATCCTATCTATTGTAGTATGCCACTTGTGGAAAAATCTACAAACGGGTATTTGTATTTGTAGGCATGGGGAGGTTGGGAGGGCAAAAATGAATGGGAGGGCTTATTTCAAAGTTCAGTAGTTCCAGTATGTGACAGAATAGCAGAGACAAAAAGATAACTAATGTGTATTCTACATTCAAAATCATCTGCTTGCCACGGGGGCAGCGGGGGCAACTGCCCCCCCTGCCCTCGGAAAAATTGCCAAATTCTTTTATTTTCCTATTGTTTTGCCCAAAAATTGTTGCTTCTGCCCCCGCCGCCCTGCATTGCTTTCGGCGCCCTTGCAACAGCCAATGGCTTATTACTGGTTTATTTGTAGTAAAACCTGTGAGGGCTAGCTTTTCCAGTGTTTTAATTAGTTGAAAGATACATTATAGGCAAAAATAAACTCACAGAGCCTTCGAATAATTCCCCATGGGGGCTTATTCGAGGTGGGGCTAATTTGCAAAAATGAATTCTTAGGTGGGGCCTCATTCGGGGGGCTCATTCGGAGGGAGGGGGCTTATTCGAGGATTTACGGTGTACATCGTTCAGTTCATTAGAATATAAACCATTTCAGATTATTATGATAATCATGCTTACCTTCTTCAAACGAAATGTTGTCGATGGCAATATCACTTGTGTATCTGAACCCCATTCGAGCTTGAAATATAATCTGTCGAGAAAAATGATAGTAAGTACAAATCAAATATAAAAACTTCATGGGACTGATAAAACCTGTTGGACTTAAAACCTAAAAGACTTAAGGCCCCGGCCAAACGATCAAACATTGTTTTTCAAACATTTGAAATTTGCTTGTCAAGCAAAATGTTTGACCGTTGGTCCACGTCCATTGCTACAAAGAAGTCATTGCTAATGCACAAGCACGAACGCCTTGTTTCCAAGAAATGTTGCTAGGTGCCGAAATGTTGCAAGTTGTTCGTGTTTGAAATTTAAAAAAAGAATTGTTTGTCAACCAATGTTGGAAATGCGGCCAAACGATCAAACATTGCTTGACAAGCAAAAGCAAGCAAAATTTGGGGCGTGATGTTTTTAAAAGTTCAAAAACATTTGTTGCTTGATGCAAGGAAAAAATGTTGGGTGTGCAATGTTTTTGACTTTGCCAGACGGTCAAACATTTTGCTTCACAAGCAAATTTCAAATGTTTGACCAACAATGTTTGATCGTTTGGCCAGGGCCTAAATATGTTTGTCACTTACGTTATAGGCCTCAGGACTGAAGAACAATACTTCCGCCTTGATCCACCTTTGACCTTGTTCACTTTGCATTTTCCACATCTCCTTCGAAACCTTACCAAATTGAATGATAACTGAAAGATCTTGAATCGTCTCTCCATACATGAAGTAGTAGAATGTCAATTTAGTTCCACGTGTCTTCGGAAATTGTCGACTTCTAGTTTGAATTATGTTGTAAGAATATTGAGATGAATCAGCCAAAAGGTAAAAGCCATCTTGAAATAGATCAAAACAAATTAATTCTGGGACGGAATTTTTTTCCCGAAAGAACATAAGGGAAAGACACGCCAACTTTTGAAACTTCAGAGAAAATGTTCGTTTCAACAATAGACCTTTGAAAGGGTCTGGGTCGGCTTTTTCGGAAAATGGTAGACATGTTGAGTAAGGGAATCCTCTCCATGTGCAAATACCGGAATTGCAGTCGTTTCACGAGAGATATTACAGCAAATTTTGCTTCAAATTCACGTTTAATGGGAGTTAAAGTGAAAGAAAGGTTTTAAGTACCAGTTTATCTGCTCTAGGAGGAATTTAATCGAATAATTTCCTTTTTATGAGTTACGTGCATCTTATTTCACGAGTTTCGACATATGCATAAATACATTTCATGTCACAGATTCCTTTCCTCTCTTATTCCTCGATTATTCATGAATTAGAAGTAAAATCTGCTGCACAACCTCTCGTTAAGCGTCTGCAATCAAGGCCGTTGCACGTGGAGAGGATTCTCTAACTTAATTTATCTACCATTTTCCAGAAAATGTCGCGCCGACCCAGCCCTCCTTGAAAAGTTCTACAGCGTTAAAAGTAAAAAGAAGGATAATTCCGTACCTCCAGATTTGGATTTATCCATTGTTGGCCCGGAATTAATGGATGGTGTAGATAACCGATGACGTTTGAAGCTTGGATATGACGTGTTGGTCCAATGGCACATGGGCATTGCAAATTCATCAAAATCACAGTTTGCTAGAAAGCAAAAACAGAGAAAATTGTAAACCTCATATTCCTGGCAGCAAAGTTAAAGGGCATATCCCTGGCATGTGTCTCATATATTTCAGTGATATTCTCTGTTACATACAGTCGACATCAACTATCTCGAACTCTCAAGGGAAACTGAAATTTGTTCGAGATAGCGAATGTTCGAAATAACGGATGCTCCATATAAATATGACAAATATAAAGTTTTCAAATGAGGAAAGGAACCCTGATTAACATGCAAGGTTACTCACTCCAAAATTTCATTAAACAAGTCAGCTATTTCAAAATAGGAGTTCAGGGTTATCTGCTTTCCTGGATTAATTTCGTCCCTACTATCGTAGAACTTGAGACAATGGTGCAGCAAATCTCCATGCGCGAAAAACAGGCAGAGCTTACAGGCATCACCTCAGGGTTAGCAAGTCAGTAATGAACGAGAAGAGCTACTTTCTGCCAGGAATTTCCTGTCAAGCTCTTGTACCTATTTCTCTTTGAACAAATCATATCATCATCGACCAAACTGTTTCTTCCGATAGAAGCATTAAGACTCTGATACTGGCAATTTATCGTGGCTTCTGAGCTTCATCTGTAAACATGGGCATCGTATCACTTGGTTGCTGCCATTCCAACTATACGAACTTATAAGCATACTTTCGGCCAGTCTCTTTACATAGTTCAGCAGAAAATTTGGCAGAGCTCGAGATAAAGAGCAGTTTTCCTTGGCAGTAATATACTTTTGATCAGTGGCATAAAAAATGAAATAATAATAACAATAAGCTAAGGGAAATTCATCCAAGTACCCTTACCACGACAGGATGAGCATGGTCGTGTTTCAGTTTGGATGCCATCGAGGCCGATTCCCTTGCAGGCTTCATGATGATCGTAGCTCAAGCAAAATCGAGTGCGTTTTTGTTGACACCGCGCGTCACATGCACTCCAGGACGACCAACCACTCCAATCTTCTATCTTTCCGCCTGAAAAGAACAATAGCTCATTACAATGTCGAGAAAGCGAAAAAGGAACTAGTTGATTGTCATCACCCACAATAAGGTTCTTGTTCCCCTTTAAAGTAAAAAAGTAAAGTTGCCGTTTTTGAGTCTACTACTAGCCTAGGGCTACTCAGTCGACTTTACACTTTACCCCTGGTCTGGATGCATTAGCATATAGCAGGGTGCAGCCACACACGGTGCTCATAACTACCGACCAGGTACCCATTTATACACCTGGGTGGAGAGAGGCAAATTTGTGTTAACAACTTGCTCAAGGTTGAAATCTCTGCAACACAAGTTGAAAGACCGTGGCTCGAACCCACAACATTTGCGCCACAGAAACCACTTTAACCACTGCCCCTTTCATAGACCTTTTCAAAGAGGTCTGGGTCGGTGCGACAATTTTCTGGGAAAAGGTAGTCATATTGAGCAAGGGAATCCTCTCCACGTAAAAAGACGGGAATTGCAGTCGTTTCAGGGGAGATGTTCCAGCAAATTTTGCTTCAAATTCACGCTGAATGGACATAAAGGTGAAAGTAAGTTACTTGCATCTTGTTCCCTGAGTTTCTGCAGATATTCTAAACATTTACAATCGCAGATTCCTTTTCTGTCTTTTTCTACTATTACTTGTAAATTTGAATTAAAACCTACTGCACTACCTCTCGTAAAGCGGCTGAAATCAAGAATATCTACCATTTTCCAGAAAAATGTCACGCCAACCCAGACCTCTTTGAAAAGGTCTGTTCTAATGTGGTACAGAAAAGCTTCGTAAAAAGCAAATTTCATCTTACCTTCAACGAAATGAATATCATCCAATGCTACACCATCAAATCGATTCCTGCCTTTCTTCGTTTCAAATACCACCTGAAAAAACGGTCGATATTTTTGCTTATTAATTTCTCATGTAGATCCTTGATTTCCTAACTTCATCAATTTTTCATGTAGATCTTTTATATGACAATTTCACTTCCTGAACCAATTCATCAATTTTTCATCCATTTACACGAGCTGAAACTTATGCAATTTGTCAAAGAACTTAAGTTTTATGCTGAAAGATTGTCCTCCTGCTAGAGTTTTAGAAATGAAAAAGAAACACAACTGAATATGTATTCTAAAAAATTGAACTGTCTGGGGCTGAACTGATTTGAAAAAACACACCTTGAACGGCCTCGGATTGGAAAAGGGGACGACTGCCTTTAACCATCTACGACTTTTGCTGCCCACTCGACGCCAAACTTCTCTCTCTCTCTGACTATCCTGTATGAGCATGCGCAGGTAGGTCACTCCTGAACCATACATGTTGTAAAAGAACTTGATTGTCCTCTGCGGAGTCGAAGGAAGGGTCTTGCTTGTCAGCCTTGATGTTGTCTCGCGATTATAGTAGTAATATGGGCCATAAAATAGAATGTATGCACCAGCTATGGAAAAAACGAAGTCATTATCATTATCATTATCAAAATTATGATCATTATCATTATTATCATTATCGTCGTCATCATCATCATCATCATCAGCATCATCATCATCACCACCACCACCACCACCATTATCATCATCATCATTATCATCATCATTATCACCATCATCATCATCATCGTCATCATCATTGTTATTATCATTATCATCGTTATCAATATTATGATCATTATCATCATCATCATCAACATCATCATCATCATCATTATCATTATTATCATCGTCATCGTTATCATCAGTATCATCATCATTATCATCTTACCCCAAGAATTTACAGCAAGAAAGCGAAAAATTGCGACACGAGGCAGCAAAATACTGGGCCTGCCAAAGTCGCGAAATTGATCAGTTTCACACCTTGCTTATGGGCCAATTAATCTCTACCCATTAATTAGTATGAATGTCATCTTCACCAAATTTCTGAAATTTTTACAAGACTTAAAGATACAGTCAATCTTGACTTGATATTCACAAACCTCCGTTTTTCGAATGGTCTCCATCTGGTCCAGTTGAGGCCCACCTTCCTCTTGTTATATAGACAGTTCCTTTACGTGTCCAATGGCAATACGATCTTTCAAAATCACAGTCGTCTGGAGCTGCAATGTTGAAATAGTTTCACATGTTAACTTTTTTATGAAAGCGGCAAGGGTGAAGTTTTCTTCAAAAGTAATTGTCTTATCATAAAGGGGTAGGAGAGGGTTTTATAGGAGATAGTGGAAAACATTAGAAAATGTCACATTTCCATCAGTATCTAAATATCTTTCTTCGATATATATTTGTCATGAATGGCGAACACTAGGTTAGATTTTTCCACAAGTGGCATACCACAATAGATGGTATCTTGTACAAATATGCATGGTGCTGAAGAAGGCTCAACATAGCTGAAACACAAAAACCGAGCGGGAGGAGAGCTTTGGGCTGTATGACTTGGAGAGTTACTCGTTGATTTCTTCATTAGAGCTCTATAGCTCAGTGGAAACGTCGTTGGCTCTCTGGTCATGCAGTCCAGGTTCGAATCCTATCTGTTGTTGTATGCCACTTGTGGAAAAATCTTTCTTCGATAAATATCTATCTTTTGATAAAAAATAAGATGAACTATTGCCAACTTCTGCAAGGAGGGAAGTTGACTATTTTTCTGGACCCAGAAAGCGACTTTGGCTTTATTTCGAAATTCATGTGGGTCTGTTTATTTGGGTACAATTGAATATTTGATGACAAAGTAGTGGGGGAGTTGAAAAGTTCCTTGATGATAAAACAAGAAAGTGCTCTCTTACTTGGGTTGCAAAATCCACTCCAACAGTGTCCCGTCTCTACTGTCTGTCCTTGACAAGGACGTCCACCGTTAACTGGTGCAGGATTTGTGCAACTACGACTTCTGGAACGTAAACCATCTTCACATTTGGACGAGCATGTTGCCCAAGATGACCACTGTGACCAACCTCCATCAACTGTAATAAATAATCATCAATATTAAATATAAAGAATGATTAATTAATTCATATACTTTAGGCAACATAATTATAGATCTATGTAATGATGGGGGAATTATTACGCAAAAAATGAAGAAATAACAAAAGTAAAGCAAAAGGAATCCAATTTGTCCTTTAGCGTTCCTCTTGCTTTACTTTAATTATAGATCTGTGATGTTTTTAAATATTGAAATCAAGAATATTGACCTAAATTCATATGATGCAGACTTTTTTGACGAGCAGCCACGATTATGGAAATTTTTCAAAACCTCGAGTTATAGATTTTGCCATACCAAATTCGAATTCAGAAGCCAAAATTTAGTCTAAGGGCAAAGTTTTACTATCTTAGCGCTCGCACTAATGATTTTATGAGCGTTCAAAGTTTCATTCAAAGCTTACAATTTAATAAGGGCTTTGACCAGCTGGGGTGGAAAGTTTCACCCCCATCACTTTTCACGGTCAAAGCCCATATAGAATCGTGAACTTTGAATGCTCATAAAATCAATAGCACCAGTGCTAGAGCAATGAAAATTCGCAACTAGACTAAGTCTTAGTTGCTGTATATGACTGCAGCATCAGAAACGCGATATCTCAAGATTTTCGAAAAATTTCAATCAAGGCCACCTTTTGTAGAAAAGGTCTAACACTATTCCTGCTAAGTCTGAAGTTATGGTGGGCCACAAGGATACTTCCTAAGAACAGACTTCTCTTCTTGGCACATATTGCGACTCATATTACAGCAGCAAAAACATTTTCTTACCAACACAGTGTGGATTACAAAGCCTGCTGTCAACTTGAATAAAATGCTGATTTGCTCCAAAGCATAAGCTTCTGTCTCGTCTATGACAATACCTTTGGCGTTTTGATTGACAGGTCATGTCACATGGAGACCATAAGGACCATTCTGACCATATTGGATAATTACCTTTGAATATAGAGAAATATTTCAAATAATAAAATTCTTCAGTATCATGGTAATATTGCTAAATATCATTATCAATAACACTGTACATGTACATTTTCACGTGTTGTCATAATTAGCATGTACAGGCTTCAGATTCAGATAGAGTACCTAAGTGAGACATCATCAGAAATCTATTTTAGAATTTTGAAATTTGCTCTTCATTTTGTGAAAGATCATCAAAATAATGCAAAATCAAAAATAATGCAAAGTGTGCAAAATCAAACAGATATATCAAACATTGACTGATTTTGCATGTTTACACATTATTTTTGACGCCCTTTCACAAAATGAAGAGCAAAGTTTGAAATTCTAAAAGTAGATTTTTGTGACGTCATGATTTAGGTACTCTCTTTCTCTAAGTCCAAAGCCATGGTGCTCTACAAGAATACTTCCTAACAACAGCATTTTAACATTATAGAGAGTCGTTAAGAGGGTTACATGTTCCCCTGTTCCTTGAGAGAACCCCTATGTTCCCCGGAGTTTGGTAGGATTATTTTTCAGATTGATGGTCAAGCGGATTGACAGACAGGATTTTCTTGATTCCTGTTTCCCGATGTTCCCTTTTAATTTTGGCAATGTTCCCTTTGTTCCCTGGATACATTTCCGATGTTCCCATGTTCCCTAGAACCCCTTAACAAATTATAACAGTTTCACTTACGTCTACATTGGTACAATGCCCATAGCTGGATCAGGTCAGTTTTGCTGAAACCAATGCGCTGTCCAAACGTGACAGGAGGCACAACAATGGAAGATGTGTACCTTGGTGTAATGGCACTGATAGTTGGCAGGCCATTGCGAGAAAATGCATATGGTCCGTAATGCATTAGCCCATCGAAATCATAAAATGCACCCAAAGAATCGACAGTAGTTGATGTTTGCTTTGCAAAATTGTGTTGACGACCTTTAAAAAAGGTTAGAATCAGTGTCAGCGAAGAAAAGGATCAGTGATTTGAAAATAATTTGTAAATTCAGAACAACATCATCATGTTTTAAATTATAAGAATCTAAATTTATAACTGTTAAGTTATTGTAAATCCTTAATTAGCCCTTTCCGGCTTATTTGCATAAAGGAATTTTGTGGTGGGGACTTATTTGAGAGGAGGGCTCATTTGAGGGAGGGGGGTTATTTGAAAGTTCAATAGTTCCAGTGTGTTTTTGACAGAATAGTACAGAGATAACTTATGTGTATTCTATAATCAAAATCAGCTGCTTGCCATCTGCCAATGGCTGATTATTGGTTGAATTGATATTAAAACCTGCCAGGGCTAGCTAGTTTGTTCAGTGTTTTAATTACAGTTGAAGGATGCACTATAGACAAACAAATTCATACATCCTTCAAATAATTCCCCATGGGGGTTTATTAGAGAGGAGGGCTTCTATGCAAAATGAATTCTTAGGTGGGGGCTTATTTGAAGGGAGGGCTTATATGAAAAGATGAATTCTTAACTGGGGCATATTTGAGGTGAGGGCTCATTCAAAGGTGGGGGCTTATTTGAGGATTAACGGTTTGCAGTTTTCTGGATACTACAAGACTCAAATTTACCATAAGCGATATTTTCTGGATGTATTCTGATGTAAAGATCTCTATCTGGTCTTGATTGCTCATGGTAAAAACCAAGAGCATGAAGTATTTCATGAATAACAATCGCTTTCGTTTCACATCCATACCCAATTGAGATGATTTGTTGATAGTTTTGTCTCCCAATATATGACCAGCATCTAAGAAAGAATACATGTTGTTATTTTCATAATAGATTTTTAATGATGATTAATGATGGTGGTGGTAATGATAATGGTGATGATGATAACTGATGATGGTGATTAATGTGATTGATGTGGAAATGATGCTGATGATGATGTTATGGATGATGATGATTGATTATGATTTAATGATTTATATGATTGATGATGATGATGATTAGTGATTTGTTTTATGATGATGATGATTTTGATGATAATTTTGATTGATGATGATGATTATGATGATTAGTGATTTCTTTTATGATGATGATGTTGATGATCATGATGGATGATGATGATGATGATTGATGATTATGATTTATGATTATTACTATAGAAATAATTTTCCCAAAATTGAGGAGTATGCAATATTTCGCACGTGGAGGCACAACACACAACACCAAGGCGTGCACTTTGATGCCAGTTGAGAATTTAAAACAAAAGGCGGGAAAACAAGAGGCCTAATCTAATGGCCTAAAATGTACCATCCTAATTATAGTCTAAGCTATACAAAACTACGGTGCATAACTAGGTAATAAGGCAGGAAAACTGTGATATACACTGCTAATAAAAATAAGAATTATATTGAAAAAAGAGTATCATACATGTACATTTCAATACATACCCGCTATAATAGCGACCATAGAAAATAATAGCATTTCTTTGAGATAATCTTGGCACAAATCTGATGCAAGTTCTTGCGTGGAAGTCATTTATGGCTTGTTGAATTGCATTGAGCGTTGCGGAGGAGCTATCTGAAAAAAGGGGTCTGGAAAGTTAACCTATCCACAGAAGTAAACGATTAAAATTCGTTAAATAGAAATTTAGGCATTTAGTATCTTAATTTTCACATATTCAACAGTGTTGTATGTAGGCACGTCTTTGAGATAATAGAGGATAATTTCGGATAGATAATGGCCGGGGGGAGGGGCAGAGAGCCATGGACCGCCTTTAAAAATGGTCCCATGGCACCAGTGAGTGTGTCGGGAATATTTCTAAGCCACTATTTAAGATACGATCGCAAACTTCTGCAAATTGCCCCCCCTGTCAAGAAACTTAGCACCCCGTCAGGAAAATCCTTGTGGGGGTTATAACATCCTTAGATGCACCCTTCAATCTGTATACCAACACGTTTATAACTGAAGGTAAAGGTGAAATGGTGTTTTAGCGCCAATCGCTAGGATCTCAGTATTAGGTTAACTAATCGACACCTTCGACCCCCTGGCTGTGACGCTACCGTGGCTAGGCTCGAACCCCGACAACACTGAGCTCCTGACACTACGAGTCAGCTGGATTACACCACCACGCCACAGCACCTCTTCAACTCTGCAGCTGAAGCTTTTAACTCAGTAAAAGTAACACTTTATACTTACAAACGCTACTATGAAATGAATACGGAACAACACCACCAGGCCAAAGAAGATTTCTGTTGCTAATAGCAGCCCTTCTTCTTCGAACATGATCTTCAGGTCGTGGCTCGAGGTCTGGGGCAATGTCTCCTTCAGTTAAATTTGTAAGTCCCAGTTCTGTACGGAAAAAAGTAAATTAACTTAGCAATGCCATGTGATGTGGTTTGTTGGATAGGTATCGATTTGTCGATCGATGGGTGTTAATAATATACAAAAAATTCTGAGAATTAGCATCAGTTGAGTTTATTCTCCCAGTTTGGAAGATTCAGGGTTAACACTTTTTTAATAAGCAACTGCTCAATAAGCAACTAAGGGCTGAGATTCTGTTCAAATTTTTGGTTGAGATAGCTTTCTTTGAACAGCAAGAAAAGAGCCAAAAATGGAGTTTTGGGGGTACCAGTCATTCTGTTAGGGCTGAAGGACCAGATGCGTTAAGCAACTTTGAAGGCTGGAGAAAAAATCCTATTGCTTATTAAAAAAAGTGTACTCCCTTATTTTTCATGTCTCGCATCGCTATGTTGGTTTGTCGATTAGTCGATCGATGGTGTTAATCAATCAATCGAAAGTGGTCGTAATTTCAGGAACCAAATTATTTCTAGAGGTTGATTTATTATTATCAAATATCAAATATCAATTATCTACCTTCATTCAGCTCTGCTATGTAGTCAGATACAGTTTGGTTCTTTTTCATTTTCACTGGAGTTTCTTTCGGAGCTGGTGAAAGAAATCGACTATTTAGTAAATGTAAGTAATGTAAATGTAATTAGAAAACAGCTTTAAGACGGCTTTACTTTAAGTCAGAGGGTTTAGTTATAAATGCGACCTTGGATGACTGACTTTCTTGTTTAAGCCGAAGGCCCTTGCAAATTTCTTGACTCGGAACGGACGAGGAACGGACCGGAACGGACAGGATCGGAACGGAACAGAACGGAAATTTACTAATTGCAATGTCCACTAAAATTTTGGCTGCAAAATACCAACAAATTTCTATCGGTTATTTTTTCTAAATCTGACCTTTTGAATACGCTAATAGGAAAGCTTGGAAAGAAGTTGAATTCACTCAACTTTCATTCGGAACGGAACGGAACGGAACAGAAAGGACATGAAATTTTCCAAGTCATGATGTTTTTCCAATCCGAGCCGTTGATACATGCAAGTGGAAATTCGGCTGAGGCTAGCAGCAGGACTGTACCTTTCATGAAAAGCACCTTTTTGTAGAATTAGAGGCCTCAGCAAAGTGCACTTACAAGTAAGGAATGGAATAGATAAAGAAAAAATATAAAAAGTAATTTATATGGACATAAGGACATTATCTTACGCGATGATATCATTTTAAGTCTACACAGATAATTTTGCAACTACAGTAATAGCAATAACTTAGTAAAGAAAACTAAAGTAAAGTAAAGCAAGGTCTCCATTTCGGAACATTCACTTGCAGCACCTGTGGGTATCACCGGCAATAGTGAACATTGACGATGATTTAGCTGCAAGAAACGTTCAACATTTCTAGTATTCGATTTTTCCTCAAAATTAAGCATGCAGCATTTCTTACAATTGTTGAACAAAAAAGGAAAACTTAGGTGTTACCTGATTCTCCTAGGGTACTTGTCAACCCTAACAAAGACAGCATGAGGACATAGATAAGAACGTTGTCCATGTTGAACGGCAGACTCTGAAGCCTTGATATTAATTTTTCAATCTTGCAACACTGAAGTTGTTATCTTAATCTTAATATTAATATTAATCGTAAAAAACTCAGCTTTCAGAATTCCAATTTTTCGTAAGTGTCTTGACTTTTCTGTTCAACTGCCTCGTGCCACTCGTACTTATAGGCAAGTCGAGGCATTTCCATACACCCACGTTAATTAACGTTATTGCGTAGAATCACCTTGTTGTACATAATGGATATACATTCTCGAAGGCATGTTTTTTTCCCAGGTACTACATGTTTGTGCATTTTTATTTCCGCTTTACTAGAAAAAATAATAAACTGTCTTCTCCGTACATTTCCCGATTCGTTTCTTGTAAACATGGGGATATTATAATACGGGGGAGGGTGGACTTCCCAATCGACATGTCCGCATTTTTCTGCATTTCAATAAAAGTAACAAATTAGCATAATGACGCAAGAAATGTATATGCACCCAATGATATCCAGCCCTTGCTGAAAATGCAAAGGAATGTTATACGTAAAGTAAAAGCCCGCATTTAAGAACCTAAGTTGTTTTACACAGCTCAGCTTGTTTAGGTTCTAATGCAATGAGATACCATAATCATGGTGTACGTAAGGTGCTTATGGTTCAAGGTTTGGTAGCTTTAGCAGTCCCAACTCCCCCCAACTCATCATTTTTATGAATGCAATGCTTTTGGAGTTCATAAAATAGGTTAAATCAAAGAAAAATTGCATTCAAAGCCCAGTGTATGGATTGAAATCCTTTATTATGGACCTTCTTGGATATAAGGCTATAATGGTTCTAATGTAGTGGGTAGAATGTCTCGTTGACAGAAATTGCACTTTGGTAGGCATATTCTTTTTTCTTTTTAATCAAAAGATTAAACACTTAATAGGGAGTAAATACCTCTGATATAGCTACCGCGACATCTGCAAAACTGCAAGATCTTATATAGGTATATTAACACTACAGTAATGTACTTTATTTGGGTAGATCAACATAACCAATGCTGGGCATCAAATCTGTGCAAAGCTTGCAGTTGCATAAATTTGCCTCTTTGTAATTCTCTGTGAGGCATTCCTGAAAACTAATGTACTGTGTTACTTTTCTTAGTTTCATTAGATCAGATTCGATGAGAACTGCCTCGGTAGGTTAAGGTGTTCAGACCATATCTGTTTGCAGAAGGGGCAGAAGGTCTGTTTATCTCTAAATGAGACGATCATAGATTATAATTTGGAGTACAAGTGAGTGAGAAACAGCTCTTTCTTGAAATCTGGATTTAGACTATTTAGTGTCTTTAGTTGTTGGGGAGATGAGAAGCAGTAAGTCCGAGGAAATATTAGTACCCCCGTTTTTGCGGTTAAAGCGCAGGCGTACTAGCTATTTGCGGTCAAAACTTGTAAGCCGGGTGTCAGTTATTTTGTTGGCAAACGAGGTGGTCAACAAAAAAAATGGAGGGAAATTTTTTGTCCAACCTCAGCTTTGAAGGCGCAAACACTGTTGTTTTTATGTTTCTAAGCTGTTTATTTTGAAATAGGCCTAATCAATAGTTCAAGATATGCTTGCGAAATAAATTATTGAATTGAAATGAATGCGAATTATTGATGTGAGATGACATTGAAAGGTTTAAAGAAGAAAACAAGAGATGTGACGGACCGGATGGCCTAAGCCTAAGCCAGGTTTTGGCACTTAAAATTTTGATTCTAGGTACCCTACCTGCTATTGTACTGAAGCCGATTACCCTACTTGATGTAAATGCTATCGAACGCACATTAACGCACTGGGATGAACGTATTATGTATTATTAGACACTGAGATTGTATGGTCGAAAATGGTGTTCAAAACACAAACACAATAAACTGACTGTGCCAGTGGAAGAACTCTATTTCATTTGGGGCTTTTGGAATCTGTCCATTTCAAAACCAAAAAAGCTGGTTTTCTGCAGAAAGACTTTCTTCTCTTGGATTCTTCAACTAATTCTTTCTGACAGCTGCTTTCAATCTACATCTTCATATATACTCTGCTATAGTTACTTGTTTCAGTCTGCTCTATCTGATGACTGAATTCAGGATTGTCAGATAAAAAAGCTTTTTTTAAGTATGCCCAAATTTGTCTCTGATTTTCTGTGCAATCCTGCAGTTTTGTTCCACTTAAAAGAATATCTACTTTAGGTATAGAACTGTTCTTAGTCTGAACTCTACCCATCGGACCTTCCTAGCATGGGCAACCCTTAATGGAAACAAAGTTCCAGCTAGTAGAGCTCCTAGGGTCACTTTCCACCTGTTTTTCAGCAGCTGATTGTAACGAGAAAAATACTGAGCCAAGCATTTGGCAGCAAAATAACCTAGCATTTCTACTGAGGAGGGCTTTCTATTATGACCAAAGGCTCTGAGAAGCAAATTAAGACTGTTGTCATTTTGCAATAGAATGCTGGGCTGTCTTGTCAATTCAGATGTTATTTTGAATTGACTGGAACTGATGTCAGATTGAAAATTTCTGCCTTGTGAACAATACATATCAATAGCTTTAAAAGATTCAAAAAATGTTTTCCCGTTTAATTTTCTGTCTATAAAAAAGTGGTTCAACAATAACCGTTGCCAGGCACAATCATCTATAAGATACAATATCACCTTTTCATTAAATGCTTTGCATGCAAGAGAAAGGGACTTAATGTCACTGAAACTTAGAAAACTTAACACTCTGTTTAAAACTTTTCTGTCTGCAGAGAGCAGCAAACTTGTCATGTTATTATCATGGTCATTGGAAGAAGAATCACAACTTATAGAATTAATCTGAAAACTGAATTCCCTCTTGTATACTGTCAACTGATCTCTGTAATTATCAAGAGATTGTTTAAGTTTATAATTATAATGATACCAGTTTGTCCAATGCTGACTACAAATATTGGCTTTAGAGCATTCACCAATGTTTTCTAGTCTAAAATATGTTATCATGAGCATTGTACTTTCCCAATCCCATGAATTATGTCCACCACCTCTTATTTTCTTCTTAGCAAAGATTTCAGTTTAATATTAGCAAAAGGGTTGGGAATAATGCATTTACTTTCTGCCTGCTTCTCAACAATGGTTGATGTGCATTTACTGATATTTTCAATATGCAAGTCAGTCTAATCATAAAATTGTGCATTGTCTGAACTGTTTCCTGTTTTATGAAAAAGGGGAGAAACTCCAGGAGAAGGAAAGAGCACATTACCTGGCTTTGCAGAGACTGGAGTTGAAACTTTACTCTTTTTTAGAACAGCACCTTTAGGAAGATTTAAAGGAACAGAAGAAGAGGAAGATTAATAACAACCAAGTCCCTCAATATCTATCTGAAATAATTCACTCAAACTCAAAAATTCATGAGCATAACACTATGTCCACAACAGCAAGCCATCACAGAACATTCTTGTTTCAAGCCACTGCCGAATACAATATATTACCATCAAGAGTGCAGCAAGTAGGCCCTTAAATGCTATCAAACAAAATTTGCGATGATAATGGCCATGTTCAATATTGCAACTATCTACGTTCAATACTCACTGTGGTTAAAAACTCTTGTCTTCTTTGTTAAAAAATCATAGTATAATCCTGCACACGGAGACTCGCCATGATGTGAGCCCTCGGCCAACGCCGAACACACTCTATCTACCTCTACCACAGAAACCAAACAACACTGATCCGACTAAACTCCAAACAAAATCGTTCACCAGTTTTAAAGAAAATCCTACGTCCATGGCCTAAACTCACACCACAACAAGTGAAGCTTCCAAGGAGAGAGGAGAGGCACAATTTTTGCGGGAAACCATGTCGTAGATCGCATGCGCTTTGACCGCAAAGCCGATTGGTTCGGACAAACCTATTAGTCTTTTGTTCTAAACAATAGAGTTGAAGACTCATCTCCCCAACAAGAAGTCTGGCATGACACAATTGTAAATAGGAATTGAAAAGAATCGCCGTCATATTCGATTTTTCGAGACTTTGCATTAGTTCTAGCACTGTAAAATGTTTTAAAAGTGATTTGAACATGTTCAGTACAGTAAACACGAGTATCGCTTCTGTTGTTATCATTGTCGACGTTTAAGTAGGCATTGCATTTTTAACTGTCGGAACCCTTATGCACTTTTTTTTAATAAGCAACTTGACTTTCGTCCAGCCCTCAAAGTTGCTTAAAATGTCGATTAGACATTTCAGCCCTCAAAGTTGCTTAAACGTTGCTTAACATTTTTTGTACCTACTAACCACCCCTGACTTCGCGGGTCAAAATCGTCATCTGTTAGGCCTACAACATGACTTTTCGGAGACAGTAAGTGGGAAAACGTTAGCTAACGAGCTTCAACATGCAAAACATAAGAACGAAGAACAATTTCCTAACACAAGAAAGAGAACAAGCTTGGTTGTTTGACTTCTTAGTTGCTTACAGTAATTCAATTGAGCCCTCAAGTTGCTAAATGTTAAGGTCAGTTCAGCCCTAGTTGCTTATTGAGCGGTTGCTTATTAAAAAAAAAGTGTAATGTAGAAATAGAGTTTCTTATTTTTTGGACATCTGAGATGGATGTTGGGTTTTGGTGCTATGCTACACTTGTTTCATCTAGTGTTAGCTGGTGATTTTGCACGATTTGTGATCTATAGTACAGTAATAAGTTTACATAAGTTAGGTACACTACATAGTTAAATGTTGATATAAAACTTTTGCTCATTTATATTTCTTTATAAGGAAAGTAGGAGAGGTACCTATAGCCAGACCAAGACAAGCCAAAACTTATTTTGAGAAGGGGCTATATCGCGAGGGTGCAGATGCAGCCTGCGTGCAGCCTGTCCTTACCCGTGCCCGCCCCGTCAATGCCCCGCCGACACGCCGAACCCCCGAATTGTTGGGGAACTGTTGTTCTTGTCACGAAGAGTGGAGGTAAGAAGCGCATGCGTATCATCATCTATTACAAGAGCCAGAATCAAAATCAAACAAAATTTTTGGTTGGCAGAGTTTGGGAAGTGGAAATAAGCTGTTGAATTATAATGGTTTTTAGAAAAGATCCTTGTGGGATATTTTGTCTGATATTAACATATGTTTGCGTGTTATACAGCGATTATTGTGTCATCGATCACGTTATTAAACCAACTTTGTCTTCAAGGTAAGTATGCACAAAGTGGTGGGGGGCCTATTGGCCTAAAACCTCACAAACTCGGAAACTTCGCAATTTTGCTGTTATCAGCAAAAATCGGATGAAAACTGAGTCGACTTTTTTCTTTTTTAGTTTATGGGGAGCATTTCACGCAACATTTTTCAACGTTATTCTATTTTTGCTGTCATATTCTCACATAAAAGCAAGCTTTTCAGACCCAGGTTTGTTGTTCGTAAATTATCATAAATTGATAAATAAAGTGATAATAAACATAAACAAAGAAAAATAGGTAACAAGGACAAGTCGGCCCACTACAAAGTCGACCCACCATGTGTTAGACAAATTGGCCAATCATGTGTAAGACTCAGGACTCAGCCGTCAGCATATACCCCACTAAAATATAATACATCTGAAACATACACTGTTGAAACAGGGGTTTTAGGGGTGGCACCCCCAGTATCCCCACATGTAACAAACTAAATAGTAAATAACATTGGGGCCAGTTGCGCGATGGGCCAACTTGTCAATGGAGTTGGACCGACTTGACTACATATTATATAAAAACAAGTTGGTCTTTTCTATTTGAAAATTGTTGTTGCTCTCTCAAGAAAAAAGCAATAATTCTTTGCAATATTTTTTCTTAACAGGAATAGTTCCACTACCAACGGCAAGACTTGATTTCTCAGACATCAAAAAAGTGAAATCAAAAACTTAAGGTAAAATACCTAAAATAAGCCTACAAAAAGTACTTCAAGAGTAATAATTTCAACATGATATTTATCATAAGTAATATCCTGGAGAAATTTCCTTAATCCCTCCCCAAAGGTTATAATGGAACTATTATTTTTTTATTTCTAGGATGCAAATGAATGGGGCGTTTGTGCCAAGTGTGAAGCATATAAGCCCCCAAGAGCACACCATTGTTGGTAAGGTTAGACTTCAATTTGTAAAGCCTCGTTTGGGCTGAAAAGACATATAAAAAGTAAAAGAAAATTAATATATACTAAATCAGCTATGTTAAGTGAGATTGTTGTTAATTTCTTTTTTAGTATTTGTAACAGATGTATTAAAAAGATGGACCATCACTGTCCCTGGTGAGTTAAAGGATGCAATGTCTTGAAGCAGTGGCGTATCCAGGTCTAAAGTAGTGGGGGGGGGGTATGGGGGAAAAAATTTTGCAGACCACGCCCTTCATACTCTCACCAATTTGGGGAAACGCCCTTTTTGCCCCCCCATGAGTTTTACAACGATTTTGGACAAATCTCGAGGACCATATTTTAGAAAAGTCCAGACCCCCTATTCCCCCTTGGGTATGCCACTGTTTGAAGGGCATTTATTCCATAAATGTTGCACCGAAATACCAGAATTTAACTTGCAGAAGGACCATCAATCTGTTCTTGAAAGCACCTGTGGATGTCTTAAGCCAAATTATAAAGTTTATTTTGCTTCTAGGATTAACAACTGTGTTGGAGAAGACAACCAGAAATTCTTTATACTCTTCTTATTCTACACAGGTAAGGTTATTATGATTACCATGATCATGATGATTGATTATCATTGTAGTGATTGTTATCATAAGAATGATGATGATGATCGACAGGCATTTTGCTGTTCAAAAAGACATTTGAAATTGCTGTTGAAACAAAAGGCTTGGCAATCGATTCCCAATGAGTTAATTGCCCCTCAATGATGTAGCCAATGATGATCATGATGATGTTTATGATGATGATGTGATCATGATGATGTTTATGATGATAATGTGATCATGATTATGCTGTTGCCAATGATACTGGTAATTATAACAATGATGTTGATGACAATTGTGTTGATTGTGATCAAGATCAACATAATGGGTGGTGATGATTATGATGATAATGATGATTATGATGATGATGATGCGGATGATGATGGTGATGCTGCTGATGACTATAGCAATGTGATGATAATGATAATTTTTGCGATGGTAACAGCAATTGATTTTGAAGTTCAAGGATGATTGTGATATTTTTTTCAAGATATCTTATGGACGAGCATGTAATTATATACCAACATATTTAATCTTTTAGGAATTGCTAGTTTGTATGCAATTATTCTGGCAGTAGCCTCAATATTTAAAAAATGCCATGGATGCAGTGAGAAATATGAACTTGGTACCAGAGTGTGAGTAGCTTATTGTCGTTTTAACCATTTTCATTACTGTCCGTTTCAAATGTTGTAAAGGCACTCCCCAGAGTACGCATGTATGAAACAGACTGAAACAATTAACTAGTCGGTAGTTTGGTCCGTATCTGAGGTGTATACTCTGAAGAATGTCAGACGAGAAAAGTTTCCTAGCATTCCCGAAGACGTGTCCAACTTTTATCACAATTTTGGAGTTTTTGGTTCTGCAAACACACATATTTTTAGCAGACACCCCAAAAAACCCTAAGCTACATCTCCAACTCCAACTGTCAAAAAGATAACGAATTTTTTTTCTTTCCAGATTTCATATCGTTTTATTGCTGGTTCTCTGCTGCCTGTTTTGCATGTTTGTTCTCTGCATACTGTATGATCAGGTATTGTAAACAATCGTTTTTTATAGCAACAAAAGCTCAATTGAATGTTAGGCTCTGCCCTTATGATAAACATTATTTGTCAAACATGTGAAATGTACTTGGCAAACAAATGCTTGCTAGTCTGGTGTTGTTGCAAAACATTGATTGGCAGAAAATATTATTGAAGTTTTCAATAAACATTGCTAAGCAAAGCAAGGTTTGTTAAAGCAAATCTCAAATGTTTTAGCAACAATGCTTGGTCGTTTGGCCAAAAGAAAAAAGAAAAAGACGGCTTAACTGGATGCATGCATAGAAGAGCTCCTTGCGCCGAAGAAGTGAATAAACGTCAGGCAGAAACATCATGATGCAAGGCAAAAGACGACTATGTTTGTTATCAGTACTAATGTTTCGCCTTGCCAAGCAAGGCTTCTCCAGAGTTCTTCATATTTCAGATGTTTGACAAACAATGTTTGATCGTTTGGTCAGGGCTTTCATTTCAGTCTTCGCTTTTCAAATGTTGGTAGGTTTAGATTTCTCTATCGAAAACCCCATAAGATACTTTGATGGAAATAGAACTAAGATAATTTGTTTTTCTTCCTTCAGATTTACTCCGTCTTCTATGATCTCACCATGATTGAACAAGTTAAAAAAGAGCAAAGAGATGTTCGGAAGCCAAAATTAGCTCTTATGCAAGAAATTTTCGGCAAAGGTACCTAGGATACTATTTACTTCTTTTTGCCCTTGATTGTTTTATTTTCAATTCGCTTTTCTTTACTTAACTTAACTTTACCTTACGCTACTTACTTTCCCTAACTTTAATTTACTTTATTTTACTGCTCTTTACTTTAATTTTCGTTACTTGTCCTTACTTCACTTTACTTAACCATACTTTACTTTACTTAACTTTACTTTAGTTTACTATAGCATACGGAGGGGCATTTCACTCTTCGAAAAAGCGTACGAGACTTCCGTCAAAACAAAAGAATTTCCATGAGATTTCCATAAAAACAGTGGGATTTCCAGCAAAGGCGTATGAGATTTTCAGGGATTTATTTGCCCTTCCTACTATACTTTGCTATAAAGTACTGCATTGCATTATAATCTAGTTACGACGCACTCCAATGGACCACTCGATCTTTACGTTAACTCCGAAGTATGCTATAGCCAGCGTAGACTACATAAATTTGACTGATTTTCGAATGTCTTTTATCCCTAGGTTCAAAACTTTTATGGCTGTTGCCCTGTAGCCACCCAAGAAAAACTAAACGTTCTGCAGACTACACGGTGTAAATAGAAGTAAGAAATTATTGAGTCGCACGGTCGCACAAGATTGCTTGTAATAGTACAAATAAATTGATTTGATGTAATGTGGGACTGGTTTCCTTATTTCACTTAGTTTTTTATTTAAAAATGTATATTATTCCTCAAAATGCAGATACAACGTTATAGCTATAGACAACTAGCTTGTTTTTCTGTACACTAATTTTTAGAAGCACATCTTTTCTCTTAGCTTCTACACTCTTTTTTATAAGAACCAGGAAATTTTGATCGAGGCTTGCTGTTTTTAAGTTTTTGCCTTTTTTGAGCCTGATATGTTCTTAACCTATTCTTAATTCCTCGGTTACTTATAGACCGTAATATTTTTCAGTGAATGCCTGAAGTGGTACTGGTTTATGTAAAAATGCAGCATGTTTGTCCATTTCTTTGTTCGCTTGCTTTTTAAGTTTAGTCTGACTGTCTTTCTCAAATCAAGCTGTCTTTCTCAAATCAAGCTGGCATTCTGAGGGCTTATGAAAAAGCCAGCATCAGCTTGTTCTTATTTTGTTCTTAAAATCTGAGCCAAATCAAGGCTTGTTTTCCTATAAAATTGTTCTTATAAAAAAGAGTGTATTGTGTTTTCATTTCAATAAAGTGTTAGCACTTTCCTTGTTGTTATTTATTTTGCAATGCTGATGTAACATTTAGAGTATGGTATTTTTTACTTTCGTTGCACTCTTCTTGCTATCTGCCATTCTTTATGCGTTTGAAAAGTTGAAATAGATGAAAGTCGAAAAAGCGAAGTTTAAAAACAAAAAATGCAAGAAAAATGCAATGTTAATTTAGAAGAACGCACAACACAGTGTAAATTGCTTCTTAAAATATTATTTCAAACAATTATTTATTTCATTCTTAAATATATATTACAGTGAGTTGGTTTTTTCTGTTTTTTTTTGTTCCGACTTCTAATTTCTAATAAATAGGTTTAAGGTGAATAACCCGAGTCACACAAAATTTCAGAGCTGTGATAAAAAGTGCAGGAATAAGATAATCTCCGGACTGGATGCATATACCAAACAGCGATAAGCAGCAACCGGTCCATGATTTACTTTCATTCTGATAGTCAGTCTATGTTTTAATCTACGTTCTATGATAGAAGCTCAAGGCTAAGATAATCTCCAGGCCAGAGACTAATCCAGTCCAGTCGTCCGCAATTAACTTTGACTCCGATAAGTTGGTCCATTTTACTCTAGGCTAAGAGAATCTCTGGACTGGAGACCAATACCAAACAGCAACAAGCAGCCAACGGTCAATAATTAAATTTGATTCTGATAAGCTGGTCCATGTTTTACGCTAGGGTAGGATAATCTCTGGACTAGGGACCATTCCCAAACAGCAATAAAGCAGCCAACGGTCCATTATTAAATTTGATTCTGATAAGCTGGTCCATGTTTTGTTCTGTGGAAGGTCCTTTGATGCGGTCTCCTTGCATTTGAATAACCCTTCAGATCTGCATTCATAATATCATCAAGCGTTATTTTCCGTTTTATCTTCGCCTCGTTCATCGTTCCAAACTTACTGACACCAAGAATCCCAAAATTGTAATTGTGTGTTGCGAACCAATGCTCTCGTTCGTTCTCGTGTTTTTCTTGAAGTTCCTTGAACCTTTTTTCAATGTCAGAAATCAATTGATTTGCTGTGATACATATTTCATTTTCAATTTCCTTCTCTGTTTCGATGGCCGGCGGATCTTGGAAAAAAGTGACCGTTTATAATGCACCTTTTAAGCTAATGGCCGGTTTTTTCTAATTTGCGATGATTACTTAAGACAAAAATATGACTTTAGATTCGGATTCAACACCTTAGGCCCAGGCCAAACGATCAAAAATTGTTTGTCACACATTTGAAATTTGCCAGTCAACCAAAATGTTTTACCGTTAGGCCACATCGCAAAACAATGCTCGTCAAAGATGTTTGAACTTTTTCAAAATCATCGTACAAAGGAATCTGCTTATTGATGCTTGCCAAGCAATGTTTTGTGACGTGGCAAAACGTTCAAACATTGCATGATGAGCAAATTTCTAATGTTTCACAAACAATGTTTGATCGGATGGCCACGTTGCAAAACATTCCTTAACAATCAGGGCATGATTGATAACGTTTCTGAAAACTTCAAAAACACCTGCTTCTCGTAAGCAAAAATGTTTGATAAGCATAGTTTTATGATGAATGGAAAAAAATTTCAGATGTTTGACAAGCAATGTTTGGTCATCTAGCCAGAGCCTTAGGCGCAGAAAAGTTTAAATGGTTAAGAATCAATAAAAAGATTCGGCAATACTTACTCATTGGCGAAACTTTCCAGCGTTTGTAGCAACGAAATAAGAATTGAGTCAGCAATGAAATAAGAGAAACAACGACAATTGCAACTGATAATCCAATGACACAGGTATTAAACGTTTTGCCATAACTCAAGATACTTGCAAGAATGCTTGGGTTTTAGTGCTTTTCGATTTTCCCTGGACCTACAAGATCAAAATGGAGAAAATTCAAGGTTATAGTTAGAATGAGTCAGACACCCTCGGGGAGGTAGTTGGGGAAGGGGGTGCTTAGTATAATTTGGGTACGTGTAATTGCCACCCATATTGGTGGGTTTTGGGACCTGAAATTCTCTAAACATGGGTATGATTTTAGCCTCAACCCCATACAAGGGCGTGGGAAATTAAAGAAAACCCTAAAGGTTCACATGATTTGGGGCAAAATAGTGATAAAATCGCATCGATAACGTTCTTCGTCCAATTTCAAATAATAGTAAGGCCTAGAAATGCTTTTGCTGCTTTGGGGGCAGGAGTGACGGTAGAGGGGGCAAAGGGATACAGATTTCAGATTGTTTTCAATAAATTAGCCTAATTGCATAGTAAATATGCTTACTTAAGCAGCTACTTGATTACTTACTAGAACAGAACAACACGCAAAGAACTACAACCCCACCAACCACATTTTAATGAAAATTGTTTTTGTTTTCAATTATCTAAGTATTATCCTGCAATCAAGCTGCTGCCGTCACTGCCCTGCCTTCGGCATCCCTGATTTTGGGGGGGGGGGAGTTAATTTAATTCTCATGATACAAAAAACAGTACCTCAATGACTTTCGTAAAATTTTTGATGGTCACTGCAATCTCATTTCTCTTGGAATCAATGAATTTCTCTAAATTCTTCTGCAGTGGTATGATCTCTGAAGAAAGGACGATGCCAAAACCATTTGACCCTTGAATGAACTTGCTTACTTCGATCTGTTTCTCATTGAGACTTTTGATCGCAGACGCTGCCGATAAAGAATCGACCAATGCACCTTGTACGAGGTCATTTTCTAATGCTGAGATCACTTCGGAGTTATTGTGATACGACACTAAGAGGAAGAACGAAAAAAGCTCGTAAATTATCAGATGGGGGGTAATTGAGGCCTTATTAGGATATAAGGGATATGGGATAATTTCAGAAAAAATATTAAAAGAGATAAGGAATTATTCTGGACAAAATAAAATGTATACGGGATATTTTTTGTGAAATGATACTGTGGCGTCGTGGCCTAATCCAGCTGGCTTGTGGTGTCATAAGCTCATCCAGGTCAGCGATCGAGCCCCAGCCAGGTAGCGTCACAGGCAGGGTTGACGTCTCGATTAGGTAGCCTACTACTGTGATCCATGTGTGATCCTAGCGATTGGCGCTAAATACAACATTTCACCGTCACCTTCATTCGGTGATAAAAGGGAGAAGACATACAGGGGATAAGGGTTTTGTTCAGGAAAATGGTAGTCAATTAAATAGCGATAGCTACAACTCAGGTAATACGTCTAAGTATTTGGCTGCATTGCAAACATTGTAAAAAGATACCTTTTTGGCTAACTATCGCATTTCTTCTTATTGCCAGATTGTATTCGAATGAATCTTTGATAACTGCGACCTGTCAAGGGCAGAGTATTAAGCTGAGATGGGGGAATTGAAAATGAATAGGGAGAAAATCACAACACGGACAATTTCCAACAGGACTTTTAATTAAGACCAATTTTTTCAAAGAAATTTCTTATCAAAGACATTTTGGCTTTCTCTAGCATCGCTGCCTTAACAGCACTACTAACCTTCATTCCATAAAGCAATGTCGATTTTGACGTCACGGCTGCTGTAATCATTGAAGTGATCACACCAATGATTATGGAATTTAAAACAGGACCAATCAGCATCCAGAAAATGCCAACTACTTTACCAAGAAAAGATTTTGGTGTGATGTCTCCATACCTTGCAAGTATTGAAAAATTAATCAAATTAGCAAAGAAAGATAGGCAAGCAACGATTCTGGAAGAAAGTATACGTATCTAGAAACAAAGAAACAAACAAACAAACAAACAAACAAATAATAGAACAAACAAAGAAACAAACAAAGAAATAAACAAAGAAACAAACAAAGAAACATATAAACAAAGAAACAAAGAAGCAAAGGCACAAAGGCACAAAGAAACAAAGAAAAACAAGGAAACAAAGAAACAAAGAAACTAAGTAACGAAGAAACAAAGAAACAAAGAAAGCAAAAAGAAACAAAGAAACAACGAAACAAAGAAACAAAGCGAAAAGAAACAAAGAAACAACGAAACAAAGAAACAAAGAAGCAAAGACACAACGGAACAAAGAATTACAGAAACAAAGAAAAAAAGAAACAAAGAAACAAAAAAGGAAGGAATGATTGACAACTTACCCTACTGTTGTCATGGTAACAAATCCCCACCATACTCCAGTCAGTGTTCCTCTAACATAACTTCCAATGTTGAGTTCGTTGGGATTAACTTTCCTTTCCTAAAAAATAGACAGAAAATGTTACTTTTAAGACAAAAAACTTACAGAGCATATTGTGGTAAATACACCAAGTTGGTTGACAAATGCAAATACACAAATATTACGCTTATCTTTCAAACATTTTCTCTACAAATCCCATACTGCACTATGTTGGTGCTCCCTAGATGACCCCTAGATGATGCACTACGGGTTGCGAACTAAGAAAGTTCTTGTCGCAAGCTTAGATTCTCAGGAGGGCCCTAGCCGCCCTGGCCAAACGGTCAAACATTGTTTGTCTTTATCAAGCAAAATATTTCAACGTTTGGCCCATTGCAAAAAATTGCTCGTCCAACAACAATTTGCTTTCATCAAGTGAAAAATGTGTTTAAAGTTTTCAAAAACACTGCGAAATAAGTTAAGCTATTTTAGCTTGTCAGCCAAGTATTCAAACGTTGCTTCATAAGCTAATTTTAAATGTTTGACAAACAATGTTTGGTCGTTTGGCCAGGGCCTAAGACAGTAGGTAGGAACATAGGCGTAGGTCATGGGACAGGAGAGCTAAGGTCGATACAAGATATATAAATGCATTTTAGATAATACAGTTAATACATTAACTCACCACAAGCCATAGTAGTGTGCCAATGATGGTACCCATCAACATCACAATAACTAATGGCGGCCAGATTTTAAAAATCAATCCAACGACTTTTCCACTTAAATTCTCGTTTGTTTTCTTTTTTACCAGCAATACAGATCCTGGATTATCTGCAACTAAAATGAACTTGAAATCTTTCTGAAATTTCTCAACTTCTTTTCTTCCATAAATTGGCAGGAAAAAATGAGCATTGTCGTCTACCTTTGCCTTCAGTTCTTTTTCACCTGAAAAAACAAAATTTTTTCCTTACTTTGTGACGTTACAGTGACGTAATTTTCTTTCGAGTATGTGACGTCATTCCGAAAGTGTTCAGCATATTAAGCCTCCCAAAAAGTCCAAAATTTTGAAATATTACGTTCAATAGTGTTCAGAACGAGAATAATCAACGTCAACGCGACAAGAAGGACTGGCAAATGAACGCACGTAGCACGCATATAAATTTTCCTTCTGACGTCATCGTGACGTAATGAGTAATATTTTGTGACGTCACAACTAAAGCAGGCATTTTCCTTGACAAGAAACAATTTGAGAGAACAATTTTAGCTCATTAAATTGAGCACGGTTCTTCAGAAAACTGAATCGTACCTTGCCGGCTGAAAAATGATATTAGCAAAAAAGAACTAACAAATTAAGCATTGCATTTCAGTCAACTTACTTTGAAACTGTCCCACTTTGCCATTTTTCGTCCTATTGAACAAAACATTGACTGGTCCAAAATTGTGATCCTTGTTACCATTGCAAGTCTGACAAATCTCCTTTGCAGCTTCAGTGACAATGTCAGCCAGTAATCCAACAGGTCTGCTTGCATCACCGTGTATGTATGGTTTGCGAGAACACCAAGCAACGAAAATGTTTCTGGGACATTGACAAGTTTCTACAAAAAGGAAAAATATATTTATGTATAAAATTTGTATAAAAGTTTCTGGAGTGAACTGAAAGTTTAAACAGTCAGCACTTCACGCATCAGTTTCGTCTAAGCCTTGACTCGTTATTGCAGCTGGAATTGACGAGAACTTTGAACAGAAATTTAGGTGCCAAATAAACTCCTCGTTTATTAATTTTGAGTTTTTTTCCCCACCCCGGACCTTATTAGAACCCCCCGTTTATTAATTTTTGAAGAAAACATTTCACTTGTGAAAGGAGTAAACTACGTTTATTAAAATTTCCCCACACCCGGACCTTATTAGGACCCCCGTTTATTAAATTTTCGAAAAATTTCCCACCTACCCCGTTTATTTGGCCCCTGAGAGTAGGAAGTTATCTGGCGAAACTCTACGATTAGCATCATGGCGCTGCTACGACTGGAAAATTCTATGATTCATATAGCACGTTGCATGTGGCCCTGGTCAAATGATCAAACATTGTTTGCCAACTACCTGAAATTTGCTTGTCAAACAAGATGTTTTATCGGTTGGCCACGTTGCAAAACATTGCTCGCCAAACGTTTTTGCTTGTGACGAGCAGAAACTTTAATTGTAGCTTTTAAAAGAATTGCCAAGCAGTTCTACTTATCAATCTACGTTTTTCGATGTGAGCAAACGTTAACCGGTGAAACATTGCTTTTAAAGCAAACCTGAAATGTTTGACTAACAATGTTTGAGCGTTGGATCGGGGGCTAAGATTCAAGACCTGCCAAATTTGTTTGCCATGTAATTCGAAAGAAAACTCAAATTTCATAAATCACCCCGGGTAATGTCTATGCAATGCAGTGGAGGGTGTGCAGTTCGGTGGAGGATATTCAGTACAGAGGAGGGATATCATCTGTACGGTGGAGGATATTCAGCAAAGTAGAAGGATATCATCAATCGGTGGAGGGATATCATCAGTACAGTCTGTACAGTCTACAGTGTCCCTTCACTGTACTCAATATCCTCCGCCGCTTTGCACACCCTCGCCATATGCACACCCTCCACTGTACTGTATAGACATTACCCGATGTAGATAAACAGAGTAACTCACCTATTATCACACTGGGACTTTTTGGTCCCTCACCAACCAACGTAAAGGCAGACACAGCTATCACAACTTCAGTAAACGGTGCGAAACCACTTAAAATTAAACTGTTTGAGTAGAACGTTGTAGTCGTGGAGCTGGTTATATTCTGTGTCAATGTTGTGGTTCCATTTCGTGTTATTGTGTAATAAACAGTATAGCCTTGTAGTAATCCATTCGCTTTATTGTCCGGCAAATGATTCCACGTAACCATTATTTTACCATCTCGAGAGAGTAACCTTGCAGTGACGTTGCTTGGTGCGGATACTGGAACTGAAGAAAATGTAATTATTTTATATTTATAGATAAAATGATAGTGAATATGCTCATATATAATAAGGACGAAGAGTTGAAAGAAACCAGGAGCAAATTTTGGACCATACATACACACAGTATTTACTGGACTAATAAGTTTGATCTTCGTTTGCAACTTTTCTTTTCTTTTATTGACAATAACAGTCTTTTTACCCTTAGCCTTCCTAAAATTCACGTGTTGCACGACCAAAGCTCCACTCCTGGAGATCTTTTGCATTCGAGTTGAGCATTGAAAATCAAATCAAAGAAAATTAAGATTTCTCAAGTGATTTTCTTAAGAAGTAACGAAATTTCCAGTCAAATTTCAGCCTCGTATTTCTACTAAAGTTTGCTCTGATAAAGGATGTGTACAAAATTTTAATTTTTTGAAGAACGCTGGAATAACGTAGCTACTACCGAAATAGCTTTTTCATCTCAGCACACAGAACGCAACGAGATAACCAGCAGTTTAAGCGACGAAACAACTCTTTCCATCATAACACAGCTTTGGCCGTTTAGCTCTGTGTGCTGTGTTATGTTGTGAAACTGGTTTCATCTAGTTTTGCTTCACTTAGAGATTTTTTAATTTTGTACCAGAAGTCCTATTCGGCTAACGTTGTTTACAACCACTTTAGCCCTTGGTCGTGCCCTTGAGGAATCATTGCTCATTGCTTTGATGTCAAAAATAGAGCTCACATCAAGCTTTTCATAGCACAAAATTGAGAATTCATTTTAAAGGAAAACCTTCTCAAGAGTATGGGCATGTGACCTGAACTAGGTGTAAATAAGGTTAGGTCTATAGAAGGCTGCAGTTGTCTTATGGTTCAAGGAAAAAGTACAGAAATATCTTTGGTAAGTATTTCAACGTACCATCTTCTTCCGTGATGCATTGCGTCCACGCAAACGGGCCTACACCAGCACCAGTAACAGCAGCTACTTCAACCTCGTATCGAGTAAACGGCTTTAGATTTTCGATTGTGAACGAGGCATCCCAGTTATTATTGGTTACATTCAACCAATTAACAGCTTCGTTGTATACTTTGTAACGTATCATATGACCAAATTGGAAGCCGTGCAACAGACTTTCATTGACATGAACCCAGCTCAGGAAAAACGAAGAAGCAGAAAGTGGAGTGCACAGTAAGTCTGATGGGGCCGCCTCTGGTACTGAAATGAACAGGGAAATGGAATAATCAACAGACATAAATGAAAACAACAAAACAAACGAAAACGAATAAATAAATAATGAAAACCATGAAATAAATTGAATGAATAAAACTATAGATAGACAAATAAATAACCAAACTATCAGATACGTAAATGAATGAACGAATGAATGAACGAACGAATGAATGAATGAATAAATGAATAAATAAATCAATACATTATTACATAAAGACTAAATAATAAATAAATAATTATAAGAAAATGAAGGCTAACGTGAAGAAATAAGCAAAAAAAAGACATTAAAATGAAATGATGACAAAGATAAAATAAATACACTGTCACAAGTAATCAATCAACATAATTAATCGACGGGGGTTGTAAAAAAAGATGGTACCCCAAAGAGACAGCTACTTACCCCCTTCCTGCGTAAAGCAGTCCACAAAAGGACTTGAAATCCCATTGCCATCCAACGTAAATGCCAAGACTCGTATCGTATACAACGCATATTCTTTTAACAATGAAATGACCAGTTGAGTTTCATTGTGATTAGTGGATAACCATTTCCATAAAGTTGTACCAAATTCTTTGTAGAATACAGTATATCCGGTTATATTCTTAGAGGACGTAAAACCTGACCAGCTAACGGTTATAGTTGTAGCTGTATGCGAAGTGGCCTGTACTGAAGTTGGGGCGGTTGGAACTGAAAAGAAATGAAATGCTATTCTAAGCACTTTGCATCATGGCTTCATGCCAGCTAATGGCAAGGTTTATAAGCAAGCAAGCAAGCAAGAATGCAAGCAAGAAAGCTGGCAGGCAAGTAAGCAAGCAAGCAAGCAAGCAAGCGAGCAAGCAAACAAGCAAATGAGCAAACAAGCAAGCAAGCAAATAAACAAGCAAATAAGCAAACAAGCAAGGCAAGCAAGCAAGCAAGCAAGCAAGCAAGCACGCAAGAAAGCAAGCAAGCACGATAGCAAGCAAGCAAGCATGATAGCAAGCAAGCAAGAAAGCAAGCAAGCAAGCAGGCAGGCAGGCAGGCAAGCCAACAAGCAAGCAAGCAAGTAAGCAGGCAAGCAAACAAGCAGGCAAGCCAACAAGCAAGCAAGCAAGTAAGCAGGCAAGTGAGCAAACAAGCGAGCAAGCAAGCAATCAAATAAGCAATCAAGCAAGCAAGCAAGCAAGCAGGCAGGCAAGCCAACAAGCAAGCAAGCAAGTAAGCAGGCAAATGAGCAAACAAGCGAGCAAGCAAGTAAGCAAGCAAGCAATCAAGTGAGCAAGCAAAAGAGCAAATGAGCAAACAAGCAAGTAAGCAAGCAAGCAAACAAACAAGCAAGCAAGCAAGCAAGCACCAAGCAAGCAAGTGAGCAGACAAGCAAGCAAGCAAGCAGGCAAGTAAGCAAGCAATAATTTAATTTTCAAAAGCAGAAACAGGTCAGAGATCTTGTTAGTTACATAGCCCAGGACGTGCAGGGTACCCCCGAGACTAATTTTCTACAACGAAAATCCTTGGCACTCATTTATCGACCTCGTAGGCTAGGATAAAATATTTAGACCCAAATATAGAACACTGTAGAATGGATAAAAACATTCACGAATAGAAGGGAAACAATGTACTTCTTTGTACATGAAAAACAAACGTGTCTAGGAACTTACCATCAAAAGAGTGAATATCTAGTGATTTTGTAGGCATAGTGTAAAGAAAACCAGTATCCTCAATTGCATGTTGAAGGGTTATTACTTCGTCAGTTGCTGATTGGTTGAATAGGATGGTGAAATTGCAGTAAACACTGCCTTTGCTGTGGAAACAAATTGACAAAGTCAATGGAAAATAGGCTTTTGAAGACATAGGTACTTTTATAGTATGTCACTATGAAAACGCCCCTCCAGTAAAAAAGTTTTGTATTTGACTATGATAAATGTCCCATTAAACACTCTGTATCCAGATGTGAATCAAGAACAGCCAATCAACTAGATTTGGTCGAATGGTTCAATTAACAGGGGCTAAGATAGCACTGTGTTATATCAAAGTAGTAGACAGATACCCCCTGTTTTGCAGATCGATGCTTCTAATGAACCTTCGATAGGGGTTTCGAGAGCTTTCGGGAGCAAGTCTTAAGACAGGCCGGAGAATGGGAGCATTAGTAGAAAGTACCAGAGCTTAGGAGAAAACAAATTTCTGGATAATTTATTTTCAAAGAGATTACTCTAAGCACAAGGTTAATTTTGATGGAAGCAGAGAGCATGATGCTTTCTAAGATGTGAACAAGGGAGCGATGGCTTCTCCTCCTATCAGAGCCTCTCAGATGCTTCGTACTTTGAAGTGTCAGGATTCTAGCGTGCTCGAAAATCGTTCCAATGTTCATTGCAAACTAGCAGATCTATACGAATTCAAGACTTTAAAAAATGATTTTGACTTCTTTGATTCCGATCTTTTAGTGTGAATAGGCCTAACTAAGACACGAGAAAAGAGTTTTACCTTAGTCCATTGATGACAACTTCCTGAATAACTTGCTTTCGGTCTTTATAAAGTTCAAGCACCTAAAGATAAAGGTAGATATATTAATAGTAAATAGATAAATATCTTATTCGTTCAAGAAGGAATGTTTTCTCTAGTGTTAAAAAATGTATTTAAGGTGGCATGGAGAAAGTGTTACCTTTAGTTATGGTTATCATATCATATGAGCATAAATTCGGCGAGGCTATGCAGAAAGGCTACGGGAATGTGGGGGTTGTAAGAATAGATCCCGTAGTATAGACATTATACAGGGGGGTTGACAGGGTAGTGCGAGAGAAGTTCACAACAGAAGCTCATATCTGGAGGGACTAGTACGCATAGTTAGGTACTTAAGATGCTGCAATCTTAAGGTAACGAAAAGTAACCAGGTAACCAGGCAGGGGCTGCAGCGCAATGGTGCTTCGATTACTTATAATCAAGAAACTTCAACAGAGATCTTTCTCATAAACAGAAAAAATTTTGAACCGCATCTGACAGACAAGCAATGTATTGCAACGTGGACGAACGGTCAAACATTTTATTCGTCAAGCAAATTTCAGATGTCTGGCAAAAGCTGTTTGATCGTTTGGCAAGGGCAAAGGCTACACTAGTGCATATGTGGATTGTGACTAGATTTGTTACACTACTAATGGAATTGACAAAGATTTATGAAAGACGAATACTTTCTGTACTCACATTTTGTTTGACTTTTAAGCTGAATTCTTTGAACACTTGGCTGTTATTGTGAAGCATCGACGGTGAAAATGTTTCGTTGGTGAATTTGACAAAGACGTCAACTTTAGCAGCTAAAAAAGCAACAATAATTCAAGTGTTTACATTGATATTTGTATAAGGAACCAGTTTATAAAACATCTAATTCTAGATGGGTTGCAGAGATCTCAAAAATTTACAAAAATTATAAAAAATAGATTAGTATACTATAAATAAATCTCTTCTCTAATTTCGTACAACTCTATAAACCTACTTTTGTGAGCAATTTTTATGTCTTGTTGATATTTTCCCTAATTTCAAAATAGCATGATGTGTGAGATACTTGATTGTTTTATAAAAGTTAAGAAACTTCCAAGATATGTCATACTTACGTTTGCAAGCATGTTGGTTACAGCTTCTTTTTTCGGTAAAATTCCCTTTGCAATTTAGTCCACCAAAAGCTGGAACTGGCGAATTACATTGACGATATCTTGTTATTTTGCCACCACCACATGGTTGATTACAGTACGACCAAGAAGTCCAGGGACTAAAACCACCATCCACTACAAATAAAAATGCATTAGACTACGTATGTCATTTTATTTAGTTTGGTGAATTGATGAATTTCTCCATTTTTGGTTAGAAATTACAGTGGCAAAATGGGGAGAATGTTTCAGTTATTGGGTCTCTGAGCTAGTTATCGTATACCAGGATTCAATTGTAGATAGTGAGGGTATATTTTTTCAAGAATAAAAGTCATTAACGTACAATGGCATCCTTCGTCTGACAAGAAGGCAAAAGCAAGCCTAATGCAACCATTTCACTCAGTACAAAGAGTTTCTTCAGAGCTAGAGGTAGTAACATTTTGGCTTTCACAGCACTAATATAACATGTTATCCTATTTTTTGCAAAAAACAAGAACCTGAAAGCTAGTGAATAACCTGATAACATGGAACTAGTAACCAGGGAGTACGCGTAGCGGTGCGGATGACCGGTACCTAACAATAGATGTAGTAGGCCTGGGCTCTTGCAGACCTCCGGTCTTTGTGATGCAGCAAAACATTATTTTACGTATGTACTTCTTTCAAAGCCGAGGGCGGAGAGACTATAGCAAATAAAAGCGACACAAACCAGGGCATCGAAAGAAGTTACATCCAACTGATTCTTTAGATAGCCCAAAGCAATCGAATCCTCCGTTACTTGGAGGGGGGTTGGTGCAAGATCTTTTCCTTGTTTTCAACCCCCCAATGCAGGGTTTGCTGCAGTTCGACCAAGAGCTCCATTCTGACCAACCACCGTCAACTGAAATACAAATTAGCATTAATAGTCATAACTTCGAATTATTTAATACTAATTACGTAGACCTAATGCAACTATATGAGACCCTACATGTATAGTAATCATTTAAATCAACAAAAGTTTTAGATAATGCAGAGAGTGATTCATTCTACGAAATATAGAAAATCACAAAATCCACAATACTAAACTCTGACAATGGAAAGCTGAAATAGCTTCAGGGCAAGAAAAATTCCGAGCAAACAAAGGGGTTATTAGCATTATTGCATTAAATGTTACAGCATTACCTGGGCAAGGATTGTCAAGGCATGGTCCTGACTCCATTATGATGTCATCACATTCTTTGTATGATGTACAATGGCCATATCTCGTTCTTGTCCCCGGGCCACAATAGCTAGAACATTCTCCCCAATTTGCCCAAACACCTCCACAGTTTGTTACTAAAAAGTAGAAATGTTATCAAGCAAGCAAAATAAAAGTCAGTTAGTTGATTAGATAGTTAGTTAGTTAGTCAGTTAGTCAGTTAGTTAGTTAGTTAGTTAGTTAGTTAGTAAGTTAGTAAGCTGGTTAGTTAGTTAGTCAGTTAGTTAGTTAGTTGCTTGGTTAGTTAGTTAGTTAGCTAGCTAGTAAGTTGGCTAGTTACTTGTTTAGTTAGATAGTTAGTTAGTTAGATAGTTAGTTAGTTAATTAGCTAATTAGTTAGTTAGTTCGTTAGCTAGATAGCTAATTAGTTAGTTAGTTAGTCAGTTAGTTAGTTAGCTAGATAGTTTTTTAATTAGTCAGTCAGTTATTTAGTTAGTTAGTAAGTCAGTTATTTCGTTACTTAGTTAGTTAGTCAGTTGCTTGGAAAGTTAGTTAGCTGGTTAGTTAGTTCGTTAGCTATTTATTAATTTACGAGCTATTGCATTTAACAAAAAAAAATGTTTTCTTACTATTGCATTCGATTCCAGGCACACAGTCCTTAAATTCCATGTCTGAGCCAGAACATTTATCTGCTGCAACTGTTTCAATGAAAGTTTTACATGAAGAGTTCTCGTTATTGACACATTTTGAATCGCAACTAAGATCTGAATTAGCCACAACACTCGAAGAAGAGAAATAATCTAAAAATGAAGAAAAGGAATTGTCTTGACATCAGATACACTTTTTTATTTGATAAAAAACTAAGATTTCTTTCCAGTACCAAAAGTTTCTTCATTTTTTGAGAATTTGGTACTGAAAGTTTCTTAGCAGTCTCTTAGGGGCAATCATTGTATTGATTCAAAACAGGTAATTGACCCTTAACATATGACAAACAGAGGATGCAATACAATCTACGTTTACAGTAGCTGCTTGTCGTAAAAATAGACACTTAGCGTGTAACAGAAGGCCGGTTCTCGAGGCTATATTTCTAATTCTAAAGATTGTTGAGACCTGCGAGATTCTCATCATTTTGGGTCGAGTACTGAAAGTTTCTTAAACAATATTGATCTCAGTGCCGAGTTTCTTAAACAAAACGAGTTTCAATGAAACTCCACAAAAATGGAATGCAAAATACATCAAGAGAAAAGTGAACTCTACAAAGCCCAAACAAAACGTTTAGCTTTAGCAGAGGAATTAAAAGCATGAAAATTTCGAAGCTTAAATGCTTACCTTTAGATGGATAAATCGAGGTTTTTGGACAAAATCTGCCCTCTGAGATAACAGTTCTACATTGTTCATTGTTCTTGATAACATATCTATATCTGTGACATGATCTTTCTCTTGACTGACTATAAAAGCTCTGACAAGCTGACCAAGGCTGCCATGAGCTCCAGCGAAAAGCTAAAATGGAAAATTGAAAAGACAAGCACTTCAGTAAGGTTATTAGCATTTTGCAATATATTTGTAGGTTTCTAAGAATTGAGGGTTGGTTGGAATAAGAGAGATTTTGAAGTACATGAATGACCTAATTAGCGGGCAATCGTAATGACTAAGGGGTCTGAATTCCACTAACAGAACGTCGTAACGAATTCTTAGTAACTGAATAAAAAAGGCCAAAGAAGCTCTTCAAATCCCTATTTTTCAGAAAAGGATTGTACAAAGCGAAATTTCGCATGTTTCTGATGTTAATAAACATTGCAATATATAGTGATTTTGAGGGCAGAGATTAGTAAGCTGTAAGCGCCAGACGTCACAGTTCATATCTGTTGGGCGTACAGAGTTTCAGGGGCTGATTATATAAGAGTTTTCAGCTAGAATCTCAGCTCGGTTAACCGGGTTGGAATCGGCGTGCGATGATATGAACGCTTCCAGGCGGGCTGAAATCAAATACCTAAGACAAATGACGCCAACATTGACACGCTTTGACACGAAACTAAAACTACAGTCAAATTGGGCTTGCGCAAAGAGAGTTCCTAGCCCGGGCTGGAAAAAATTTGCGATTACATGAGAAATCTCAGCCCGTTCAAGCGGGCTGGAAATCCTAGCCCGTCTAGCTGAAGGAGGGCTGGAATTCCAGCCCGAGCTGAGTTTTCAGCCTGGGCTGAAATTATCTCATGTAATCACAAAATCAATTTTGCAGAGAATCGACCGGAGAGGAGGGCTGAGTTTGCAGCCCGTTTAACCGGGCTGAAATTCCAGGCCGGGCTGACAACTCTCATAACATCGGCCCCTGACACTGACTCAAAACAGCACATATTAGATTTGGGCTGATGAAACATTCTGTAATTCATATTTGAAAAATATTTAACACGCAATAAAAACCAGCTACAATTATTCACATATATGTCAAATATTTAGAAGAAGTTAAGAAAAGCACTTCTACTACAAATTATACTGCTTATTTAATTAAAGATTGTACATACCCTTGCACTTTTTAGCAAATCTGCACGATTTTGTTTCAGTATTTGACCCAATGCATTCAACAGGAATGGAACAAAAACTAACCCTATCCAAACTGCCCGTTTTTCCAGATGATATTTCGAGACTGTGCAGCATAGCTGAGAATGAATAGTTGCAAGATAGAAGACCTTCCGAGGCTAAAGAAATGAAATAATAACAAAATTCAAATCTGATAACAACAAACAAAGATGAATGGTGATGATGATGATGGTAATGATGATGATGATGATGATGAATGATGATAATGTTGATGATGATGCATAATGATGATGATGATGAAAATGATGATGGTGGTGGTGAAGATTACGGTGATGGTGGTGAATGATGATGATGATGATGACGATGATGAAGATAATAATGATTAATATGACGATATGATGATTGCAATGATTAATATAATAATAATGATGATGATGATGACGATAATGATGATGATTGCGATGATTAATGTGATAATGATGATGATAATGATGATGATTATGATTTATGATGATGCAAAAATTAGTACTGAAGAATATTTCACGTCAAGGCAGTATAAGGAACTCTCAACCTCATCTCAGACCGAAGATTCCTTATAAAAAAACGTGTAATCGGCCTAGGATGTACACGCTTTTTTTATAAGGAACCACTTTATAAGGAACCTACATGTAGAAGGCCCGAAAATTTAAAGAACTTATACTACTAGAGAGAAAATAACTAAAGAACTTTTATGTTGAATAGTTTTATCACTGCAAATAATCAAGAATTAAAAAGCCGGTTCAATTCATTTGCAGTCGAAAATCACATAAATTGTACGTTAAGCATGTATCAAATGTTTCCTCGAGTAGTCTCGAGCTTTTCTCACATGCAAGTGTCTCTCTTTTATTGTTAAGACCCCTGTATGTGCAGTTAAAATTAAGGGACTATTAAGGAACTTTTTGAACTACAATTGCCTTAAAAGAGGTCCAAAAATAAGGAACTTTAAGAACTAGGCCTTGAGGTAGGTTCCTTATAAAAAAAAGCGTGTATGATTAGAAAATTGTTTGCCTTCTTACCATTTTTCAATGACTCGTAAGTGGTATCCCAGCGTTCTGTAGAAATCCGAGTACAGTTAGTCTGATTGAATTGAAGCTGAAAATTGTTACACGTTCTTTTTCGTTGTTTGGAACCAAAAAGTTTACCAGGCTCTTTGTTTGCACATGTGCCCCATTTTGACCAGTTCGTCCAATTCTCGCCTAAAAATACACACCAATATTTAATATAGCAGTATAAATTTATGAAAAAAATTGTACCTTAGAATAACAAGAATCACGCCGCTGTATGCATAAACCTAAAAAATGACTTGAAATACTTATAACTTAAAAGCAGTACAAGAAACCGTGTAATCGGTATCAAGGCCCATTTCCACTTCGTTCGCAATTACTGTTCCCCAGTGAATTTGCTGGTTCACAAGTCTCTACCGAACAGACAACAACTTTTGCGACCAATTATAAGTCATAAACCAAGTAAGACCTTTTCAAAAGGTTGAACTTCACTTGAAAAACGCTTCGCGTTCGCCTGTTTCTGATCGCTAGCGAACAGCGAACAGCGAATGCGAGCGTATTTGAAATAGGGCTTCAGGAGGCTGAAAACGCGAAAATTGTTGACTTGAGGTACCCTTACCCAGATCCAAAACTGAAACCATATTCAAAGTGATGGGAAATCGTCGATGGGTGCAGTTGTATTCCTAAAAGGAGTTACATTCGACTATCTCAAATGCTTTTCAATACCTATGCATCTATAGTTTCCAGTTTGTGTTCTTGTTCTCGGCTCTTTGGATGTCGGTTTAGTTGATGTTGTTGTCGTTGTCGGTGGCGTTGATGTTGTTGTTGTTGTTCTTATGGTTGCTGTTGTCACAGCTGTTCCTCCTCCATTTTTACTGGTCGATCTGCTAACTTCTGTTGTTCTTGTGGTTGCTGTTGTCACAGCTGTTCCTCCTCCATTTTTACTGGTCGATGTTGCTCCATTTTTACTGGTCGATCTGCTAACTTCTGTTGTTGTTGTGGTTGCTGTTGTCACAGCTGTTCCTCCTCCATTTTTACTGGTCGATATTGCTCCATTTTTACTGGTCGATCTAATAACTTCTGTTGTTGTTGTGGTTGCTGTTGTCACAGCTGCTCCTCCTCCATTTTTATTGGTCGATGTTGCTCCATTTTTACTGGTCGATCTGCTAACTTCTGTTGTTCTTGTGGTTGCTGTTGTCACAGCTGTTCCTCCTCCATTATGACTGGTCGATGTTGCTCCATTTTTAATGGTCGATCTGCTAAATTCTGTTGTTCTTGTGGTTGTTGTTGTCACAGCTGTTCCTCCTCCATTATTATTGGTCGATGTTGCTTCATTTTCACTGGTCGATCTGCTAACTTTTGTCGAAGCAGTCGGTAGATTGGCTTTGGTTGAAGATGATGTAGGACCAGTGCCAGAGCCTGTTGTGTCCAACAGTTTTGCTAAGGAAAATAAACAAAATATTAGGCCCTGTCCAAAAGATTAAACGTTTTTCCAAATTTGCCTGTCAGACATTTCTCGCTTGTGAAAAGCAGAAAAATGTATTTGAAGACTTCAAGAATATACTCTTAGGTGCCTAATTGCCGGGGGGTCCCAATTAGCAGGAGGGAGGGGTGGGGTTGGATTTTTGTTGAAAATTAATTGCCGGGGGTCCCAAGCCGGAAGAAAAGGCCAAGGGCATTTCCTCATTAACCAATGTTTCAATGTTTCGCCACGTCCCAAAACATTGCTTGACAAGCATAAGCAGAACTCGTTCGGCATTTTTGAATGATCGTCTTTTTGTGAAAAATTTATTTCAAAGTTGTTCTCCTTCCCCAGACTCAATTTTTATCTTATTTTGTCCGCAGCCTGTTTCCTGTTCCGGTTTTTATCAAAACAGAAGAGGTATTCTCTTTCTTGCAGGCACTCCAGCTCGGCCAACCAGTCCATGACCATTTAACTAAAAATCAAGGCATTTAGTTGAGCAATATATTAAAGAAACCAAAGGTTTTGAACAAAGGTACAAGTTTTCGAGTAAACTGCTGCAACAAACTACAAAGGAGAGTTGGTTGTATGATCAAGACGATTGCACAGCAAGTTTGCTGAAAAATTACATTTCCGCCTTAAAGCTATTAAACTAGACATATGCAGTGGAATGTCCAATAACGGATATCTCTATAAAACTAGTACTTCCACGTAACGGAAAAATATTTCCATCCCAAAGATGATTTCGTACGTAAAACGGAACCTCTATACAGCGGACATATCTCTAGAACGGATAATTAAATTGATCCTAGAGGTTTCTGTCATATCGAGATTCACTGCAAACAAAAATAACCTCGCTCTTTTGGATACCTAGCTGCATTTAGAACAGGTAGCCAAATTCAGCCGTGCTATCATAGGAGATTTTAGGAACAAACTGATAGGGGGGTCAGTTCACGAATCTTTTACAAAGAGCAACACAAAAATTTAAAGCCAAGGTATGTTTCTGAATAACTAGGGAGAAGAGTTGCATCATCCTGTGATCCTGTGAGCCCCGACTCTACACCCCTGGAAGGACCTAAAATTATCTAAAAGGGGAAAATGCGAGAAAGGGATGCCAACCATCCATGTTTTTAAAAATCAAAGCTATAAGAAATAATGGAACTGGGCGTCTCGCAGGAGGAGGACCTTGGTCTAAAAACGTAGCCTCTTGAATAAGGTGTCTAGGGATAACTCTGCCATCAGATTCTATATCATTGTTGTTTGATATCGACCATGATCTCAACCTGACCTCAAACGACTCTAAAAAGAAAAAGAGAATTATTTTGATACATAAATAAAAGACAAGAGCAATATATATGTCAGCTAAAGTTTTGGTAAGCTAGAAGTAGAAATCATTTCTAGTTTAAATCTTTGTCGAAAACATCGGGCAATAAATTTCTGTTACTTTAGCTGGTCAAGCAATGTTTTTGGACGTGGTCAAACGGTCAAACATTTGCTGTAAAGCAAATTTTAAATGTTTGGCAAACAATGTTTAATCGTTTGGCCAGGGCCTAACTGATGGAAAAGATACATTGGCGTAAAAGACTCTCTAGGGATAACAATCAGATTTTGATTCATAAAAAGACATTTACCATGCAAAATTGCCATCACTTGAAATCTTCCTAACGTCAGATTTCGGCTATTTGTTATTTCCAGCATACTTTTTTCATGATTCCAGGATTCAGCCACTAACACTTGAGGTTTGAAACTATCATAATATTGAAAGCGGTTGATTAAATTTATGTCTGCTTTAAATGCAATCGTGTCATTCTGAGAGAAAGTCTTTTGCTCTAAACTGCGAAATATGTTTAAACCAGTGACTGCCCAAAAGCTCTCCTCATAAATTATCGTGTAGACCTTCGGATTTTCTGACGGTCGCAAAATGAGAAATGTGATGTTACCGCTTTTGGTAGCTTTTACATTCCAGCCATATATTCTTCCATTACAGGGTATGCGAGTACCACTGAAAATAATTTTTGTTTTTGAATCTGACACACTCCATGTCAGATAGTCATATAATCCATCTTTTTCACCCAAGAATACTGGACACTGAGCTAAAAAATCAAGAAAATGTTACATTTCAGCACCAAAAAGAAAAGGATTCTCAAAACTAGGCACTACGAATAAGAATAATAACCTATTCGTAGGATAATAAATGTCCTTAGTACATATAAAATGCACCGTATTAGTCCTTCATTGATCACCAAACTTTCCTTCTAAGCATCATCTACCACGCCGTCCCTACAATTCTCATCGACCAAGTCAACTGCCGTAGGTTCACTAACCCGACTACGGCCTATCACAAAATAATTACAAACCTTCTCCATCACAGCGTTAGATGAAATAACCAAATAAACCACTACACGCTTTTATTATAAAGAACCACTTTATAAGGAACCTACATGTAGAAGGCCCGAAAATTTAAAGAACTTATACTACTAAAGAGAAAATCACTAAGGAACTTTTCAATATTGAATATTATTATAATTAATATTATTATCATGAGCATGAGCAATGTTTTCGGACGTGGCCAAACGGTCAAACATTTTGCTTGACAAACAAATCTCAAATGTTGGAATCGCGGTTGGAATAACAATGTTTGATCGTTTGGCCGGCGTTACGATTGAAAAGTTACGCTCGGAAATTTTTTCGTATTTTATCGCAACAATTAGTTTTACCTGCCACTTGGAAAGAAAGCCAAAGCAAAACAACACCATATTGAAGAACTTGCTTTGCCATCTGGAAATAAAGAAAAATCAAAACATTTATCTCGAATTTTGGAAAAAACTTGAGAAGGATCATTTGGCTGAAATAAGAGGGAATGCTGGTTAAAGAGAGGTGCGGGAATGGAAAAGAGGGGTTGTTAATTCAACTTGACTGAAATAAAATGGTAGTAATAATTAGAGGTGTTTAAAAGAGGAGCGGGTAAAAAGAGAGGGCCCTAAGTTGGCTCCACTTGAATAAAAGGGGAGCAATAATTAGAGAGATGTATTAATAAGAGGGGGAACGTGAAAGATGGGCCTTAACTCCCAAGGGGGTACTTCATTGTTCAAATGACTAGACGTACCGCCCAGTTTTTCCAAACCCACCCATTTCTACCGACAAATTATGTTAACAACGAAATCTTTTACCCATTTGTACCAATATCTCAAATGTTTGAACCCAATTTAACGCCTGAGGCAACTCTAAATGCGGCGAAAAGGCATTTGCGCTGTAAACTAAAACGCACTTTTATCAGGCTTTTCAAAGCAATGCATGTCTAAAATTTTTCTATATTTCACTACCCATGTGCAGAGATTCTTTACGAAAAATCAACCCATATGTAGGGAAATTGGCGCTGAAAAGTTACCCATTTGGGCGGCACGTCTAGTATAACGAACAATGAAAGTACCCCCGGGCCTTAACTCAACTTGGCTAAAATAGAAGCGCTAATCAGGGGCGTTAAATTCATTCGACTGAACAAAGGGGATTGCCAATTAGGAGGTGAAAGATAGAACTGGGGCCGCTAGAGTACAACTATAATCTTCTACGAAAACAGTACCTTGTAAGCGACGTAATCTTTTTTTCATTTCTTACAAAATCGTTAAGCGTTAGCTGGTTCCTTTGCCCCAAAGAAACGGACAAAATGAAAACTTAGTAGTGTGAAGGTCTTACTTTGTTCCTTTTCAAATAATAAAGAAAAAACATATATAAATCAAACATAAATTATAAATGATATTCAAGCGGAATCGTTTAAATAAAACGTATTTTCTCAACTGAGAAAATATTAGAAAGCAATTTCATTTTGAATAGAAGGAACTGTTATAAATAATATATGAAAAGAATAAATGGGAAAGACTTTTACAAATCAAAGCATTTAGCAACAGTAAATATTCCCAATTAAAATGGGAAATAAAGTGGGAAATTAAGATTCGAACTGCGAAATTAGAAATGCGACGCGAAATCAGGATGAGTTTCGATAAGATAGCGAGTTAAAGATCTAATTCTTACCATTTCTGACAAATGACCGGCCGAACGAACGCGTCTTCCTCCCTGTTATGCTCCTCTTGCAAAAGCTCAGACTGTCTCTGTTAGATACCAGTATAGTTAACCGCTGAAAAAAGAATGGAACCAAATTAGAGATGTTGAGTTCCGAAAAAGCTCTATTTAAACCGCTCCGTCTTTGAGCCCCTCTTGCCCCTTTTCTCTTCGGAGCCTCTCTCTCTTTCAAGCCCTCTCTCTCTTTTGGCCCTTTTCTCCATTAAGCCCCCAACTCTTCCAAGCACCCTTTCTCCTTAACACCCCTCTTTATAAAGCCCTGCCTTTCAAGCAAAATTTGAAATAACCAAATAGCCTCCTTACTGCAACCATTGAATGGTGCGGTTGTAAGCGTACGATAAAACTGCAAATTAAATGACCATGTCTTTGACTTCCCAAACTTGTGTCTTTTACGAATTTTATGTGATACAATTGACAAAACTTTCTACAACACCATAACAGTACTAAGGAACGATTACGTCATGCTGTTCTAAAGTTTAGTATTATCAGAACCTTCATATCAGGCTGAGCAAAAGCGAAAATAAAGGATGACCTAAGAGCACTAAAGTGATACTTAGCAACGATTTGCGTACTGCATCAAAGGCTTTTTGGAGACTTTCACATGTCCTACCCAGAATTTAAATCTTGCTCAAAATTTCTGAGAGAAACGCTACAGGTTGCGTACACGGGAAACTGTTGTTTTATCGTGCGTCACTGCATAAATCGCCCAAAAATTGTGCGTGATTAGGCAATTTCCCAACCCCCTTGGGGGCCTCTCTTATAAGCTGCTTGTTATAAACAAAATAGTCAACCTACCGAATTTCGATTAGCTTTCCAAAATATATGTACGTTTTATGTATCAGCCTCTATATACAACGTGTCATCTGTATGTACTAATGTCTGTGCAAGTCTTCGCATAAATATATTCTCTGATGCGTTCGTTATCCACTAAGCATCGTTGTCTATAGGTGTTTTAACAACGTCTGGTGTGATCTGAATGACAAAGAGGAAAAAACGTTGAATTTATTACAAGTTTAAAGGAAAACTGGTGGAACGAACAAGGAAAAACGATAAAAATACTAAGACTTAACCGCAAACGATAGAAATTCTACAAGAGGAAAAACAAACACAATCAAACTAGCCACAACCTAAGGGAAATCAAAAGATTTGCTAATTTGAAGAAATTTAGGGAAATCAAGTACTCTCCTTTCTATGAGAACAAGTAAATTTAAGTTAGTTAGTTAGATAGTTAGTTGGCTAGTTAGTTAGTTAGTTAGTTAGATAGTTAGATAGTTAGTTAGTTAGTTAGCTAGTTAGTTAGTTAGTTACTTAGTTAGTTAGCTAGCTAGCTAGTTATTAAGTTATCCAGTTATTCAGTCACTTAGTTAGTTAGTTAGTTAATTAGCTAGTTAGCTAGTTAGTTAGTTAGTAAGTAAGTTTGTTAGTTAGTTACTATTTAGTTAGTTAGTTAGCTAGTTAGTAATTTGAATTGTTAGTTAGTTTATTAGTTACTTAGCTTGTTAGTTAGTTAGTTAGTTAGTTAGTTAGTTTAGTTAGTTTGATTAGTTAGTTAATTTATTAGTTAGCTAGTTAGTAAAAGAAATAGAATGAACAGATGAAAAATGCATAAAACGGAAATATAAGAAATAAGTAAACAGACAACATAAAAATAGAAAAAATGAAGAAATAAAACAGAACATACAAATAAATGGAAAATATGATCATCTCTTACCTTTTCGTGTGGCTAATTCAATTCGAACTATAGCTGGAATATCACAATTTTTCTCTGCACTTTAATTTATACCCTTCTGAATATAGCAGATGTTAAGATCACATAAATAGAGAATTAATATTTTATCAACTATACAATTCAAAGTCTAAAAAAATCTATTCTTTCACAATGGTTCACTAAAAGGAACTCTTCATTTTGGAGAGATAGGTAGGAAATTCAAAATGTTCTTTTCAAGTTTTTGACAACAGGTTTTTCGAGCACTGCCGGAAACTTTTCTCTTTTGCCTGTTAAAAGCTATGAAATTTTTAAAGCACAACGCCTCTTGGCATGTCCAACCTTCAATAGTACTTTCATGAATTACAAGAAGGTACAAGAAAAATTTCGCATTCTCAACATGACAACGTATACAAGACAGCGTGTCAGAAAAAACCACCCCGTGTAACGTGTGTGCAGTAGTGGGAGATGCGCAGTACTGTGGGGAATGTTCAGTACATGTGGGAAGGCATCTTGAGCACCGTGGGGGATGTTCAGTACCGTGGAGGGATATCATGAGTTTTGTGCGGGGGAGGCATCCTGTGTACTGTAGGGGATGTTCAACTAGCAACAGCCAATCACAAACGAGAGAGTTGGAATGAGTCAAATACGGTGGGACCTCCATTAACGGACACCTCTAAACTACGGACACCTCTATACAACGGACACCTCTATACTACGGACACATCTATACAACGGACACCTCTATACTACGGACACATCTATACAACGGACACATCTATACAACGGACACCTCTATACTACGGACACATCTATACAACGGACACCTCTATACTACGGACACCTCCATACTACGGACACCTCCAAAGAACGGATTTTGGGACCATCAAATAAGAATATTCTAAGTACCGTACAATCTCTCGAATTGGTATGCATATATTGAAAAATTCCTTACGAAAATCTTCTAGTGCGTGATATAGCTTTTACAAAAAATTTCTTTCTTTCTGTTAGTGTTTCAATGCTAAAAAGAACCGTGTTTTCTATTGCAAAAAGAAAGCCTTTTCTTTTCAATAACTTTAACGATTTCAATACAATTTCTAGATGCTATGTTTTTTTACGATAATCATTTATTCCGTTTCGAAAAACCGAATTTTCGTCAGACAACAAAGCTTAGACAAAAAGTACTGCCTTTCGCAAACGTAAAAATTTTGTAAATCTCTTATACTAAAACGCGCTTGCAAGTCTATTGTCTTTTTTGTCAGAGCGAGTACGCTTTTCTAGAGGGTCCCTGGGCTGCGCACTTAGCCCAGAAGCAAGGGCAAACTGTTGAAGGCGTGCCATCGCTTGGGTTTTTCACCCTAGCTACCAGAATCTCACCGAAAAGTGGGGAACAACCCTTCTTCCATTGTTTTTGCTATTGTTTTCAACACAATAAACAATAGGGTCACATGGACGATTTTTACCAGATAAGTCGTTACCTGGAAGAGCGGATGCTTAGATCTATGATTTGGTCGTTAATTACATGTTCTCAGACAGATAATGAGGTCATTAGTTACAGTAATGCCATTCGTTGCATAATTATAACTGCTCTGCATTGTACTAATTCGTAATGACGGCCATTTCAGGATAACACAAAAGGATTTCAAGATTTCAAATTCTCGATTCCAACGAAGGATGAACGAAGATGTTTTTTATCAGAACATTTCAAATGTATTCATTACATCTCAGGGGTAATGTGGAGGATGTTCAGTAATGTTGTGGGTTATCTTTAATGTGGTAGTAATATGAAGGGTGTTCAATAATGTGGGGGGTGTCTTTCAGAAGTTTAAAGGATGCGAAGGAATCTGGAGGACTGTCTTTCAGTAATGTGAAGAGTGCGATGTAATGAAGAGGGCTTCGTTCGGTAATGAGGAGGGTGCTCAGTAATGTGGAGGACTATCCTTCAGTAATATGAAGGGTGTGAAGTAATGTAGAGGACTAGCTTCAAGTAATGTGAAGGGTGCGAAGTAATGTGGAGGTCTATTTTTCAGTTATGTGAAGGGTACACAGTAATGTGGAAGGCTATCGTTCTGTAATCGGGATGGTGTGCAGTAATGTGGAGGATGTTCAGTAATGTTGAGGACTATATTGCAGTAATGTGGTGGATGCGGAGAAATATGGAGGGTTGTGCTATCTTTCAGTTATGTGAAGGGTGTTCAATAATGTGGAGGGGTGTCTTTCAGAAGTTTAAAGAATGCGAAGTAATTTGGAGGACTGTCTTTCAGTAATGTAAAGGGTGCGATATAATGTGGGAATGTCTTTCAGTAATGTGAAGAGTGCGATGTAATGTGGAGGGCTTCGTTCGGTAATGAGGAGGGTTTTCAGTAATGTGGAGGACTATCCTTCAGTAATATGAAGGGTGTGAGGTAATGTAGAGGACTATCTTCAAGTAATGTGAAGGGTGCGAAGTAATGTGGAGGACTATCTTCAGGTAATGTGAAGGGTACACAGTGATGTGGAGGGCTATCTTGAAGTAACGTGGAAGGCTATTTTCAGTAGCGTGGAGGGATATCACGAGAAATGTGAAGGGTGTCCGAGATTGCGGAGGGCTGTCTTTCAGAAATGTGGAGAGTGAGCAGTAATGTAGAAGACTATCTTGTAGTTTTGCGGAGGGCTATTTTTCAGTAATTTTGAGGATGTTCGGTAATGACGAGGCCTAATTTTCAGTAATTCTGGGCCGTCGGAAGCGGGGGGCTGCCCCAATAATTTTGAAAACAATGGTATGACGTCATAAAATCATTACGCCATCTAATACTTTTTAAGTTGTTCAGCCCCCCCCCCAATCCGAGATTCCTTCCGACGGTCTTGTAATGTGAGGGGTCCGAAGTAATGCGGGGGGAATATCTTTCAGTAATGTGGAGGGCTATCTTAAATTAATGTGGAGGGTGCACAATAATGTGGAGGGCTTTCTTGCGATAATGTAGTGGAGGCGATGTAATGTGGAGGGTCTTCTTGAAGTAACGTAGGAGGAATATCTTGAAGGCTATCATCAGTAACGTGGTGGGCTATGTTGCGGTAATGTGGTGGATGCGGAGTAATGTGAAGGGCTTGGCTCTCTTTCAGTAATTTGAAGGGTCCAAGGTAATGGGAGGGCTATTGTTCAGTAATGTAGAGGGCTATCATCAGTAATGTGGAGGATGCGGAGTAATGTGGAGGCCTATCTTGCAGTAATGTGGAGGATGTTCACTAATGTCGAGGGCTATAATGTAATAGATGTAGTAGATGCGGGGTAATATGGAGAACTATCTTGAAGAAACGTAGAAGGCTATCATCAGTAATGTGGAGGGTGCGGAGTAATGTGGAGGGATATCTTGAAGAAATGTGGTAGGCTATCATCAGGGATCATCAGTGACGTGAAGGGCTATCTCGGAGCATTGTTCAGGAGGGATGTTCAGTAATGTGGAGAGCTATCTTGCAGTAATGTGGTGGATCATGCGGAGCAGTGTGGAGGGCTGGGGTATCTATGAGTAATGTTGTTCATGCAGAGTCATATGAAGGGCTATCAATAGTAACATTGAGCCTTTAGGGAATCGGAATGTGGAGGGTGCGGAGTAATGCGGAGGGACCGGATCAGGGCCGTCGAGAGGCAGAGCGGGCCCTGGGGTTATGTAATCGTACAGGGCCTTCAGGAGGTTTTAGCCTGAAGTATTAAGAGAATATTCAATTTGTGCGGGCCCCCTCACAGCCCGGGCACCGGACCTCTGACCCCACTGGACCCCCTTCTCGACGGTGCTGGACCGGAGGGTCAAGAAGAGCTCTCGTGGCTGCCTATTCTATTTACTGAACATCCTTAACATTACAGCGAGAATCCCTCCGCATTACTATTGAAGATATTTCTCAACATAACTGATCATCGTCCACATCCACATTACGAGTGGTTTTTTTGTCTGAATTCAACAATCCAGGCTTTTCTCTGCAAATTATTTCCATTTCATTTGAGAGTTATTAACATGCTAAATATTCAAATGAAACTAAATATGTAGAATGGCTTCTTTATAAATGATTTATTGGAAGGCGGAAGTTCCAAGTGAACCGCGGAGCGCAAAAGCCCGCGCGGAAGCGCGCGCAGCGCGCTTCCGGGCAAGGGCTAGTATATAACTATTAATTGATAGTTTCTATTGAAAAAATAAATTCAAATGAATCAAAATTTTTCAAAATAATATAATTCTTGTTCGCATCTGCTTCAATATCAAAGAAACAAGTATTCTAACGATAACAATAGCTATACATTTTTTATAACGTCTTTCTGAATATTTCTGAATGAATATTATGGAATTTTTCGGCTACAGATCGAATCTAGCACCCAAAATTTCTGACTTCAATTTAAAAAAAATCATCTCAAATTTGTTCTACAAAACTTTCTCGGAAGAAACTCAAAAATCGAGTTACCCAATATAATATTGAATATAGAAAAGAAATAAAACTTGAAGCTACGTTTATAGGTTACTGTTTTCAAATTGATAAGACATAATTAGCCCCAAATTAGGGTAATAAGCACAGTATTGACCTTTTGATTACATACAGTAAATTTGTTTTTGAAAAAGGTATGAAGGGTGCATGCTGAAGAACAGGGCATCTTTTGAGGGGATAAAACTAGGGGGGCGGGGCAAAAAATTAAAGGGGACTTATTGTTCTATTGTTTTATCTTCAGCGCTTTCTTTAAAAGTGCGAGTGCAGTGTTGGTAAGTCAGTGGTGCAGAGCTGGAGAAATACCTAAGGGGCAACTCTACTTCAGTTGAGAATTTAATAAAGTTACACTGATGTTACAGCTGACTGTAAATGCACCCAAGGTGTACAGTGTCCTAGAGGTGCTCCTAATAAGGGGGTCTGGGGGCATGCTCCCCCAGAAAATTTTTCAAAATAAAAACTCTAGATTTGCCTAGAATCGCTTTTTTGGCAGTGTAAAAGAGGCCCTGCTGAAGAATAGAATATGGGGCATGTATTTGAATATGGTGGGAAATCTACATGCTGACGAATACAGCACGAAATCTACATGATTTTGAATAAGGCACGAAACGAAGATGCCGGTGAATACAAATGCTGATACATTTAGATAAATAGAGAATGAACATTTATTTGAATATGGTAAGAAGTGTACATGTTTTCGAATAGGGCATGAAATTGACATCCTTTTGAAATCGGTATGAAATGTACATGCTGACGAATACGGTAGGAAATGCACAAGCTTTGGAACACAGGTATGAAATAAGCATTCATTTGAATATGGTACGAAAGACGATGAATACGGTATGAAATGCATATATGAATAAGGTACGAAATGAAGATGGCTTTTACGGTATTAAATGCACATGCGGGAAACAGATGAATGTGTTACAAAATGAACATGCTTCTGAACACGGTATGAAATGGGTAGGATGGATTTTAATGTATGAAATGCTCATGCATTTTAGTAAGTGAAGATGCCGGTGAATATATGGTATTTAACACAAATGCTGATAAATGTAGTTAGAACGAAAACTCTTTTAACGAAGGCATTAAATAAGCATGCATTTGAAGATGGTATGAAATAACGATGTCTTTGCGTATGGTATTAAATGCACATGCAGACAAATGTGCTATAAAATGAACAAGCTTTTGAATGCGGCATGAAATGATCATCAGCGTTGGAGTAAAAGGAAGATGCTGATGAATAAAGGTATGAAATACAAATGCTGATAGACGAAGCTAGCAAAAAATCTTTTAAAAAAAGAGGCATGAGATGAGCATGGATTTGAATAAGGTATGAAGATGCCTTTGAGTACGGCATTGAATGTACAAGCAGATAAATGTGCTATAGAATGAACGTGCTTTTAAACATGGCATGAAATGGGCACGCATTTGAATTTGGTATGAAATTAGCATGCTGACGTTTTAGTAATTCACTCACATCTTTAATCCATACAAAATCCATAAGCATCTTCATGAAACCAAATGGCCAATAAAATGTCAAACCTTTTTGAAAACAGTATGCTCTTCAATCCTCTTAAGATACCACAAACTTATTTATCTCTTGTCCATTTGCTTTTGCTTACCCCCTTTCACATCATTCATTTCCAAACCATTGTTTTCAATACCATGTCCATTGCTGATGTGTTCGATGTGAATTTCATGTGTTTTTTTGACTCGGCGACGTTTTTTGATCAACATTATCAATAGACAAATAAAAAACAGCAAAATTAACCCACCAATTACTGCAGGGATGATGATTTCAATGTATGTTCCTAAAAGAGGATAAACATTGGATTTAGACCATCATAAATTAAGATCAACATAGGTTTAAATAGGCATTCGTCGGCAAGTGATCTTTCATTTAACATTTTGCAATCACAGGTAAAAGAGCCTTAGTGACTGTATTAAATTAATCGTAGTTTTGCTCATTAGGCCAATAAACTTATCACTCAATCCAATTTAGAAATGTATGCGAATGCAAATTTTCCTTGCTATTTGCAAAGAATAGGACTTTTATAACGAGTCCAGTTGGCTTTTTCTTTATGAAATAAAATTAAGAAGTGGAATGAAGAATAATTTTACTTTAAAACATTTCTTACTTTTTCGTTTGCATTTTCCATCTCTCATCTCAAATCCGTCGACACAATCGCATCTGAAATTTCTATTTTCATCGGTTGGCACACAGAATGAATTTTCACGACAATCATGTCCACCAACTTCGCAAAGATTGCTAACTGTGAAATAAAATACGCAAATAAAATCACCAAACTTTGCAGCAACTATAAAAGTAAGAGCAACGTGGTACTGACTGTAGTACCTAGATATAAATTCGTCCCAGGTCTTGTTTTAATCCTACAAAGGCTGGGGCCGCAGATACAAACTTATAGACACAACTTCTGGACCGCGTCGATTTTTCCAATGAACCACCCTGTACAACGTAAGTAACGTGAAAGGTTTGCAATTTAGTGAAAGGTTATCATCAGTACAGTGGAGGATGCGAAGTATCGTGGAGGGTTGTATCATCAGTACAGTTGAGGATGCGAAATATCGTGAAAGGTTATCAACAGTAAAGTGAAGGGATATCATCAGTACAGTGGAGGATGTGAAGTAACGTGGAGGGTTATCATCAGTACAGTGGGGGTTATCATCAGTACAGTGGAGGATGCGAAGTATCGTGGAGGGTTATCATCAGTACAATTGAAGATGCGATATATCGTGGAGGGTTACCATCAGTACAGTGGAGGGATATCATCAGTATAGTGGAGAATTTGAAGCATCGTTGAGGGTTATCATCAGTACAGTGGGGGTTATCATCAGCAACATGGAGGGATATCTTCAGTGCAGTGGAAAATGCGAAGTATTGTGGAGGGATATCATCAGGACAGTGGGGATTATCAACGAAGATACAACAAAGCAAAATGTCAATAATCAGTCAACCAAACCAATGTTTCAAACTATTCTTACCGGCAATTCTTGGCGACATCGCAGGATCTGGGTTGAGCGAAGCAAACTTTGTCTTGTTTCGTAACACGGTTTCGACTTGTTTCATCGTAGCTGTTGTGTGATTCACGTATAGGACGTAAAACGAAACAACGACACTTCCTCGTTGTAGCTTCGTAACCTGAATCGCACCGAATCCTTTCGCAGTCGTAGATGCCATGAAAATCGGCGTCAAGACACTTTCGACTTCGTGTGCCAAAGTCGTAAACGAGCTGGAAGTCGAATCGGCGAAACTTGGCATGAATTTTCGTGTTAAAATCAAATTGTCGACGGCAAAGATCCGCATCGCCCTGATGCATTTGTTTTGATTAAGAATATGTCCATTTTTGCATCTACAGATGTGTTGTCCGACAATACTTCGACAGACTGCAAGATCAGGGCATGACTTTCCAGGACAGTAATCTACGAGAACGAAAAGCTGTTAGTTTCCAATAAAGGAAGAGATGGAAATTTTGCTGCGAACCTAGAGAGGATGAACACCATATTCGTTTTGAATGAACCAGTCTCTTGTTTGATTTGTTTTCAAAAGAATTTGAAAATATTCCACGAAAATTATAAGGCTAAATGTTCTTAAATACACGATTTTTTTTATAAGCAACTCGGATATAAGCAACTGAACAGGATTTGAAAAATTATTAAGCAACTTCAGTTCTGTACAAATATAATCTTAAGCAACACAAAAATTATATTTATCACGAAAATAGAAAGAGATTGCTCTATAAAGCAATAAAACACGCTATTAAAACAAAAGAAATAAAACTCGAAGGAAAGAAGGACGAAGGACGTACTGAATGACCAAAAATATGACTTCTTTTCTTATTTTACATTCTTACATATATAATTTGGAAAATTAGTTTAATAAAATGAAGAAACTATTAAGCAACTTTAGATCCAGATTTTGGCTAAAAAATAAGCAAGTTGAGATCTGACCAAAATCCTAAGTTGCTTATAAAAAGAAAATCGTGTACTGATGTTCTTCAATGAAGTAGACCGTCCATATACCGGACACATATATAAGTCTGTTGTAGACAGGTGTCCGCTGTTGGAATCCCAAAATAATTCACCTCTAATCTAAATTAACTTCTTTCAAAAAGCACGAAAATCTTGATAGCTCAAACTTCCAAAAATCATTACAACTCTCAAATTCCCTTAAGAGGACTTCCATTTTCACGCTAGCGAATCAATAATCACTACTGCGGCGGATAATCACTACTGTGGTGGTACTATTTGCGTACTGTGGTGGTAGTTTCTGCGTACTGTGGTGGATAATCACTACTTGTGGTTGGTTACTATGCTTGCGGTGGTGACAGTTTTGGCGTACTGTGGTGGATAATCACTACTTTTGGTGGTTTACTATGCTTGCGGTGGTGGCAGTTTTGGCGTACCGTGGTGGATAATCACTACTTGTGGTGGGTTACTATGCTTGCGGTGGTGGCAGTTTTGGCGTACTGTGGTGGATTTTGTGGTTTTTATTGTTTGATCTATAGAGTTTTGCTATGATTTCGTATTCACCACATAAAGCATTATAACCCACCACAAGTTGTGATTATTCACCACAGTACGCAAAAACTACCACCACAGTACACAAATAGTACCACCACAGAAGTGATTATCCACCACAGTACGCCAAAACTGCCACCACCGCAAGCATAGTAACCAACCACAAGTAGTGATTATCCACCACAGTACGCAGAAACTACCACCACAGTACGCAAATAGTACCACCACAGTAGTGATTATCCACCACAGTAGTGATTATAGATTCGCTAGCGTGATTTTGAAAACTAAATCAAGTATACTAACCTGTACATTTATAAGATCCAAGATTATTGGAGCAAGTTTCAAACGAGCGACAACTGGAATCTAGCAAGCATTCATCAATGTCATCACAAAATCTGCCATTACCACTGAAGCCTGTTTTACAGCTGCAGTTATATGACCCGAAAGTATCTATACATGTTGCATTTGAATGGCAGTTATGACCATGCAGGCATTCGTCTGTGTTCACGCATTGCGTGCCATTTCTTTCAAAACCAGGATCGCAGTCGCATCGGTATGAGCCATAGGTATTAATGCATGTGCTTTGTGCAGTGCAAGAAACATTCTGCATACATTCATTGATATCTGCAAAGAAATTCCATTTGTAAAATAAAAAAAAACAACTAATAATAACAAACCAAACAGATCGTTATCATTGTTACCACTAATATAATCATCATCACTACTAAGGAGTACTACATATGTATGTGCCTGTTTTGAAAACAAAACAAAGCAGCTTCAATTTTGTCTGACTGGTGCATTTCGATCTGCATCTGGGTACAAATTCAGCCTTACTAGATTGCTTTGGTCTGTTGCAGACCATTATACTCTGAGAAGTGTCAGAAGAAACATTTTGTACCACTCATAGACTTAAAAATAAAACTGTTTCTTCGGCCAGTCCCTTAACTGCAAATCTTCTACATATATTACAGAGAAGCCCAATTAAGCGCAGAGGTTTGGAGATTTTCAGGAAATAACAGTCTTTGAACATGCATTGACCACGCGGTTAAACCTTAGGCCCTGGCCAAGCGATCAAACATTGTTGTCAAAAATTTTCAATAGTAAAGCAAAAGGACATACCATCTAGCCAGGCCCCAAACATTGTTTGTCAAACATATTTTGGCTTGTGTCAAGCAAAAACGTTTGTTGTACTTGGTCAAAAACAATGCCAAGCAAATGCTACTAGACAAAAAGTGTTTATGACAAGACCAAACGCTCAAACATTGCTTGATTTGCAAATGTTCGAACAATGTTTGATCGTTTGGCCAGGGTCGTATTTATAGGGCCTAAAAGCTGATCCTATGTTGTTTATACTTGTTATTTATTTACAAAATTGTATTATTTACCGTAGCAGTGAGTTCCATTTCCTGTGAATCCTTCTTTGCAAACACAATAAAACGATCGGTCAGTATTTATACAATTGGAATCATTATGACAATTATGCATTTGGTTAGAGCATTCATCTATATCCACGCAGATGTTTGACGAATTTCTTGCATAACCAGTAATGCAGGAACAATTGTAAGAGCCAGCATTGTTGGTGCAGATTTCTTTGCTACCTGAAGTAAAAAGAAAGAGACAAATGCTGTTAATTTACAATAATAGTTAAATACACTCATATCTGTGACAAAATCCGATTCACCAACTTAAGTCGGGCTGCTTAGGCCTTGAACAAATGATCAAACATTGTTGGACCAAAATTTGAAACTTGCTTGTCAAGCAAAATGTTTGACCGTTTGGCCACGTCCAAAAACATTGCTCGTCAAATGTAACTCAATCATTCAAGGTCTCATCAATCTGAGTCACAAGAAGCCCAATAGCATCAATATAAATATCATGAATGATGTAACCTTATTTGTGTTGTTTTTCTTCCAAAAACGACGTATTATTTTAAATATAGATATTTGGATGTTTTTGTTATTGTTCGAAAAACGCTACATTATATAAGCTCTGAACCAAGAAAACGATCAAAGAGTAAACTTAATTTGCTTACCACAAGGCATCTCCACTTTGCATTCATCGATATCCATGCATTGCATACCATCCCCAGTATACCCAGACTTACACTGGCATTTGTATGATCCAATGGTATCAATACATGTGGCATTTTCACTGCAAGGATTCATTGTGCTGCATTCATCAATGTTCGTGCAATTTTACCATTGCCTGTGAACCCATTTCTGCATGTACACTGGTATGAACCGAGGGTATTGGAGCAATTGGCGTTGCTACTGCAGACTGAAGGGGTGATTTTACACTCGTCAATATCTGAAACAGAAAAGCAGAAAGTATGAGGGTTTTGGAATTAACAACAAAGAGCGGGATTTTTAATACCTAATTCATAAACAGCCTCGCCTTATATTAGGAAGTGCATTGCTGAAAAAATTACTGTTGCCTTGATGTTATCTTTAGTTTCTAGTTAAAACTTTAACACATGTTTTAGTTTAATGCATTCTTAACTTGAATTTACGGTTTCAATACCCAACCAGGTAAGAACTGCTTCGTTTGGGTAGTGTATAATAATTATTTCAAATTTTTATAGATCTTTTAGATTATTGTATCCTACAAATAAAAATGATAATGATAATCATAATGATAGCTATAGTGTTACATCTTTTTTCATAACCTAGACTTATTACCTGAACATCATTAAACCGAGGCTAAAACCAAAATGAGATCAGTTGTAGCGGGTTGTTGGGGTAGTTGAGGAGCGGAAACTAACGGTCAGGTAATAAGTCTACTTATAGCCCCTTTTGCCTCCACCAAGCTTCTTGATGACAGTTACAAAGCAATCCAAGCTCCACTGTCGAGGCTCCTTGATTATTAGTTATTATCCTTTTTGCAAGCTTTCAGCTTGCCTCGAAGGAATTGCATCTTGGGGGTCATAAAAGCCCCCCTTCTCGATATAAAAGGGGACTTCTCTACGACACTTTGCTGTTTAATATTTTGTAAATGTTCCGATCCTTGGGCAAACACCTTCTTTACCAAAGGGGCAAACAGGGGCAAACACAAGTCCATTGAAGTCCATTTTCAAGAGCAGGCAAAACAGCCACCTCCCAGTGCATTTTAAACAATGAAAATCGGCGTCAAAGCGGTTTCGACTTCATGCACCAAAGTCGTAAACGAGCTTGGTATGAATTTTCGCGAGGGGCAATTCACTCCTTGAAAGTCTCGTACACCTTTGCTGGAGGTCCTATTGTTTTCTCGAAAGTCCCTTGAAAGACCTTTTGTTTTAATGGAAATCTCGTACGCCTTTTTGCAGAGTGAAATGCCCCTCAAATTTTCGTGTCAAAACGAAATTCTCGACGGCAAAGATCCACCTTATATCACCTCCCGGTGTATTTCAAACCTTCATAGAGCCCTGTACAACCTCAAGTAATGACAAAATGAAAAGGCATTTAGCATCGCCAATACCTGTACATGTTGTATTATCAGAATTCAATCGATAACCATCATTACAGCCACATGAATAAGACCCAGCAGTATTGTTACACACTTGTTGACATTGATTTGTAGTTGTTCTAGAACATTCATCGATGTCCGTACACGTGGTGTTACTTGCTTGCGGTTGGTAGCCAAGTGAACAGAAGCACAGTGGTCTGCCTTGGAAGAATCCGCATTTGCCGTTGGCTGAACAAGTTGGGATTATGCATCCTCCAAAAGCTGAAATCAAATAAAAACAGCTATTACTTAGGTAAAGCTAAAGGCTAAATTCAACAGGTTATAAGGGGCGTTGCTAGGCCCCGATCAAACAAACAAACATTGTCTGTCAAACATTTGAAACATTCTTGTTGAATAAAATGTTTGACTGTCAGGATACTTTGTAAAACATTGTTTGTCAAAACATTAAACCCGTGTGACAAGAGCTAAATGGCTTTTAAATTTATTCAAAGCATTGCCTGGGAAATTCTGCTGGTCAAGCAATGTTTCTGCGATATCACCAACTATTAAGCAATGGTTGTAAAGCAACTCTCAAATGTTTCTTGACCTGCAATGATTGCCCGCTTGCCCAGTTCAAATTTGATTTGCATGGGTTCAGGAGATAATTAATGAGTCGTAGACAAATAGATTGGCCAGACAGCCAAAAACTATGGTTTATCTAAAAGAACTAAGGTATTGTCCGAGCTTTCAAGAGATTTAGCTACTGAAGAATAAGGTAGAATGCTCGTGAATTTGAAACTGTTCAGAAGTATTTTCTGAAAGCCTAAAGTCATTGGAGCTGTCTTAACATCTCAGACCAATAAACGAGTACCCAGGGTATTCGTTCTATAATACCAGTGTTGGGACTGTCCAGTCATATTAAAAGATGAATAAAGATAATTAAAATTATTACTTGTACATTACCTGTGCATGTTCTTGCATCAGCATTTAGAAAGAACGACAAAAAACAACCACACGTAAAAGAGCCTTCAGAATTTATACATCGTTGCTCACAGTTGTTCAATCTAACATCAGCACATTCATTCACATCGACGCAGCTTTTTCCATCGCCAGTATAACCATTTCGACATGAACATTTATAGGATCCAGGGGTGTTCGTGCAGATTCCAAGGGTACTGTTGCAGTCGTTTGTTCCGGTATTTAGGCATTCGTCGATATCTGGAAAGCAAAATTTGTTCAGAGTTACATTTTGCAACGTTAGTTAAGTTCACATTGTTAAGTTACTGCACCGCCATTGAAATAACTAAAATGATCAAGAAAGCAACTCTGCATCATGCCATGAAAGCTACATTTTAGCCTAAGGGCCCTGGCGAAATGATCAAACATTGTTGGTCAAACACTGGAATTTGCTTTACAACCAATGTTTGACCGTTTAGCCACATCAAAAAATTGCTTGACGAGCAGAATTCGCTCAGGAATGTTTCTGAAAAATTTCAAAAGCATTATATGCTTGTATCAAGGAAAAATGTTGGAAGAGCAATTGTTTATGATGTGGCCAAATGGTCAAACATTTAGCTTGATAAGCAAATTGCAAATGTTTGATCAACAATGTTTGACCGTTTCACCAGGGCCTAAACAATCCCACTGAATTTCAGCGAGGATTGCGATGCCGTCATCGTGACAACCAAGTTTAACACGGAGTTTTAAACAAAATGTTGAAAATGCAATATTATACACAAAGACGATTCTCTCTTACCTTGACAAAAAGTGCCATTCCCTTGCCATCCAGTTCTGCATCGGCATTGATAAGAACCAATTGTATTAACACATTCTGCATTCACATGGCATTTATGTGCATTACTTGCGCACTCATCAGCATCAGTGCATTGTAGACCATTTCCAATAAACCCAGGTTTGCATCGGCAATGACCTGACCCAGTGGCATCAACACAAGTTGCATTCGCATGGCATTGATTGTCATTACTGCATGCGGTTATGCTTGTGCACTGCATGCCATTACCAGTGAATCCAGTATTACAAAGGCATTGTGATGCGTCGTTGGATTTGATACATGTTGCATTTCGGTGGCAAGGAACAGGGCAGTTCTGAGCTGTAAAAATAACAGAAATTGTTATTAAAGAGGATTTTGTTTTCAAATAACAAAGACACTTTACAATGAGCAGTCTTCATTAACTATAGCAATTTTACAAATTAGTTGCACCGCTTACACTTGCTAATAGGTGTAAAAATGATAATTAAGATATATAAATAACCGCCTAATAGGTTTTAAATAATCATTATCATCATTGTGTAAAAATATGGTTAGAGAAATGATGATAGTTTTGCTTGTATCGTAAAATATTGTAGGCAAAGTGCAGGGTTAGAAGTCCCTTAGTTATACTGCTGTTATGAAGGCCAAGTGCAGGGTTAGATGTGCCTTGGTTTAATGCCTTCATATTGTTTAACCAGATTTAATTTCCATCACTCAGATCATTTCGATTTGTTTTATGGACCAATCAGGATGCAGAATTTGTGAAACTGGTTTAATTTAGACTGGTTTAACGTTTAGTGTGAAAGCAGGTTTAGTTTAGTTAACTCTTAAAATCTACGAGGATCCTAGCAGCCAATTTAAGTTTTGATTTCGGAGGCCTGCTGACAGTGAAAGCGACAATAGCTTATCAACAACGTTAAAGCACTCCACGTACTCCTACGGGGAGAACACTGCACTTAAAGAAAATTCGTCGCCCTCACAACCTTTTACGATAGGATTGCACTTTGAAAGCAGGCCCGTAGGAAGCGGAAACCGGGGGTTGAAACCGACCTTTTAATCCTAAAAACAAAACAACTTCTAAATGCTCAGCCCCCCCCGAAAGCAATTTCCAATTTACACAGTATTAACAAATCAAAAAAGCTACAAAAATCTGGGTTTCTCGTGGATCCGAAAGCTATACAGTTACAGAGATAAGTGCTGTGATAGGGTCATCATTTCCAAAGCAAGATTCAACTCATTACTGTTACTACTGTTGCTACACTGTATCAAATACGCTTTAATGTCCGTCTACATACATTCGAAGAGTACTGAAGAGTACTTTCAAAATTAATTAAGGAAGTTGTTAGATATTGCTGCGAAGTGTGGAAAGTTAATAGTCAATTTAAGTGTATGGGAGATGGTCATTAATGAGCGTATATTGCTCGTTGGACAAAATATGATAAGTTAGTGACCACGTTGTGTCTTTTTCTGAAGTCAATTAATATTGTAACGTCAATTTTACTTCTTTTTAGACTTAAGCGATGCTTTTAGGCCCTGGCGAAACGATCAAACATTGTTGGTTAAACAATTGGGATCTGTTTAAGAAGAAAAATGTTAACCGACTTGCCCCACGTCGAAAACATTGCTCGTCAAACATGTTTTATTTATGACAAGCATGTTTTGAACAAAATGTTTCAAACACAAATGTTTTTAAGTTTTACGACGTAGCCAAATAATCAAACACAGCTTGTAAAGACAATCTTTGAACCAGCATATGTTAATTGTTTGACCAGGACCTAATTACCTTCGTTAAAGTCAAGCTAGGCCCAACGAACAGCATGAAAAATTAACGAAAAGTCGCGAAAAGTGTGTTGAAAAATCCACCAGCAAGGATAGGTCATTATTAGCCCTTCTTCCTGAAAAATGGGGCATTCAGCGCCAGTCAGTAGGGCCTCAAAAGATAAACTTACGTAACTCGACCCTGGCTGTGATGCTACCGTGTTTGGGGTGGGCTGGGGCTCGAACCCCGACCTTGTTTAGCTATTGAACCACTGCTAACTGTATTAAACCACGATGCGAAAGAATCTTCTATGAATTTTCTAAAATAAGGGGATTTAGCTTTCAAAACTCACCCAAAACATTGATTTCTTGATAAAAGAAGCAGACTCCAAAAAACAGCAAAACGAATTCTTTCATTCTTTGATTATCGATGACATGAAACACAAAAATTAGAAAACGTCAGACGGAAGGTTATACTTTGCTTAGCAGTGAACGAATGGTCAACAAACTTAGCAAGAATATTGCGAAACCGCTAATGAAATGCTATCGTAATTAATGGCTCTCGTTAAAGATAGGATGAATCAAATTGCACATTACGTACAGTAATGAGGAAGTTGCAGCGAGTTGATTAACAATTAAAGAACTTAGGAACTTATATAACATAAAACGAGATGAAGTTATGTTGCGTGGTACAGTATGCTGTTCAAGAAATTAAGTATTACTGCTGAGCATGCGCTAAATTATTTACGCCATATAATGATAATGACTATAGTGGAATTATGGTAGGACATAGTTTAAAAGCTTTTCTCGTCTCGTCTGAAATTCGTCAGAATATAAAACGTCAGAAACAGACCGAGACAATTGACTAAGGCGGAATTTATATCCAAATGCGGACCGAAATGCACCTATCAGAAAAGGGAAGCATAATCGGTATTGTGTTTTCAACGCCAATCAGCTTGCGGGATACAGCAGGAAGACCAATAGATTTAATGGGACTATTCCAAATAATAAGAAATAATCCTACTGATTCCGCTGTTCCGCAGACCCTGATGTCTGATGACCCCCCTCCCCTTTGATTAAAAGGAAAGAAATCACTTGAGGTTAGTCTATGCTAATTATTAAGAAGAATTTATAGTTTTACCCCATACCTGTTGCTCCTGATCTACTTCGGTTGCTTTCTTTTCAAGAATGACTAATTCTGCGATGACTTTGTCATTTGTTTCTGGCCTCATGGAGAACACCAAGTGTTGTTTGTGTGACCTCAGGAGTTAAAGGAATTTTGATGCTTGATTTGTGAGGCAGGGAAGCAATTGATCTTGTGACTTTTACGAGGATTGAACTGTCTTCGCAGCTTTTAGAAGGCTTGGACCTTCGGGAGTGGGGCCTGGGGGCTTAGAATCCCTACAAACCAAACTCCTTGCAAATAAGATTCTACAGAAAGAATCATCTTAGAATACTGTTTAGCAATAATTGGCAGCCCTCTCTTCTGGCTGATAATATACTGGGACATACAATTCTTGCATGCATTAAAATTTAAAATCTTTAGAAGCTATTTTAAGTTTCCAAGTCAAATTGAAATTTTAAGTCATTTTAAATTAATAGAGCTATGTTTAAAATTTAGAAATTTTACAATTTTAGATTAAAATGGAACCTTCATATAGCATGCAGCATACACCCGAGGGACCAATGTTAAAATCCATTCTAGAGAGATGTCAACAGCTTTGGGGTTAGATTTTACAAACAAACAATCTTTGGGAGGAAAATAGTCATCCTTTCTTGAGGTGTCTGCTGTGTAGAGGTGCATTAAAGGAGGCTCTAATGTATATATAGATTGGTTTAAGTCAAAGCATTTTTTACAGCTATGTAGACATTTGGGTCAAATTTTGCACCATCGATTCTTGCACCTCTAAAAACAATTCTCTTTTCGTGTATCATGCGGATGAATATTTCAGAACTTGCTCCACTCACAAGTCCTCCACTCCCAAACTCAAAAGTACTAGGGCCAAAATTCATCTTTGGACCTGCTTCTTTTCCTTTACAGTTCCTAAAATCGCAGTCTCTTAAATCGGAATGAGTAAAATCCACAAAGATTCCAACTCCAAATTCACAGCCATAAAATTTTGCACCTGATAAATTGCAGTCTCGAAAGAGGACATCATGGTTGAATGTTGCATGTGAAAATGACAAACCACTCATGCTTTTGCCAGTGAAATCAAGCTTTGATTTTGTCATGTTTTGGACAACAAATGCAGGTTTATTGTCCTTCTCTGGATTGTTTCCTCCAGAGGAACGGGTTTTATTCAAGAAAGCAGCATTCGCAAGTTCCGATAAACCATTGTTGAATAAACGAGAATTTGATATATTCAATCCGCAATCCATTGGTAATTTATCAGTTTTCACAACAGTGGATAACATTTTGTTGATGTCCTCTTGTGTGTAGTCATTCTCTCCAATACAATCATTAGTTAAGATCTCATCTATGAAATCAACTAACAAATTCAACTGATAGAAATCAGCTTCTGACTGTATTTCTCTTAAAATTTTCCTATCATTTGGTAAATCATTGTAATCATTAACTCTTCCACGAAGAAAATTCAAAATATACCTGAAATAAGTCCCATCTCGGTCAATGAAGTAGCTCCCATCATCAGATGACTTCACAAGTCTATGCCTTCCTGAAAACATGGCAGCTAGCATTGAGTTTTCAAATTTACAGAGTGTACTTACAGATGTCGAGAATGAAGTTCCTCCAACATCAAGCTTGATTTTTTCGCTCTGAAATTTGTAAACTTTGCTCATGAGCTGTTTTTCTTGGTCAAGTTGTTGTGCTTTGACTTCATAAGATTCTTTGATCTCAGCTACTTCCAACGCCATTACTTCAAATTTCTTCTGATATTCCGCCTCAAGCTCTGCTTTCTGTTTTTCTACCCTCTCTCTTTCTGAATCAAGCTCTTTTTCTTTTTTAGCAAGGCTGTTTTCCTTTGATGACAGGATGCCCAGCAAGCTTTCGAGAAGACATTTTGTTTCACTCTGCCAAGAGTTTTCGACTGGAGATGAAGACTCCATTTCAAAAAGTTGAAAATCTTAATACTTCAATCTTCTTTCTATTAAAATAGCTTTCTTGTGGTTAAAAGGATTAACGGAGACATCTGGAAATTAGACAGAGAACGAAAAACAACCTGGCAAGCAAAACACAACACATGTAAAGAAATTCGAAAATGGCGGAAAACCTCAAGCTGAGCAGAAAACCGATTCGAGGCTAATAAAAATAAAGGCTTAATTAGCCGCTTTTGTTATTTAGTACGCAGGGCGTCTCCCAAATTGAAAAAAATTAAAATTTCATGTGAAGATAACACGAACATGCGCAGAAGTGTAAATGTAGACTTTTGTGATCCACTTTTGTGGTAGTTTGAAATTCAGGCCGTTTAAGGGTCGATGCACTGACGCCCACTTCCTGAAAAAATTTGAAGATATTCATCAATGTAATCTTGTAAGTACATAGAGATAGTAATAAAGACTAGAGGGCTAACTTCCAAAACGAGGTTGAAGCTTTCATGGAGAGCTGCGGCCATCTTGTTTGCACGGCAAAAGAGTCAGAGCTGTGTACGTACGCACTGAGATGTCAACAATGTTATGAGAGTTATCTGCTCGTTTGAGATGGTTTAAAGCCTCGTTTTCTTAAAAAATAAATAAAATTTTTAATGTTCTGCATATATTTGCCAAGAAAAGCCAGACATTATGTAAAAATAACAGCGGAATCGGAGTTGTTTTGGTCTTTTCTGCGGAGAGGATTTACAAAACCTTAGGTCCTTGGATTCACTTGTGGATGGCTCATAAGTCTTTCTTCAAAATCCCATTTATTATTATTTTATTTCTGAATTTTATTTAATTGGAAATAAGAGAAGTTATTTTCAAACTGAATTTATTGAATTACAATTAAAGAGCAGTAAAACGCAAATATTTCACGAATAAGAAACTCGCGTTTTTCGCGTTATTTCCCTAATTCCCGAAAGTATATATCCAATTCACGAAATTCGTAACATTTTATTGTTTCGTGTTTGTTGCACAAGAAATTGCCAAAAGTTTTCTTCTCGGATCTCGCGTTTTTTCACGCAACAAAAGTTTCTCCAGAAAAAGTTTCTTTTTAATACGCCAGTTGAATTAGAAAAGGTTTTGGATGTGAAAAAGGTATTTCGACACTAGAGAGAAATTGTGACCAAATATTACCAGAAGAAGCATTTATTGATGTAACAACAGAAGATTAGCCTTGACAACAAGACCCAAAGTTTTGGGTATCACAGATACAATGAATATTTCAAGAAAGATCTAAATCCTTGCCAGAGATTATTTCCTTTCCCATAATCAATTCTTTTATATTCAATATCCAAATGGCACCCACGTATAGCTTTCTTGTCAAGTTTAACTTAAATTGGAAACCCCAAAAAAGTCCCACAAATCCCATGATTTTCTGGAAAAACCAGAAAATCAGGCCTGATTTATAGGGATTTTTAAAAATTCCCAAAAAATCTTGTAATCAATTTGAGGATGTGAAATACTCCTTGGCTGGATGCATGGGGTCATGGGGGCAACCACCCCTGTCTCCTTTATTGGGGCAAATCCTTCCTTGCCTCAAATTGTCAAATTATTTCATTTTTCTTTTGGTATTCCATTATAGTGTAGCTGAAGACCCCATTATTTTGACTTGCTTCTGGCAATTCCTTGGGAAAGGGCTTTGTGTCTTTAAAACGGTAATTTTGGACACATATGAAGTGTCCCAGCTTTTTTTGACAAGCACTGGAAACCTAGTGTGTCTTGTCTAAGTTCAATGTGATGGATTGTTTATGATGTTATATTCAAGACATCTTCAAGGTGAAAGATTCAAATTTTATTAACCCAAGTGCATTCTCTGACTCAAAGAATATGAAAACTGACCATTATTCCATAGTTTATGAAAACTTTAATGCCTGGTTTTTCAAAAGACTGAATTACTTCATCAACAAGGTGAGAACCCTTCCAAAGTCTCACAAAGTCAAAGTCTTTTCTTACAACCACATTAAGCTTCAACTTTCAGGCACAAGGGTTGTAGTAATAAAATCCATATAAACTATCTTTGAGCTGATGTACACTTCTAGAAATATCCTTTAATAGAAGAACTTGATGCATCCATTTCATAAAATCAATGTCGTACATGAAAATGGAGATAGTTTTAATTGTGATGAACATTTTACCCAATTCCATTAAAAACATTTCAAAGTCTGAATTGAGTTAAAATTTTCTTGAATAATAACTTGCAGTGTTGTTAGAGAGAGATGATTTATACTGATTGATCCATTTCATTCCTTGAATCAGTTTTTTGTAATGATATATGGATTTTCCGGAAGGATGTTTTCTAGAAAGGAAAAACATCTGATTAAACTTGAGTTTCACACAATGAATACATGATACTACAATTAAACTTGCAAAATAAGAATTCTATCCAATTTAAGTTTTATAAAATTTACATGAATTTGCAGATGATAGTGGTAAATGTAGGGGTTTCACACAGCAGACAGCAGCAATATCCATCAGCATAAGAGTGAAAAATGTGTAACTAAACGGTTTATCTTTTAAAATACGAACAAATTGTATAATTTAAACATAATCTGAACAAAATTGTTGGAAAAGGCGCAAATCTTCACTTACCTTTTCAGTAAAATAGCGAACATTGAAAACAACTTGAAGTTTTGTACGGCAGGCCTATGGGTCTGCTTGTGTCGCTGCAAATGGTCGCCATATCGCGTCCTCGGTTTGTTATGTTGCGTATTTCAACTCAAAATATGAAGAAGAAGGATTGTTTGTGTAAATAAATATCTTGTACAGCGTTGATAAATCTTTTTCTGACAATATATTCTCATTTCGCAGCTCTAGCTGTGTACCATTACATACGCCACTGTAAGTTTCTTGCCGTGCAAACAAGATGGCGACGACTGCCCATGCGCGGCTTCACTGATCACTGGCCAATGAGACTGGAGTTAGCCCTCTAGTCTTTATTACTATCTCTATGGCGTAAGCACATGGTCTAGGGGCCGGATATTCCCTCCCTCGGTTGGCTGGCGGAAGACTCATGGGGGGAATAGCGATTTCCTGTAACGGGAACCACCGTAAGATGCGACGCCTCAGCCACATTGTCTCGGCATTGTGGATGCAAGTGGGGAGCATTCATCTCCAGCACTGAGCAATGTTTTTGCTTTTCACATAAGCAAGGGACCGTTATTACGTTCCTTTCCACTGCCTTGTTTTGCTTGGTCTCATTCTCAAAGTTTGTTGCCCCCATCGAAATCAGATAAATGATTGACATTCAATTCAGTCTACATTTACACTTCTGCGCATGTTCTTGTTATTTTTACATGAAATTTTTATTGTTCTTATTTTGGGAGACGCGTTGTACCTAATGGCTTGTAAAAAAACAAACATAGATTTGACGCGAACTTGGCGCGCAAGGAAAACGCCTAGGTAAATGACAACACGAGCCGATCGGAGGCTCAATTCCAGTACCATAAAAACTGTACAGCTTCCTCATCGCTTGCCCTTGGTTAGCACAGAAAATGCTTTCTTGGCTTCATAGTGCAGCAAGACGTTATAATCGGCTGCGATTAAATTTGAAGATGTGCTACCCAGCGCGGTTTCCATTTCCATTTCCACGATTTTGATGTTTCGAACAGTGCCGTTATTAGGTACAGAAAAAATTGCATCAATTTTCAACATGTTTGGAACAATATCGATTAAGGTTACCAATTATGTTGATACCGAGTTTTTTTTTAATTAGCATCATTTTCCAAGCGCTCTGCAAGAGCTACAATCATGGCCAAAGCTTGAGGCGCCCCTTTCCCACCCAAGGTTGTTGATTTTGGCAGAATTTTTTCTCCTATGGATGAGAAAATAGACAAAGCAACGTTATTGAGAATATCACGTTTCTCTCATTTCCGTCTTTCTTTACCCGTTTTCTGGCGCCGGGGGGAGCAGCGTTATCACTGCCAATTTTTGTCGCATTCTATACAAACCACCAGCTTCGCAGGCGACGAGCTAAGTTCCCGATAAGGCAATTTTGCCTCAAAAAACCAACATTGACATGGGAACGCGGGCGCCACCATTAACTTGATTCACACGACTTGACCAGAATAGATGTAGCTTGAGGCGCGCACTTTGCTAGTCTCTAATACTAAAACGTTAAAGCATTTTATCTTCAATTCAAAATCCGTTCACAACCGCTTCACTTCACAACCGCTCCAGTAGAGTTACTTCAGAAAAATAACTTGAGTTACGGTTGTAGTTATCGATATAATATTTACGGTGTGAACAACTAATAACAATAGTTTACGACAGAGATAACAAATTTGTCGAATTACGGTAAAATATTTTCTAAATCACAGCTAAACTTTATTAAGAATTGTACTCCAAATATAATTAACCCCCCGTGCTGTTACGAAAGTTATTTGGCAAATTTATACTTATATAAATACAAAAACTGAAGCAAGGAAGAACAGTGGCGTCGTTCGCAAAAGGAGAAGAGAGTTGAATCAAATGAATCGAAAAATTTAAGTTTTTTCAGAAATTTAGCAAATCCGCAGGAGCTAGCTTGGTAGTGGCCCGCCTTTAGGTAGTCTCTATTACTAAAATGCTGAAGAAGTTCCATTGTCTTATGGTAACAGCGATCCCTCTTTTCACTCGGATGAACCCCCAGGAGCAATTTATCATAGGGGTGTCGTCGCTTAGGTTTTTCTCTCTCTAGCGATCTCATCAAGAAGTGGGGAATTAACATTCATTTATCTAGTCTGTATATACTCAAATTCTTATAATGCAAATTAGGTTGACCATTGCTATTTTCCGTTGTTCGATTGTACACGAAAGGCAGTGCAGCATCTCTTTTTGAAGTCTTTTATTTTATGCCTTTAAGTTTGTTAAAATATATATTTTTTCCCAAGGCTAATCTGTTACTGAGGATCACTGGTACTGATCCCTGCGTTGCGGGCAGAACCTAAAAAATCTCTATTACTAAAATTCTTAGACATTAAAATCGTTTTTTTGTGACAGTGCGTCCTCCCTTCCAGGAAATCTATCGTAGTCGTTTTTTCACTCTAGTGACTAGGATTTGCCAAGAAGTGGGAGGAACAGGCACCCTTCCTTTATTGATTCTGTTGTTGTTTTATTACAAAACAAACACGTTCCTGAGAAAGAATGGACGATAGATAAATATTTTCATTGATATCTGTCTGATGCGGACAAGGTATAATATGTAACGCCTCAAAAACCCTAACGACGGAAAAAAATTTGGTGGCATCAACAGAAATTCTGAATAGTTTAGTTAAAGTTATAGAGTTATTGGAAAAGTAAAGGTACTCCAATTTGAGAATGAAATGATTTCGGGGGTAGGCAGTAAGCTACACCATCTGTTCAAAACCTAACCCTTGAAAATTGGTCAAAACTTGAGGCCTTAAAACTTAAAAGGCTAAAACAACTAAACCTAAAAGTGGTTAAAACGATCAACAATAATCTTATTCTAACGAATCATATTTTGTGAATGAAATTTATGATTAAACACTTCATAGATAAATTGTTAATTAAATTAGTAATTTAACGATTGTAACTAGATGCACTTTGTGCAATGAAAAAAACCGCCATAAGAGGACCCCCAAAAGGCAATACGGTTGCACGCCGGAAAACAGTTTTGCACGACAGCCGCAGACGCCTGAAGTAATCGGGAATTTCAGCTTAGCTCGAGCTAAATCCTGGGACAACCCATTTTGCCGTGCCGTACGGCAGCAACTCTTGCACGTCGTGTTGAATTTCAAAGGTTTGGCACTGTTAATCCGGATTTGACTTGGGTTAAACTGACTCCAGTTTTTAAGACCTACTCCAGGTTTACCTGGTTATGGTCTAAGTGCAGCAGGGGCACCAAACTTGGGCGAACCCAGTGGGAGGAAAGGCAGCAAAATTATGCCCCACCAAGGATCTCGTCTTTGCCTTGTTGGGTCCTCGGATTTGGGGTGCTAAATCAACAAGTAATTAACTTAATCAAACGATCACAAATGCGTTTTTAAAATTACTTGTATCAAATGATAAAATAAAAGGTTAAAACTGAAAATTCAACGAAAACGAACGACCATAACAAGGCGTCGAAACTAAAATGTCAATGTTAAAGAAATAAGCTTACTGAAAATCAACCATGGAAACTTAATCAAAGATCGGATAATCAGGAATCACCTGATGATGTAATCATGTAATCAGATATTACAATCATTCAATCATCTAAGCAGTGATCATCTAATCGTAAAGTCAAGGGAAAAGAAATGCAAGTGCGCATGGGCGTCTTCATCTCATACCGTATTCGTAAAACCCCTTGTAAGCGGGAAGCTAATGCTATGTGATAGTGTAATGAATATATGAGAAAGCGTGCAAGGTTCTGGCCAAACGATCAAACATTGTTTGTCAAATATCTGAAAACTGCTTGTCAAGCAAAATGCTAGACGGTTGCCCAACGTCCAAAAACATTGTTCGGCAAACATTTTTGCTTTTTTCAAATGACATGTGCTTGTGAAATTTTCAAAAACATTCCACTACGAATCCTACTTATTTGTGTTTGTCAGGTAACATTGTTTGATGAGTAAATGTCCAATGTTTGACAAACAATGTTTGATGGTCAAACATCTGAAGTCTGCTTGTCAGGCAAAATGTTTGACCGTTTCGCTACGTCCAAACATTGCTCGTCCAGCATCTTTTGATTAACAATGTTTGATCGTTTGACCAGGGCCTAAAGCTTGTCTACTTTCTAATGTCTCAGACGTGAACGGAAATCCTTTTTCCTTCACATAGAAATTCACAGAGAATCAACATTATATTAACTGTCCCTGATTTCATGCAGCAAAATAACAATTTCTTAAAAATTCTAAAATGCACAGTACCTCATAAGAACTCCCAAATGAAATTCCACATTTGATTTTCTGTCAAAGTTCCGACCAATATAAACCTGGAATAATCTTATATCAAATTCACCCTTGAACTGGTAGTGTCCGCATCTGGTCCCGCATTGTCATTTCGCACGTCGGTATCCTCCTTTTCCGGAGTTGCGTCTTCCTTGGTACTGCCTTCATCAGCATTATTTTCGGCATCGTCTTTAGGTTTATCCTCGTTATCATCATGAGGTTTCAGAGGACCTAGATCCTGTATTGAGGCGTATTCGGTTTTGTTTGCGTCCGGTTTCGGCTTCTCGGTTTCATCACCAGGTGTCCGGAACGAGCTAAGCTCGGCGTAATTGCCCTCAGCCTGTTTAAAGAGGAGTTATTGATTAGGTTAGTCAGTTATAATCACATTGAGTTAGGAGAGTGTTAGTTGATAGAGAGGCAGAGAAGAATCAAGTCTTTCACTAAACGAGGCTGTCAGCTGCATAGATATCGAATCGAATTGAACTGCTTAACCTCGTTGTCATAAATGGCTACAACTACACAAACTGAACTTGAAATATGTCTCAACTCTCAACTTGCAATACACTTCTTTAATAAGAAACTGGACTTTTATACAGCCCTAAAAGTTGCTTAAAATTTTTAGACATTTCAGCCCTCAAAGTTGCTTAAGTTTCTTAACATCTTTGCACCTAACAACCACTCCTGACTTCGCAGGTCAAAATCATTAACTGTTTGGCCTACATACAACACGACTTTTGGGAGACAGTAAGCATTGGTAAGTGGAAAAACGTTAGCTAAAGAACTTTAACATGCAAAGCTGTCAAAGCATAAGAATAAACAATTCCCTAACAACACGAAAGCAGTTTGGCTTGATTGCTTCACTCCTTTAGTTGCTTACAGTAATTCAATTGAGCCCTCAAGTTGCTTAATGTTTAGGTCAGTTCGGCCCTAGTTGCTTATTGAGCGGATGCTCATTAAAAGAAGTGTATTCACTCAAATTATGCATCAAGTCATTAAATTGAGGGAACAACTATTCTTTTTCAACTCGCGCGGACAGACTCTCCGGCGGGTTGATGAGACAAAATCTCCTTCCGATTGGACCATAAGTCCACTAGACCATCGATTTCTTAGCATGTTTTCACCGACCGCAAGACAGAAACTCCATTCTTAGCCGCAAATCTTATCCTGATAAAACACCCATAGGCCTATTGGATCAGAAGAACTAACTTTTTCCTCAAATATTTGGCCATTTCCCTAAATACTTAGGCCGCAAAAATCCTTTATTTGCGTGACGAAGAAAAAAGATCCAATTCCAGAAATTCTATCAGCTTTAAAAATATCAGTTTTTAATAAAAAGAGCCTCGAAGGGCTTAATACTGACTTCACAAAGACTAAAAATCTTAATTCTTAATAAACAATTGCCCAAAACTGTTTCTTCCTTATTACTCCATTCTTTATTCTGTCAGTCCAGTTCGTGAGAGATTAACGGCAAAATGTTTTAAAAACGTACAAAATCATTTGTTGAAAGCTGTGGCTAAACCAGGCAACATGTCGTATACGACATTGTATTCGGCCTGTCTCCCAGGGTGGCTAAACATGCGAGTGACAAGTAAGCAACATGTCCCTGAGTCACAGCGACAAGAAATGTTTCTGTTGTCTCTCAGAAACATTTGCGTGTCTCTCGTTTGCAAATTTTGTCGCACGCTAGAAGTTTCGGAGGTGGCTAAACTGGGAGATATCAAAGAGGACATGTCACATGTGACAATGTCGCGTGCGACATGTCTCCTAGTTTAGCCAGGCCTTAATTCTGAACACAAACATGAAAATTAAGCATTGAAAATTCAGAGAGTTGCATTCAAACTGTTATAGCGAAGCAATGCCATCCCCAGGTTCTAAATGAGTTTACTTCAATTCTAATAAACCATATATCGACTTGGGCCATGGTACCGGCCAAACAATTTGCCAAAATACTGGCAATTTTGGCCTTGTTTTCAACATAATTAAGCACCAACCTGTAGCCCTGTCTTTTAACTGTTAAGCTTGGCGAATGCTAAGGGAGGGGGATGCTGAAAGAAAACGTAAGCTCATCCTCCAGTAAGAAGATTAATTTGGGACCCCAATCCTCCCTCTACTATTAATTTTCTGAATTTTCTCTATTTAACTCCTTCTTGCGTACTTGCACCCCTTGCCATTAATTTTAAGAATCTTTGGATCCTTGCACAGTTTTTTCATTTCAGTTTTCTGACAGACTCCAGTCTCTGTTCAGGTGGATTCCAAGCCTCACAAATAAGTGGAGGACAGAAATAAAGATTCCGGAAAATGCTTCCGCTGTTTATCGCAATTCTAAAGAAAAAATCATTAGAATACATAGAGTTTTCACTCTCCCCCCCTCCCCTTCTGCCATTCAAACCTCCTTTTACTAGCTGTTTTTCAGGTTCTATTTGAAACAGCCTTCTAGTCCTACCCCTTTTGCTATTAGGAACCTTAGAGTAGGGCAAAGTGCTATTTGTAGCTCACTGGCTCTTTTAAGCTCTTAGCTTTATCTTAGCTATATAGCTATCTTAGCTCTAGCTATAACTTAGCTATCTAAGCTAAGATTTCTTAGCTAAATCTTAGCCATATCTTAGCAATATTTTATCTTAACATGAAAATATAAGTTATATCTTAGCTCAGATATCTTAGCTCTATCTCAATTATATCTTAGCTATCTTAGCTTTATCTATCCTATATCTATAGCTTTATCTATATCTTAGATATATCTTAAGTAATAGAGTTTTTCCTGGAGTAATTTAATGCGGATTAATCTGGCACAGTTAAACAGGGTCTTAGCCTACAGGGCCACTGGTTTTCAAATCTCAGACTCGTGAAATAATAGTAAAAGACTCTGAATCATTAGTCATGTACGAGTTAGAAGAAGAAGAATTATCAAACGTAGACGATGCATCATAAATGAGAAAATCATCTTCCTCAGTAGCATTATATTCAATTACCTTTTTCGTGTTGGCTGGTGAAGCTTTCGGTGACTCTTCTTTCGCTGGTTTCACATCAACAGGCTCATAAGCGCCATCAGACTCAGCTACGAAATTCTCATTATCGACAGCACCGTACGCGATTGCCGGGTTATCTATCTTTGTGTTGGGCGATTTTCCTCTCTTGGAGACCTTAGCGTAAAGATCGCCTCTGGGACCGACGGAATGGTCCACTTGATCGCCGTTAAGATCTTTCATCACGATTCCGCTGTTCTTGTTTTTATCAGTGTCATCGCCATATGCAGCAGGTACGCCACTGAAGGAAGAATAAGGAATCACGTTAGTTCTTGTATAACTTGTATACCTTACTTCTCTTGTTTACCATTAAACGCCCGGGGCGTTTGTTAAACTGGTCAACTTATTACAAGGGCGTTTATTTTAAGGAGCTTTAAAAAGAAAGAACGCTTTTAATCGAGGGCTATATCGAGGAGGGCTTATACTAGGGGGGGGGGGTTATGAAAAGTTCAATTCATTGTTTTTACTTTCCGTCCCATTTTCAACTGAGAGTTCTCAAACAGAAATTTGCCTAAAGCGTTGGTTGAATGAACAAGAGCATAAGAAATCGGTGTTAGTGATGGGGTTTTTCAACAATTTTTAGTCATAGAGTGGGGGGTTATTCCAGGGGGCAAGGTTGCATTGCTCTAAAACAATAGGTACAATAGACAATCATTCAAACAATAGCCGTATCATCAATGATAACAATGTTTCAGTTCCTAAAGCTCTTTAACAAGCTAAATAATGTCAAGCGTTGTCAATGGGTTCGTTGTAGCCAAGGAATTCCAAAGGACAGTTTGTTACAGTTTTTTAGAGCTTCTATCCCAGAATCAAGTCTGATTATTAGCAAAGTGTCTTAGCAAAGGTCCTAAAAAGCAGGGTTTTCTTGAATTGATGAAACTGCATCAAAAAGTCATGCTTACCCATTACCAGTTTCAACCGCTAAAAAAGAAACAAGATAATTAGAAGAATATATGTAACAAAAATACACCAGACATTCAGGGGAAATATAAAACGATTTGGAATTGCCAAATTAGGAATATCAAGGAATTAGAGAAAACTTAAGCGCGTAATGGGATGAGGGCGAGTGATGGTTGAGAAAGTCGTTCACTTTTCCTCTTAAACCCCCGAAATATCGTGTTTTCTTCAAACAAACAAGATGGACCTATAGTGATTTTACAAAGCTCTTATTGAGAGGTCTGTTAGATCAAGGGACGATTCAATCCATGGCCATCTCGGACATCTTCCCCGGAAATCCTATTGTTTTCATGGAAATCCCTTGGAAATCCTATTGTTTTCATGAAAATCCTTGAAATCCTATTGTTCTCATGGAAATCCTTTGGAAATCTTTGGTAAGACAACTCGAGAGAGGGGCATTTCACTCTTCTAAAAGGTGTACAAGATTCCTGTTGAAACAGAGGGATTTTTGTCAAACAATAGGATTTAAAGCGAACATGTATGAGATTCCCAGGTAATGAACCGCCCCTAGATCTCGAGTATCTAAAAGAACTGGTATGGGTTAGTTGATGGGGCTGGTTGGAGACCGGGATATCTAACACTGGAAGGAAAAGGGGGAATTATTTAAGGCTGGAAATACAGAGTTAGAGCAAACGACACAAAACATAGTACAATGTGTAAGACAGCTTTGGTCACTGCTAAAATAAACAAGATATCTAATTAGTCATTGTGCTTTGTTTTCATACAAGTCTAGCCCCCGGCATTTTCTGTGGACACAGATATGATATCATGAAAAAGAGCAAGATTCAGGGGGTTTTGTTCTGTAAGAAGCAAGGGATAAGGTACTGAATACCGGTACAGGTGCTGGCGAGGCAAATGGAACTTAACGAATAAAGCCGCATTTGAATTTCAGATATGGCTTAAGTTGACGAATCATTTCACTCAAAGGTAGTCTCCGCACCGCTTCAAAACGAACGGAAGCTGCTAAGGGCAGATCACTCTACTGGGTCTCAAAATAAGAGCGTCGGGGTCTGGGCAGGGTCTTCACTACGTGATTTCTAGGCTTCGCTGAAAGAACATGCACAGACACAAATATCGGACTACACACAAATGCCCACAAATGTCCTTCAGTCTAGTCTCGCCTACATTGGCGCTTTAACCCTGTGTTTACAAAATATCATTCATAATCTATAACATTTAATGCGTTTAATAATTTCTGAACACTAATGCTGTTTATTTGAGATTTAGACCGATTAATTCAGATTTGTTTAGATTATTTCAGATTCATGAAGATCGATTTAGATTATTAGCTATCTACATAGTTCCTATTATACAATAATCTCAGATTTTTAAAATAAAATTTAATACAACTATATGTATAAGATATTGATAAAAACATCGATCATGCAAATCAGTAACCCAGGGGCGGCATGAGGTTCGTAAAATCGCAAAAAGGGGGAGGGATTCTGACATAATTTTTCTTAAAATGATTTTATTATGGTTTTAGCATTAAGGCATAGTATACCCAGCTCAACCTAGCTCATTTTAATTTTATCAACTATTCATTGAAAGTTTGGCCGAGGCAACCTTATAGAAAAAGCGCAGACTCAGGCACAGTCAAGAGAGGATAAGGCACTTATCACGCGTTTCCTCTCGAAAGTGACTGAGTCTGCGTGGAGGCTACGATCTCTGAGCATGGGGGGAAGGACATTGCAACGCAACCCCTCCCTCCTTGACACCAATCCTGCAAATGTTCAATTGTTACAGTTTAGTTTAAAACTTAAATTCAAAGCCGACGACAGGAATGAACGTACTACGATCTTCTAAGTCTAGCCCGAAGTCACCTTTATGAAAATGTTCTAAGTCTACTATTTACACGAAGTACATTTATACTACAGATTTAAGCTATGCTTCAAAAATCCCAACAACAACAACAACAAGACTAATGCGAAGGAGAAATATCCTCCGCAACTCATCTTAAACACTGAAGACAGGTGTTGAATTAAATTGACAGTTTAATATGTCGTACCATATCTACACGCATGCTTCTACATCCCACTGGCTCTGGACTGGCCTTTGGGTTAAAATTTCAGAGTGTTTGGGAGGAATTTCAATTCGAATATATCAAGATTTATTTCAGATTGTGACCACAGCTGTGTTGAATGCCTGAGTGCACGTACAAGCGTGTTAATGCGTGTATGCATGCGTGTGTAAATGTGTTTGCAATTGTTTAACAAGTGCGTTTTACATAGTAAACATTTAACGTTTGTACTAGTCGTTTGACAGAACCCTCACAGAGCCATAGATAAACATACAAACAAAATCACTAACAGAAACATAAACAGAAACAACAACGTTAACAACAACGCAAACAACAACGTAAACAACAACACAAAAATAAACAAAATCACAAACAGAAACATAAACAGAAACAACAACGTTAACAACAACGCAAACAGCAACGTAAACAACAACACAAAAACAAACAAAATCACAAACAGAAACATAAACAGAAACAACAACGTTAACAACAACGCAAACAGCAACGTAAACAGCATCACAAAAACAAACAAAATCACAAACAGAAACAGAAACAACAACGTTAACAACAACGTAAACAACAACACAAAAACAAACAAACACAAACACAAACATAAACAACAACGTAAACAACAACACAAAAACAAACAAAATCACAAACAGAAACATAAACAGAAAAAACAACGTAAACAACAACGTAAACAACAACACAAAAACAAATAAAACAAAACCAAAATAAAACATATACAAACAAATATAGAGTGAAACACATCGTTTGGCCAATAAAACCAACTCTTATAAGCAACCTGAAACCAACGGACAAACAAAAACATGGTACAAGCCACATCACAGAGCATCGATGGTTTAAGAAGCAGTGCAATTTTAGATTAATTACTTTGATTAACTCATTTATTTAAAGTGTTAATTAGTTCTTACGATCAGTCCTCAGTGTTTGTGCAACACTACATCTCTCACTTTGACCATATTTGTTCACAGCTACGATTCTGAATTCATATCGAGACTCAGCCTCCAACCCATCAATCACCTCAGCATGCGACTTCCCATGATTCCTCACGCTCTTTACTGATTCGGTTTTCCCAGGAATTTTCCAAAAAATATCGAAGTGATTGACACCTAGCGCATTTAAGGTGGCGGATGCATGCCACTTAACCAAGACTGTATCATGTCCAATAGGTTCAAGAGAGAACTCCAGCGGATCTCCTGGGACAGCGGACACTACGACTGCAAGAAACGCAGTACTTTAGGTGAAGCCAGGTTTATATTAGGTCACTGAAGGAGTTGGAATCGCTGGAGTGTATCGAGGAGCAACCAAAAAACCTAGATACTGAATGTACACAACACTGTACTCAGCAGCATGTACACAGCTTACTTTTGAAAGTGGGAGCGCGCGGTTCACCTAGGGAGATTTTTCATGATTTTGGAATGCCCTAAGGTCGTGCCTCCCCAAAATCGGCTAATCAAGTTTTTGCCTGTTCTACCTCTTTGCGAAATTGTAGCTACAGAGTAACAACTGCCAACGGGTAACGACTTAGAACAACCGGGTACACATTTGTGGGAATTTCATAGGAATAAAGAAAAGTATTTTTTCCTAGTAGAAGATATGTATTCGCAATGTGGTCAAAGTAACCCCCGCCAGATAGTATGTAGTTGCATTGATTTTGAAAATAATCGTAAGACTATTGATAAACAACTAACCTTGGGAATGGTTTCTCTTTTTGGAACAATAGAGTACCAGAATGATTAGCAGAATTAAGAACACGAAACATCCACCAGCAATGCCACCAATCATGGCAGCTTTGTTTCCTTTACTCTCACCAGGGTCAGGTGCTGAAAATGAAATATTGCACAGGATGACAAATACAAGTCAGAAAAACAACGCAAGTTAGAAGCAACACCAAGGAAAGTTGGGATCTATCGTTGTGTTCTTCTAAACCAATTCATCTTTCAGTAGCCTTTTTTTCGGAATTTGTATTCGTGAAGCCATTCTTCTGAAAAAAGCAGGTTTCGGAGGTCTCAAAACCATCTGCCATCAAAAGCAGAAGGTTTCCAAGACTTTCGAGAGATACTTGGATTGTTTACAGAAGTATCGGTTTGCACGGTATAGGTGAAGGTGAAGGTGAAACGGTGATTTAGCGCCAGTCGCTAGGATCGCAGTAGTAGGTTAACTAATCGAGACCTTGACCCTGGCTGGGCTCAAACCCTGACCAAACTGAGCTTCTGACATCACGAGTCAGCTGGATTACACCACAACGCCACAGCACCTTCTATAAAGTCTCGGATTTCTAGAATTCTTGTTTTTTAAGAAACTATCGATTCTGTTTTTGGTAGCTTTCTGTTTTCGAAATTCCGAAAGTTTGGGAGGTTCAAAAGAACACACCCTACACTGTTTATTGCATGCTGTATTTTCAGAAAGGCTTCATCCCCTCTCATAACAACCTTTGCAAACTAATGTGAAAGCTCACAACCTTTACTCGTTAAAGCAGGTCGGGGGGGGGGGGTTCGCAGCTATAGAGCTGATGTTGACCTGCAGCTTGTGCCCCCAGACTGATATTCTAGAACGAATACCCTAGGTACTCATTTACCGACCTCGGAAGGATGGACAGCTGCGTTGACTGTAGGCTTGTGGAAAGTGGTCCCGACGAAATTCCAACCCACGACCACCGATCGTGAGCCAAGCGTTGTGACATCTCGATCACGTCACCGCCAAGTGCACTGTGCTTGGCGGGCTGATATGCTTAATAAAGTACCCTAGATACGTCAAGCACGAGGTGGATATTATGCTGTGTCGTTGATGATGCTTTTAGATGGGAGAATTATAATATCCTATACTAAATTATCATTGCACGGACTCCTAGAAATAGCGATAGAGATATCTAGGACCCCGTGCAATGCAGTGAATCTATATTTTAGTATTCGTCACAGTTTGAGGCTCAAGTAATGCAATTCAACAGTGATACCCGCAACTTATGTAACAAGTCTATGTATAAACGCACCTTTTTGCCAGTTGCCTTTGCCGTCTTTGTCTCTTCTTGTCCAACACTGCCACTTTCTGCAACAACAGCAACACTTATTGTGTAATCTTTGCCATCTTCAAGATTAGTTATTTTGAACGGTGACGTAGTTGTCGTTGAAGTCTTTTCCCATGATGTAGCACCCGTCTGTTTATGACGAATACGATACTCTTTGATTCCACTACTGCTCTTGCAGACGGGGGCAGTCCAGGAAACTTCAAATTCGCCTTTGTCGGATTTGACTGCAAGAGACCGGACTGCTCCGGGTGTCGCTGGCAGAAGAAAATAATAAGATCATCAAATATGAATAGAAAAAACTGACGAATGGGAATTAAGAATCAACTTTCTGAAACCCTAGAGAGTCTTCCAGTTGTAAGAACTTCAGGATGGCGAACAAGAGCGGAATCATCTCTGGACATACTAAAAGTCTTTCCGTCTGACACTCCGCAAAGTGTATAAATGTCAGAAACAGACCGAAACAATTGACAAAGGCGGAATATAAACCAAGATTGAAATGCACGACTAGTATTGTGTTTTGAACACCAATCAGTTCATGGGACACAGCGGGAAGACGAATGAAATTAGTTGGATGGACTCTTTCTGTCGATGCAGATCGAAATGCACCAACCAGACAAGTGAAGCTGGATCGCCTATCAGATCGCTGAATAAAGCGGGAAGAACACTTTAACTAGTTGTGGGGTCTAAGTGGGAAGGAACTCCTTCATTCTAAAGCAGGCTGTTTGGTTTAGATGTGGACACATTCCGAAACCCCTGAAAGATACGAAAATCTCGCTGTGCTAATTTATATTTTGAAAACCGAGTCAACCGAGAAAATGCAATATCTTAGGCCTCAGTTACACTATCCCAGCGTGATATCGTTGCGTTTTGATTTTCGTGCCGTCATAAGATTTTGCCAAGCAGTTACACGAGCGCAGCGCCATGATTTCTGTCAATGAAATACTGAAATACCTCACTACATTCGGTCCGTACGTTATGCTTCGGTCCGAATATTTTCCAGCACTGACCTCACAATCGATCAATAACCGCATAGTTCAAAGCAAGGAAATTTCTACCAACCTGGCTTATAAACAAGTCTTGCAATATCCATCTTCTTTAGTAGGTTTGATACAACGCAGAGGTAAAGACCAAATTGATTTGCAGCTAAACTTGGAATTACATGAACAACTAAACTTTTTCCAGATGCTAACACATTATCACCAAACTTGAGTTGAACATCAGGGGTAGGAATTCCATTTGTGATGCAAGTTAAATTGACTGACTGAGTCTCACATTTTGTGAACGTTACGTTGTTTGCTGAACCCACCATTTCTGGACCATCTGATAAAGGAAGAAAAACATTCATTAGGAGTGAGGGTCAGGGTTAGGGTTTTGGTACACTCTTTTTTTCATAAGAATACTATAAATTTTGCCCAGCCTCAATAGCTCAATATTCTTAAGAAATCTCCGTTTTGAGCCTGAATATATTCTTAGAGTATTTTTATTTTTTCAAACTTGATATGGTTTCAGGGGAACATAGTTAAAAGAAAAATTATCTCATTACGACGAAATGGTCGAGCTAAAGAAAAACTATTATAACATTAAGAATGTTGTTAACAATCATGAAGTTTCGTTTTAACATTGCAAAACAGGCAACTGCTGAAAAGTGAGCCACAAATATGCGAGCTGAGGCTGAGCATATTCTTATTCTTAAAAATTGGATGATTCTGAGCCAATATATTCTTATAAACAATATTCTTATAAAAAAGAGTTAGCATTATTTCTATTCACAGGATTCAATGATATATACGTCCCACTAAAGGAATCTGAACTGACTGAACTTTTCCATGTTATGCTTGGCTTTGGGTTTCCATATTTCACTGAACAATTCATCATAACGTTATCAGATTCATTCACAGTGTGTGAATGAGTGTTTGGAGTTATCACTACGCCACTTGGAGGAACTAAAAAAGAAAATCATCATCGAAATCATGATCACCATCATCATGATCATGATCATGATCATCATCATCATTATTATCATCATCATCAAAATTAACATCATTATCATTATCATTATCAACATCATGACCAGTATCACCATCATCATCATCATCATCATCATCATCATCGTCATCATCATCATCATCATCACCAGCAGCAGCATCATCATCATCATCATCATCATAATCATTATCATCAACATCATCATCAACATCATCAGCACAATCATCTTAATCTTTGTCTCTAATCATCATCGTAATCATCATCGTAATCATCATCGTAATCATCATCATCATCATCATCATCATCATCATCATCATCATCATCATCATCGTCATCATCATCACCAGCAGCATCATCATCATCATCATAATCATCATAATCATTATCATCAACATCATCATCAACATCATCAGCACAATCATCTTAATCTTTGTCTCTAATCATCATCGTAATCATCATCGTAATCATCATCGTAATCATCATCATCATCATCATCATCATCATCATCATCATCATCATCATCATCACCATCATCATGGTAATCATCATCATCATTATCATCATCATCATCATCATTATTATCATCATCATCATCAAAAATAAAATCATTATCATTATCAATATCAATATCATCATCAGCATCAGCATCATCATCATCATCATTATTATTATCATCATCAGAATTAACATCATTATCATTATCAATATCAATATCATCACCAGTATCACCATAATCATCATCATCATCAGCATCAGCATCATCATCATCATCATCATTATTATTATCATCATCATCAGAATTAACATCATTATCATTATCAACATCATCATCATTATCATCATCATCATCATCATCATCATCATCATCATCATCATCATCAATATCATCATAATCATAATCAATATCATCAACATCATCACCATCATCACTACCATAATCAGCGCAATCATCTTTATCTTTGTCTTTATAATCACCATCATAATCATCATCGTAATCATCATCGTAATCATCATCATCATCATCATCATCATCATTATCATCATCATCATAAACCAACATAAAAAAACAAATAATTTCATACCAAGAACATTAAATTCAAGCATCTGCATGGTTCCATTTCCAAGAGAATTCTTTGGCATACATTTGTACATTGTTTTGTAAGTTGAAAGATCGGTTTGAATGTTTGCAATAAATAAAACTCCAGTTGATTTAGAATTAGGACTTGAAACCATCTTTGTGACTCCACCAATTGTTTCATAGAACATATACTCTGCAGCAGGGACTGCTAACGAAGTGCATCGAAGAGTTATAGAGCTTCCATTTTGAACTGTCAATGATGAATCCGTAGTCAAGTTTGAATTTTCTGGTGCGACTACAAAGAAAGATAGCAATAAACATGAAAAATACGGATAAAAATCACAGACATTTTCTGTAATTGCAAATAGCAGATTTTCTACAAGTTGCATATCATAATTCCCTGGACTATCAAATCAGAAAGCTGATGATAATTGAAGAACTCGATAGAATTCCTGATAAACTCTAGGCCCAAGTCTCTCATTTCATTTGCCTTGCATTCATCACTGCAATGCGTATATTGTCTTGAATGGCAAACACTAGGATAGATTTTCCCCTCAACTTTCATGCCCCAGATACAACTGGACGTGAGACCTCACTTTCTCAAACTCTCATGCTCCAGTTGTTACCATGATCCAACTTTCTTCAACCTTCATTCCCCAGATAATACTGGGAGTTAGACCCCAATTTCTCCAAGTTTTATACCCCAGATACAACTGGAAGTGAGACCCCAATTTCCCTAACTGTTATGCCACTATGGTTATGCCCACGACATTAATAGGAGTGAGATCCAATTTGCTGCAACTTTCATGCCCCAGTTTTAACCCCAATTCTTAGCCCTCTTTGACTAGCATCTACCTTTAGTTGTATAAAGTAAAGTTACTTACACTGAACAGTCAAAGTGACTGATTTGGTCACAGGTGAACCAGTGACACCATTATCAGCTTTGCAGATGTATTGCCCAGAATTGTGTCTTGTAACAGAAAACAATGTCAGTGCTCCATTAGAATGAGATAACTGTGTATTTGATGCATCTATCCAAGTAACATTAGCAGGGGGGTTAGCAGCAGTTACAGTACATGTAAACGATGCGTTTTCGCCCTTGTTTACGGTGACATTTCCAGATACAGACAACTGTGGTGGAACTGTTGAGAAAATATAACTTTAAAATAAATCCATGATAATAAGAACATTATTCATGACACCCATGAAAAAATTCTAAGAACAGAGGAGGTTTTTCCGCAAAATTTTATGACCAGACTTCTGTGCTTTGCAAAAATAAAGCGTTAGGGTTTAACGAATTACGCTACTATTAGATGCCTGCCATCAAGAACACTACGCTAGGCATAGGATCCCATTCAGTCTCGCTTCAGTCTTACTCATCATCGAAAAAAAATAACCCAGTCAATTAACTTATTGACTACCAAGCTAACTAATTATCCAACTAGCTAACTACGTAACTAACTGGCAAAAAATAACTAACTAACTAACTAACTTAACAATAAAATAACATAATTGCTCGCATATTAACTCGCCAACTAACTAAATAATTAACTAATTTACTAACAAATAAACGAACTAACGAACTAACTACTAAATTAGATAACTAACTAACAAACTAACTAACTAATTATCTAACTAACTAACTAACTAACTAACTAACTAACTAACTAACTAACTAACTAACTAACTAACTAACTAACTAAATAATTTAACTAATTAATTAACTAACAAACCAACTAACTAACTAACTAACTGAATAACCAAAAAACTTACTAACTAATTAACCAACCAACCAACCAACTAACGAACAAACTAAATAGCTAACTAACTAACTGACTAACTAACTAACTAACTAGCTAACAAACTAACCAGCCAAGTAACTACAAACTTACTAAGTGGCTAACTAATTCACTCTGTAATTTACTAACTAACTAACGAAAGAACGAACAAACTAACTTACTTACTAACTAACCTACAAACTAATTAACTAACTTACTTATTTATTAACTAACTAATCAACTAGAGAAGCCGTTTGATTATCTTGAACTTTGAAGGGCAAATTTTGCAGTCATTAAACGTTGAACTGGACTGAATGCCGATCACTCAAATATAAAAAATTAGATTTGATGACGCACCTTGAATATCAAGCTCTACACTTGCAGCTGGTCCACTTCCAAGCATATTGAAAGCCATACATTTATAAGTGACTTTATATCCACCTACACTGACGTAATCGATTGAACTGATTGTTAGTTTATCAGAACCATCATGTGATATCTCAGTTTCATTCGAGTCAGTCACCCTGTAGAATTTATAGCTTGCTGCTGGTCTTGCAGATGATGTGCATGAAAGAGTAACGCTGCCACCATTTAGAGGTTTTACAGGTTTTGATGCTAGAGTCACGCTGACTGGTTTGTCTGTTGAATAAAAAACGTCACGAATGTAATGACTGAGTATCAAATTGAATTGTAATTGTCTTGAATGGGAAACTGGAGATCTGAGCCTTGTTTCGGAAAATTCGGGTGCTCAAATGGCTGGCGGCCAAAAGCATATTGATCTATTACGCTTAATTCGCCCAGCTTATTTAAGGCAACTATCAGACCCCCTTTCAGATTTGGAGAATATGCGGCTCACTGAATGGGTGGCAGCCTAAGGGCAGGGGGATGGTGTAATGATCGATTATCAAATTGAATTGTAATTGAACTGTATTAAGGATTGTTATGATTATCATTAGTGCTGTAATCTGCATTTTGTAATTAATTATATTGATTAATTGTTAACTGTATGCTAACCATGAGTTGCTTTAGACCCTGGCCAAACGATCAAACATTGTTTGTAAAACATTTGAAATTTCTGACCACGCAATGTTTGAGTGTTTGGCCACGTCACAAAACATTACTGGACAAAAGCAGAATTTCTTTATTGATGCTAAAGTATCTCTTGCTTGATGAAAGCAACAAATGTTTGAAGAACAATGTTTTACAACATGACCAAACGGTAAAACATCTTGCTTGACATGCAAACTTCAAATGTTTGACAAACAATGTTTGATCGTTTGGCCAAGGACTTAGAATCCTTTTTGTTTACTGCTATATCAATAACGCAAATTCTTTGTACTTACAATTTACAAACAGTTCTGCAAATTCAGTCACAGGTGAACCAACTCCATTATCTGCTTTGCATGAATAATTGCCACCGGACCCCCTGGTTACATTTGTAATTTGCGCTGTGCCATTGTCAAGTGCAATATCATTGCTTGACGGATCAATTGCTGTTACATTTGCAGGGGGGTTGGCAGCTGTTACTACACACTGTAATGTTGTATCATCACTTTCGTTAACTGTATTTGGTGTCAATGCAGCGGTTACTGTTGGTGGCACTAAAACAGGAAGAAATCGTTATTTAAAAATAATGTCAATGAAAATGATAGTTTCAAGTCTACCTTGTTCAATCAGGTAGGGACAATACTGCCTTTTAAACAAACAAACGGTATGAAATTACCTTGGATATTCAGTGTGACACTCTGTGACGGTCCTTGTCCTAACATATTATATGGTACACATTTATACGTGACATCATAAGAACCAGGAAGGAAATTGATACTTGAAATCGTCAATACACCAGATGTTTCTGACGAGGCACTTGATACCTCCGTCTCACTATCATTCGTGACTTGATAGAATTTGTACATGGCACTTGGTACAGAATCTGCGGTGCAGTTGATCATTACTTGGGAATTCTGAACAGGCTTTAGAGTTGCAGTTGTAAATGCAGTTGAGATAGGCTGGTCTAGAAAATAGAGTTATCGTTTAAAAACGTATTCGTCAAAGATGTTACACATCTAAGTATTTTCGTGGCGGCATACACGCTTCTTTTTATAGAGAACAACTTTATAAGGAACCTACATGTAGAGGGCCCGAAAATTTAAATAACTTATACTACTAAAGAGAAAATCATTAAGGAACTTTTCACTTGCTTTTATCGCTGCAAATAATCAAGAATTAGAAAGCCGGTTCCATTCATTTGCAGTCGAAAATCACATAAATTGTACGTTAAGCATGTATCAGATGTTTCCTTGAGTAGTCTCGAGCTTCGCTCGCATGCAAGTGTCTCTCTTTTATTGTTAAGACCACTGTATGTGCAGTTGAAATTAAGGAACTATTAAGGAACTTTTTGACCTACAATTGCCTCAAAAGAGGTCCAAAAATAAGGAACTTTAAGAACTAGGCCATGAGGTATGTTCCTTATAAAAAAGCGTGTATACACACCACTTTTCATAGCAAAAGCAAAATCTTTTTTCTCGTTGGCGCGTAAAAAAGGGTTTCTTCCAGGGGATTCGTGCCGTGAACACAGCTCACGATTTTTGCTTGATAAATTGGTGTGTTTGTACCGTATTATTTAGTTTATTATGGTCATGGAGAAAAGAAATTGTGCCGTGAACAATTAATTTTGCCGTGGCAGTTGTGGGCCAACTGCAACGCTTAGATTGCTGAAAATTAAACAACAAGAGCAATGTAATGAACTGTGCATTGTAGTGCAATGAATCGTGTGCTTACTGCTTAGTTGGAGTCGCAACAGCTTAGAATTTTCAATGGCAAGTTACTTCATGGTAATGTCGCAAAACAAAGACCTTCAAAATACTTAGATTTAGATCAAGTTTGTAAACCAATGTGTTCGTCAAAAGGACAGAGTGGTTCCTCTTTAACTTGTATTAAACTTGTATTTTGTTCACCAATATCTGACAAAACTTAGTGAACATTATTGGGATGGTTGTCGCCTCTCCTCCTTCAACCAACTGTCTGCCACCACTTCACTTTTCTGATTGGTGCAATTCGCTCCACATCTGGGTTTTCAATTATTTATGCCTGTTTCTGACGTTTATAGTCCGAAAACTTTTAAGTACGTCTTTATGTGCTCGATTTGTAACAAAAAATTTGAATAACTTACAGTTCACGGTAAGAACGGCTTCAGAGGTATCATTCGTGTAACCATTGTCTGCAGTACATGTATACGTTCCAGCATTACTCTTCGTAACGGATGTCAGCTCAAGAGTGCTTCCATGAGATGCAAACGAATTGTCTCCTTTCTTGGTCCATTTGACGCTTGCTTCCGGGCATCCAGTCGCAAAACATTGCATCGTCACATTTGATGTTTCATTCACAGTCATTGAACTGAGTTTTGGAGAGATCATTACAGGGGCTGAAAATAACAAGAAAGTAATCAGTAAGCAAGTCAAATTTAATTGGAGAAGTCCTGAAAAGCACAGCTACTTATGTCTAATGATATAATTCCTTCTCAACATGCAAAGGCAGCTTAAAGGGGCTTCGTCACAGGTACCTAGGCTATTAGTACAGGCAATACCAGTTTTTGAATAGACGAAGTCCCCTGTCAACTGTAAATTCAAAAGAGATGTTCTTCGTAGAATTGAGTGTTTAGTGGCTTGGATGACTCCCCACACAAAACTATTCAAAAATTGGATTAGCAATCTTGAAACACAACAGGATACAGCTATGTAATTGAAACGAGGTTTTCTCTAGATGATTTTTAGAAAAGTAGCTTAAAAGTTCGCAGATGCAAAGGATTGAGACGAATTGAAGCTTAAATATGAAGGCTTTTGGAAAAGATTTATTTGGATTTTCATGAAAAAACAAGCCTCTTTTTCTATTTGTACTTATGTACTTATGTATGTATTTATACTGTGCTCGTTTGGTTAGGATCCGTCAGGGTCTAGTGTGAAGATATGGACCTGATCCAAATGAGCACGTTTTCTTTATCCGCTGCACTCTGGAATGAATAACGGAGCCAAACTTGGAGCGGATAGGCGTATTCTTTTGTGCATGGAAGGCCAGGGGCGGATCCAGAGGGGTGCAAAGGGTGCAGATGCACCAGTCAGATTTGGCTGGCAAAAATAATAATAAATATACTTTTACGGTTTATTTTTACTTTTTCGGTTAACTTTCACGGAATATTAGATTTGGGCCCTGGGAATTCGTGTTCTTCAGTCGAAACGGAAACGAGAATAATATTTCATTGTGACACTCGTCCTCCCCTTTGATTGTCGTCATTATTAAATTGCGGAACAGAATTTTGAGTTCTCTTCCAATGAAATAGCTAGATTGTAATTGATCCTGAATTGCACCAGTGGTCTGTAATTTACGGTTGTCAATTGCCCAGCAAGCCAATCAGAAGCCTCAAAAGTGCTCCACTGACGTCAGATTTGCACCACTCAGGAAGCATTAACCAATCAGAAGCCGTATCTGGTGGTGCAGATTGAACTTTCAGGGGGTAATTCAGGGTGTAAGAACAAAATCAGAATCAAGAAATAATAGAGAAACTGCCGATCATTCAACTCAACTGAATTGTTGTACGATTTCAAAATGGCGAACACGAAGCCACTGCTTTGGGCTTTTGCAGTTGAGTTGTATAATTCAAAGTTAATCAATGACAACGGTTAAAAAATCTCGAGGCTTAAAGAAATGAAGGATGTATTTTTGAGAGAACTTGATGTCAGATGCAGAAGTCAAGAAGAGTCGATAAATGTAAATAGAGTAAAAAAATGTAAATACATTAGGTTAGTGGCCTAAATCGGTGTGAATTTTCGGAGCTGCAACTGCCAAAAGAGCAAAGACTAGGCAGAAGAGCTGGAAGTAAACAGAGGTCTCTTGTTTTTATAAGTTCGTAATTTATAATTTGTTATTTGTTTTTATAAACTTGAAATTTTTCTATTAGAAACGGGAAAAAGTCGTATAAGACGTCCAAAAATTCACACCTTTTGATGTTTCACTGCCTTAATAATTTTAAGATAACGTGTAAAACATAAGATCATAAAGACTTTAGTTCGTAGTTTTGATTAAATGTCTGTTCAAGTTACTGCAATTAGTTATTGTCTTGTTATATTATTAGTTTATTACAAAACTATGTTTTGAATCGCCGGAATTTATCGTGTTTTTTCTTCTATAATAACCTAAATTTTGGTGTCATTTCTATAGTAACTGTGTTTAAGGCATTATTCCTATTATTTGCCGTGGGTGAAAAATTTTAGACCCTCAATTCATGCACCACCCAAATTTTTGGCTGGATCCGCCCCTGTTTTGTTTGATGGTATATCTATCTATAAATACTTTATTGATAATTCATAATAAAGATAAATTAATATTATCATTTAGAAAACATTAATAAGTAAATAATAGAAAAATCCTTAACTAACCTGTGACAGCAACACTTTTCGTTGCATTATTTGACGCCCCGACGGTATTAGATGCTGAGCATTTATAGATGCCAGTGAACTGCTTGCACTTGGTTGCATTCACCATTATCATACCATTTGTAGAATTGCCAAGGAAGGTATCATTCAGATAGAAATGGTATTCATTGACTGCTGGTTTTGCTGTTGCACTGCAAGTGAGTGTCATCATTTCACCCTGTTTTGGATTCTCTGGTGAAACTGTGAGGGCCACATTCTTTGGCAAGTCTGTAAAAGATAAGAATAATTAGACAAGGTTTCTATCTTACAAAGTAAAGTAACATTACCGGATTGGCATGGGTGGTACCATTTTCTACAAGTCTTCCAGTCTGTTTGTCTGCTATGTCTGTCTGTCTGTCTGCTACGGCTGTCCATTTGCCTAATGTTTGTCCATCTGCCTGTGGCAGTCATTCAGTCAGTCAGTCAATCAGTCAGTCAGTCAGTCAGTCAGTCAGTCAGTCAGTCAGTCAGTCAGTCAGTCAGTCAGTCAGTCAGTCAGTCAGCCAGTCAGTCTGCCTCGGTCTGTATGTCAGTCTGTTTGTCTGTTATGACAGTTGGAAACAGTTATAAAATGAACAGTTTCCAGAATATCTAAAAAAGGAAATCAACATGTGTCAAAATTGCTAGTTATTGCTGAATATGGAAATACTCACACAAGACGTTTAAGGTAGTTTGGCTTGTAATACTTTGTCCATACACAGGCATTCCCATGCAAGTAACTTTCTTTCCATTCATTGTCATATCAACATTCAAAATCTCCAACATTCCAATAACTGATGTATAATAGCCATTTGTGACTGATGAAGTACTTTGTGTAGCAGTGATGTTTGAACTGTCATATGACCACATGATGCTTGAAGCTGGTCTGCTTGTGACGTTGCATTTCAAAGTTGTGTTTTGTCCTTCGATTATGTCTGAGTTTGACGCCAATGAATTTAAACCAAACACAGGCTGAGCTGTAAAATAAAATGGGTAAATTATAGATCGATAATATTTATCACTTACTTATAGGCTACAGACTTTGAGTTATATGTACTTCAATGCATGAGACTAAGGTCTTTGCCAAACGAAGAAACATTATTTTCAAACATTTGCTCATCAACAATGTTTGAACGTTTGGCCACGACACGAAAAATTACTTGAGAAGCATTAAATGGGTAAAATTTTCCAGGTTATGCTTCCGAAAAAGTTCAAAAACATGTCTTCCTTGATGCAAGCAAAATTGTTTGACCAGCATTGTTTCGCAACGTGGCCAAACGGTAAAACATTTTGCTTGACAAGCGAATTTCAATCGTTTGAGCAACAATGGTTGATCATTTGGCCAGTGCCCTACGGACTTTAAGCAAGACCTCTAGAAATTTAAAAACATATAATATGAAATACAAACAACAAAACCATAAAAAATTCAGGGTTGTTAACGCTATTCATACCCTTAAGATCTTTTTAAGTATAGGAGATAAGACAGTATAGTTTACTATCAACAATAGACAAACAGAGTGGGCCTATAGCCAAATACTTGACTTTATAGTTTTACAGATAAATAGATAACAAACTTTTTAAACATAAATAAACCCTTGATTTTATTCTCTTAAAATTACTTCTCAGTCAACTGAAAATATAACCTTTAGTGCAACAGTGCAGTATACAGAAATGCCCTTTCTGGGTTTACCAATCAGAGCACAAGGTAAGTTAAACTGGTTCATTTAAACTGGTTAAACTGGTAGTGTGAATGCGAAATTACAAATTTTGACTTGATGACGACTCATAAAAAGTTAAGTCACAAACGATAGGCATACCTATACAAGACTATGTATGACACAAGATGATTACATGCAAAACAAAGGAAGTAATATTGCAATATATTTTCTACAACTTACCATAGACAGCGGTGATATTGGGATTGTTACTATAGACACTTTTAGTTGTTCTAGATGCGGAATCATAATATTGGTATTCACATATATAATTTGTCCCTTCTTCTTCAAATTGAACTTTTGATATTGTCATCGTCATTGCGCTTGGAAATGTTATTCTTCCAGTGTATGCAGCTGGGAAGCTTGAGCTAACCAGCTTCAATTTTCTTTCAAATCGATTATACTCAGTAAACGATGTATGACTACTTTCTGTACCAAATCCACATTTAAGTGAAACAAAGTTTGACGAAGCATCGTACACGAATTCGACTGACAAGTTGAAGCTGCCACCAACTTCAACGGCAGTGGGTGAGAGTGTGACGTTCCCTAATGTACTTTGTGAGGAAACTGGAAGAAAAAAATATGTTTAAAAGGTTACAAAATGTTATTAAAGTTACAGGCTAAAGGTTATAACCAAACGTTGTAATAAAATAATATCAAAACTCAATTCAATGCTCTATTTTCTCGTCCTATTTTGCTATCATCAATACTAACAAATTTCTCTTGGAAACAGAACCGAACCTTCAGCGTTTTCAGCACTAAGCCATAATCCCAAATGTCATTCTAAGAAACTGTTAGGATCTCTGATCATATTAAGCCCCTTTGGAAAAAATAATGTGTATATGCCAAAATAATTCTTGCTTGCTTTAGAGGTAACGTAATTACGAGTCGAGAGCGAAAGCGAATGACAGGTGTAGCGTATGAAGATGCTGTGGCGTCGTCGCTCGTGGTGTCAGAAGCTCAGCGACGTTGGGGTTCGAGGTCGATACCAAGTTACGGTAGCGTCACAACCAGGGTCGAGGTTTAGAACAGTCAAGAAGAATAGTCTTCCTCAACCATGTTTTATCGAGATGCTACAGGACAAACAGTAGGTTCCTTGATGGATAGGGTGACCCGTCCAATAAATTTCTCCACTGGTTCTTTAGATTTTGAGAGCTGAAAATTTCTCAAAAGTTTATAAGACATCCAAACGGTCGAAATCCGGGCGAAATCGTGGAATAATTGGTCTAACTGTAATGTTACTTAATGGGCAGTTTTGTGCCTTTGTCCTTGGAAATCGCTGGCAAAATAAATTGATGAAAAAAAAACTTGGAAATTGATAGAATCTGTAGCTGAGTGAGGGTCGGTTAAGAGTTCTAGGGAACATGGGAACATGCAAATATATCCAGGGAACAAAGGCACATCGGGAAACATTAGGAAATTTGACTATCAATCTGAAAAATAATCCTACAAAACTCCCGGGAATAAGGGGATTTTCTCAAGGAAACAAGGGGACCTGTACCCCCTAAATGATCTTCGGAATGCGCAGACACGATAAAAAATTTAACTAAATTTTTTCGCTACTGAATTAAATTAACAATTTTGTCTATCTGAGCTCGTTTTTTAGTTCCTTACGGAGTCAATCTTGTAACAAAACACGTGCATGATAAATGCATGAAGCTAACTATAGAAAATATAGATGCAGAGAAAAAGTTTGCAAAATCTGTAATTACCAGAGTATACTGCTAGAGCCAGAAACAGCGTGATGTAAATTGAATACGCCATTGGAAAATTCTGTTTTCACTCAAACAGATCCTGTAAAAGCAACAATTTCAAAAATCAAAATTGTAAAATAAGACTATGACAAGACAATAGTAATAAAGCAAATTAAACCAGTTTAGTAATATGAAGACGGATATCCAATAAACTTTGCTGACCACAAAAGTTTCTGTGGGTCAGCTTTGTGGGCTGTTATTCTAAACTGAGGTTGTTGCATAAATTGCCTATGCCTTCTATTCTTCTCGGGGTACCTAATAGTTCCCATTCCACTCACCCAGTGGCGTAGCCGACGGTGGTCACCTTTAGGGCGTACCACTAAGAGCTACCGCTCACTAGGGCCCCCAACATTGAAAAAACGTCATCATGAAATGACCATTTTTGATGAAAAAAGGCAAGTTTTCTTATATTTGAAGTTTCTCACAAGTGAGTCAGTCAAGGATATTGCAAAATTTATGCTGGAGCACAGGAGGCCCAATCACATAAATATCATGAATGATGTACCTATCCTTTTGTGTTGTTTTCTGCCTAAAACGTCCATTCACCCTCTCTATCTCCCTGTGTTTATAAACTATTTGTTTGCAGATTGTCTTTCGACAAGCTAAACTCGGTGGGGGATACTTCGAGGGGTAGGTACTTCAATTTTGATCAGTTGGACGAGGAGCATTTCTCTCTTCAAAAAGCGTACGAGATTTTCAGGGATTTTCAAGGGATATCCACGAAAACAATAGAATTTCTATTCTAGCAAATGTGTACAGGATTTCTAACGAATTGCCCCTCCCCCTCCAACAGTTGGGTACGTACGCCAGTTTTGGAGTAATTTTTGTACTTGAAGTAATAGAAGTGAGAGATACTTCTGCTTGTATATACTGGTATTGTAGTGCTTGGATTGGATGCTAGTAAGTGCCGAAAATTCTAGTTCTATTTCGTCATTAGCCTACGTCATTACGTAGTTGTACGAAAGAGAGCGCAGCGCAGGAGCCAACCAGTTGCGAATGGAAAGCTCTTGGTGCCGACCAGACCACGTTTTCTGAAGCGCAAAACGTTCTCTAGCATGGGTACAGTATTGCGTGCGCTATTTTCGAACGGTAATTTTCGTATGTTTTCGGCAAAAAGCGATCACTACGTCACAAACAAAGTACCGATTTTGTGGTTCTTTATCGCACAGTTGCGAACGATTCAAAAGCCATTGAAGGCACCGACAGCAATCAAATTTACAATATACATTGTACAAGAACAATACGTTCTGATAATGAAGAACCTGTACCGGAAAGACGGGGGGTATGCGTAGGCCACATAAAATATACGTTGGTGGAATGTTGTTGAATGGTCGAATGGTGAATAAATGACCAATCAGGCTGAGTCATGCTAGGGATATATTTTTCATCGTTTATTATTTTCATTTCAATTGTTTATTCAGTCTTGGAAAGGGCTTCCTTGTTTGAAAAAAAATAACAGCTTCGCACTTTAAATTTCTTTATATTCAAGGCATTGAAAGACAAAATAAGGAATTTGTATTCCGTGTGAATTTGAAGTAAATTTGTGGTATAGTATAGACTTGACTTAAAACAGTTGTTTCAGTAAAATCGTTTTTACAATAACAAACTTGGAGAAACTGTTAATGTCAAAGCAAAATAAACTTGAAAAATCAACAGGAAATAAGCAAAACGAATGGAATGTAAATAAAATCAATAATCCAAACAAATTTCTCAAATCAATATATTTTTCATGTAAATAAATGCACACAGATTGTTTACAAAGGCAGTTCTTTGATAGTACAGTACTGCATGAATACAAGACTTACAAGTGCATTACAGTAAGGAGAAACAAATACTTTCTGCACTGCCTATTGAAAAACGTTGATGGAATTGCTAGAGCCTTCCCTTAAGGGTTGTGCCAAAAGAAGGTGGTTTGAGGGACTTGGACACACCCCTTATTTGAGAGCTCTGTCAGCAAAACCGTACTTTGACAGTAAAATTTCAAATGATTTGCTCTTTTGGACTGGGGATGTGAAGTAGATTCAATTTAGCTGGGGGGTTATCTGGTCCTGAATTTTGTGCTCAAATACAGCTGTTTTGGAATGATTTCACCAAGGGGCATACAAAACTCATTGGAATCTTGTACATCCTTTGCTTTGATTGCTATTGTTTTCAAAGAAATCCTTTGGAAATCCTTTTGTTTCAATCAGAATCCCATACACATTTTCAGGAGTGAAATGCCCCTCAAATTTTACTGTTATGGAGCAGCAGCCTTCTCAGCCCTCATCCTCCAATGCCTATGTTTTCTTCCCTTGCACCACACACTGCACCCTGATCAGACAAATCTAGCAATGACAGGTATTTGGGGTAAATCATGAATCAACACCTGACTATTGTCTAAATATTTCCTATTTAACCTGAGTTTTCATTCATTCAACAAATACGTTAATTGAACTCTGCAGCTGTCCTTCCACAATATTATCCTTCTCGTCTCAGGTGAATCAACAATACAGAATGTGCTGAATCTTCAAGTTAAATAGCAAAACAAATAAGATGCAGTGTTTCCTTTGTAAGGGGAAATGTATGGCATTCCTCACAAATTTTGTATGTTCTTGAGTCTGAATACTCAAAAGTACTTTAAATTTCCTGATTGCAAAGTTATTACTTAATTAAGAAGTTTCGTTCAAGGTCTGAATTTTTGTGCAATAGTCTTTTTTTAGAGAGATTTAGTGAATGGATGACACGATTTAATCATTAGATACAGTATCATGTTTGGCTGATCAATGCCAAAATCGTAAAAAGCGCTTGTCCTAGCACTTGTATTCTTATTTTATCATAGTCAATATGATTTTATGAGCTTTCAAGGCTCCGGATTCTTTTAAGGCTTTGACAATGAAAATGAAGTAGGTGGAACTTTGTCTGAGCCCTTGTAAAATTACAACATTTCCCCCTTGTGATATGTGATGTGACCCCCTTAAACTACCACTTCTAGAACATTCTTTCTCAAAAATGAAATGACACTCTTTTAGGAGGGGGGCTTTGGGGGTATCAAAACCCAAAAAAAATTTACTGTTTCAAGAATTTTACAATTTGAGGTTTGAAACCCAAAAACCCGTACATGTTTACTACAAAACCCAAAACCCGAGCTAGAAAAATGTTGCCCATCAATTATACTTGACCCAAAAACCTGCACGATTTTTTGGAAAAACCCAAAAACCCCAGTGCAAAATTGGCTAACTCCGCAACCTGTGAAATCCCAAAGCCCCCCTCTTTTAGTATTTCTAACTTTCAGTTTCTCTATTCCATGTCACTCTTAGTATTTTCTTCTCCCATATAGTGCTCAACAAAGAGTTTTTTAGTTTCTGTTTTACAATCAATAATACAAGGAAGTCATTTCTAAGGAATTCTATAATCTCAGTATCTTAGATGCCATGGAAACTGTCACTCAAGCTATCATTTTCTCAGTGACATCATAGACCAAACCAGACAGCACAGCACAGCCAAATTTTCCAAGTATAAGAAAGGCCTCTAATTCGGTCTGACAAGTTTATCAAAATCTCTACCTATTTCAACCCTCAAATCATGTTTTTATCACGTAAACTTCAGAGTCACTCGCGCAAAGGAACTGAACTGTTTGAATATTTAATCCCGAACTTTTAGCCGTAGCATGAATAATAATGCGTATCCTAATAAAACACCTTTGAGAAGATTTTCTGGGAAATTAACAGATTACATAGAAACAGCGAAAACATGCCGAGGAAAGTGGAAGGCAACAAGTTTTTGGATTATTCATCAAGTGGGTTGCTACCCGGAAACGAATCCATGTGGCGAGGAAATCTTGTTCAGATAATTTAGCTAAATTATTTGGGCTTTGAAACTTTGAAGACCAAATATAAGGAGAAATATCCGTTATTTTGATTGAAATTTATCAGAGTTAGGTTATTGTTTTGCAGAAAATGAGCTATACAGGTACCATGAAAACCTGCTATCAATCTATCTGGTAGTCTGTCACTCACTCTCTTTCTGTCTGTGTGAGATTTGCTAGCCTTCCTCCTTTCTAAAACGAAAGAAAACTCTTGATAATATTGATAAGTAACTCACCAATATCTATCTTTTCGAAAAGCGAAGCTTCCTTCTTCGGTAGAAACGCAAAACAGGCTGTTTTTCCAGACTTTCTCTGCCAGTAAACGATGAAATTCGAGTCGTTATTTTCCAAGTTGAACCGCAAAATATTAACGATTTCGGACAATAATAAATTCTGAATCTTTCTCTCAAAGTGAAATCTCTGATACTGATATACGCTGCTGTAAAGATGGTAATATATTTAATTCAGCTACTACGCTATGGTTTAGTCATCTTCTCTCTTTTTCAAAGGCAAGCAGAGCAAAGTAAAACGTGAAATGTGGCCTACTCTTTCAGCTTCCCTGTTTCTTTCAACTCCTGCGAAGCGACCGGGCTGACGTTCATCACTTCAAACAATATGCGCCTGCGCACAATATCAGGAAATAATTATCAAATAGCATCGTCATCCCCCCTGGATCAAAAGGGGTGGGTTAGCTTTTAGCTCAGTACTGTAACCTTAATTACTTTGTTACAAAGTTGGAATTTTGAAAGAAAGCCATTATGTCTACATCTAATGGCAATTTATTAGATTTTCAATGAAATATACCCTTCCATTCCTATCTTTATTACCTAGTGTTATGTTGTCAAAACCAATAAGATTTTGGTGCTAATATCCTGTGAAACTCTACAATAGTTATACGAGATAATAATATATAAGAAAATAATAATAATTATATATAAATAAGAAAAAATCAACATCAAATATCATCTCAATCAATTAAAAATATTCACCATCGTGTGTGCTTAGTCACTCTTTATTTTCCTAAAACTCCATGCGTATTGCATGCTACAAGTCATTATTGATGAAATGAAATGAAAGGTATTATGGGTCAAATGCGCTAACAGATTTTGAAAGACTGGCAATTTCTTTTGTACAGAACATGTGGAATGCCCGAGGATTATTAAGCAAAAGCCACAATTGCCATTATCTGACTTGCTTTCTATGTCTGCTTTTAGTTTTAGAGGGTAGGTACAGATACCTGATCTGTCACATACTCGCCAATTTAAAATTAGTATTAGTAATTCTTAAATTGTAGCTTGTTTTGTCCACTTAAACTTTATACGTTATACTTAAGCTGTTAGGCATGACGACGACACTCCAACTACTATGTGAGTAACTCATACATTTTAAATTCGAAATTTTAAATTGAAAACACTTTTTTTAATAGGCAACTTGACTTTCGTCCAGCCCTCAAAGTTGCTTAAACGTTGCTTAACATTTTTTGTACCTACTAACCACCCCTGTCATCGCGGGTCAAAATCGTCATCTGTTAGGCCTACAACATGATTTTTGGGAGACAGTAAGTGGAAAAACGCTAGCTAAGTAACCAACTCCAACATGCAAAATATAAGAACGAAGAACAATTTCCTAACACAAGAAAGAGAATAAGCTTGGTTGTTTGACTTCTTAGTTGCTTACAGTAATTCAATTGAGCCCTCAAGTTGCTTAATGTTAAGGTCAGTTCAGCCCTAGTTGCTTTTGCTTATTGGGCGGTTGCTTATTTAAAAAAAAGTGCACTGTCTCCCAAAAGTCGTGTTGTAGGCCTAACAGTTGAGGATTTTACCCATCCCTTCATGAGTGCCGACGGGTTTTACGGGTTTACAGGGGTTTTACATACACTATCATATTTGAGACCATTGTTAAATAACATAGTTTAGTTTAGGTACCTGCAAAATTTCAATCACAATTCAAATCTCCTACAAAATTTAACATTACAAAGCCAGCAAACACAAACTAGATGTTAAAAGAACGCAAATTATTTTACCCTTTTGTGTGCAATCTGAATCTGCGATCCCCCTTCCGCGACAGTAAGATAAATAGCCGAACTTCTCATTCACCGTCACAAAAAGAATTCGTAACAAGCATGGGTACTTGCTATCTGGTTCTCGCATGGTTCCGATTACAGAAATTTAATATTTACAGTTGCTCGAATGGATAAAGTTTCATTTTCAGTGCCTGGCAACCAGCAAGATAGACCTGCCCTCTTAACCAACAAAAAGCTGGTCCTGCACTCCATACTTCCAACAAAGCAGTCTGTGCAACATTGAAAACTGAAATTGTTGTCCTTACATCCAACAAGGCAACGAAGCTCCACGTCCTGTCGTCATTAGCCTCATTACGTTACCTCCTAGGCGCTTATTTGAAATTTTGTGGGGTGACTAAATTGCTATAGTTCTATAGTCCTTACGACTAGCAAGACAGTCCTGTAGTCCTTATGACCAACAAGACAGTCCTGTGATCCTTACGTCCAACAAGGCACTTCTGTGGTCCTAACGGCCAACAATGCAATCCTTGGTCCCTACAGCCAACATGGCAGCCCTGTAATCTTCACGACCAACATAGTCCCTACTGCCAAGTCTTGCAATCCCTACGGCCAACAAGACAGTCCTGTGGTCCGGTCCTTGCGGTAAACAAAGCAATCCTGTTGTCCTTACATGTTCCAGTTGGCCAAAGACGAGGCAAAGGGCTTCAGTGTAATGACCAGTGAACAAAAATCTATTTACTTGCTCTCTACTGAAAACTATTTACTGACTAGAGATGTAGCCAAATATTTGCAAGCTGCATTTGTCAGAATTCCTTAAGTTGAAGGTCTATCCACCACTCTCTTGTGAATTGGTATAGTGGTTTTCATCATTTGTTCTGTTGTAGTTAGATAAAATAAAAATTATGTATCTATCAGTTATCTCAGTTAACCAGTCTTTTTACGATACACTATTTTTCCAATAAGCAACTTGACTTTGGTTCAGCCCTCAAGAGTTGCTTAACATATCTAGGATTTCAGCCGTCACAGAATGCCTGGTACCCCCTAAAACCTCTTATTTTGGCTCTTTTCTGGCTTCTCAATGTAACTGACAAGTTTGCAAGGATGTACAGTATAAAGAAAGCTATTTCACCAGAAATTTCAGCACAATCTCAGCCCTGGTTGCTTATTGAACAGTTGCTTATTAAAAAAAAAGAGTGTAATTTTTTAATATCTTATTTTCTTATTTGTATGACGACACTCCTTACTGTGTAGTAAGTCATTATTAGTAAATTGAAATTGAAATTGAAAATTGAAATTGTTGTCCTTACATCCAACAAGGCAACGAAGCTCAACGTCCTGTCGTCATTAGCCTCATTACGTTACCTCCTAGGCGCTTATTTGAAATTTTGTGGGATGACTAAATTGCTAACGTTGCAGAAGTTGCAGAATCGTGCAGCTAGAATAGTAACTAAAAGTAGATTCGATGCGCCTGCTACTGAACTAATTCGCAGTTTAAATTGGCCAACTCTGGATGAAATTATTAAAAGCGAAACAGCTACAACAATGTATAAATCACTAAATGGGCTGGCCCCAATCTACCTCTCTAACCTTTTCCATAAGAAATCTACAAGTACTATCAGAAAGCTGAGAAATACCGACACTGACCTTGTGATGCCCTTACGGAAAACTAACAATGGGCAGAAGGCAATTTCGTTTCGTGGACCTAAACTTTGGAATAAACTTGAACGCGAAATTAAACTGGCTCCCTCCCTTGCCACCTTTAAGAGAAGAATGAAAAACATGTTTTGATAGCCAACATTTTAACCAATTGTATATTAAACTGTATAAACGTCGTTGTCACGGCCCCCTGAAAAGCAGTTCTTTTGAACTGACGGGGCTACCGTGCATAAATAAGTAATAATAATAATAATAATAATAATAAAAAGAAGAACAGTAGCTTGGTTGTCACTTTTCCGAAAGCATTGAAAATAGCTTCCGTAGACCATCAGAGTCTGTTACCAAGCTAATGCGCAGCCAGATGTCAAAGGGGGGAAGCGCTTATTCGAGAGATGACCCTTAGGCCCTAGTTACACTATGCCGTCATGGTATCGTTGCGTTTTGATTTTCTTGCCGCCATAGATTGTGCCCCGTAGTTATAATGAGCGCAGCGCCATGGTTTTCATCATGATGATGGCAGTACAACACTGAGACGCCACAGCAGCTCCTTCCCAGATTTGCTTCGCATTTTTTTTTGAAACAAATGAAAAATAAGGTTTCGGAGCGTCCTATATCGGATTGGTCTGATTACACTGTGTCGCCGCGTCGTGTCTTGATTTTCATATCACCTCAAAAGCGCCATGATTTTCAAGAAGCTTTGCGGAGCGTCTTATACCGGATTTAGTCGTCAAAATGTGACTGAAAGCCCCATCCGATACAAAATTCATGATGCGACGAGGCATGCCGGCATAGTGTAACGGGGGCCTTAATCGAGGGGATCATTATACGCCAGACCAGGGAATTCACCGGAAATCTCATGCACCTTTTCGAGGAGTGAAATGCTCCTCGTCCGACAGCTCAAGTAATGAAGTTTATTTTGAATACTAAACATTGTTATGTAACTCTTTGACATAGAAACACAGGGAAGCCATGACCCTCAAATGCTCTGCATTCACTGCCACGGTTTTTAATCAAGAGAACAATGAAGGACAACCATCGGATAACTAAGCAAATCGCTAAACCGCTCGAATGTTGAACTTTCATTGTGAACTGTGGTTTACCCAGGTTTGTTATCAGACACCATTGATCAAGGAAGTAAATTGATAAAATTTGAACATGGTGGATATGAAGTTGGCAAAAAAGTTTACGAAGATTTATATACCGGCTGAAATGTAGAAAATTACTTAGCTAAACACTGTTCTAGAGCAGATAATTTTGTTATCGATGTTGCTATAAAATCCAGGGCTTCTGGAGCATAAAAGATGTCCAAATGTTCGAAACTTACAGAACTTTTATCAATATTTCTTTTCTATCTAGGCCAGTTTGTTGGTAAGTGCTCTGTTCTGTTGATCTCTAATACTTCTTGCTTAATTTTTGCTACACGTTAATGTTTTTTTACAAGAACAATGTTATAAGAACACGAGCCTCTGGATTTTGTCCAGATTCTAAGAACGTAGTAAGAACAGATTGAGGCTAGCCTTGTCATAAGCCCAAAGATAGCATACTTCTTTATGATTCTTATTTTGTTTCATTTCAGTTCCTTCACAAAGTACATTAGTGAACGTCACACTCTCACCCAGTGCTGTTGAAGTTGGTGGCAGCTTTAACTTACCTGTTGAATTCGTGTTCGATAATTCAATTTTTGCTGCACTTAAATGTGGATATGGAACAGCAAGTAGTCATACATCGTTTGCTGAGTATGATCGTTTTGAAAGAAAATTTAAGTTGGTTACCTCAGGGTTCCCAGCTGCGTACACTGGAAGAGTGACATTTCCAAGCGCAATGACGATGACCATATCAAAAGTTCCATTTAACGATGAAGGAACAAATTATTTATGTGAATACCAATATTATGATACTACATCTAGTACAACCAGAACTGTCTTCAGTAACAATCCAAATATTACCGCTGTCTATGGTAAGTATTGACCAAGGATCGGACTAGATCGGACCTGATCGGACGTCAAGGATTGATGTTCCATCAGTTAATGTTAGACTCGAGATTATTGCTAGCTTTCTATTGTTTTTATTGTCAAGTCTATAGATTTGGCATTTCATCTGACAGCTCTGCCTATTTTTGGTTTAAATTCAATGGAGTCCAACTCACGCAAAATGGAAGGAAGTTTCATCTCTCTGAAATGCAAAGTCACAAGCAGACCAGCCTCAAATATAATTTGGTCATATGACAGTTCAAGCATCACTGCTACACAAAGTACTTCATCAGTTACAAATGGATATTATACATCAGTAATTGGAATGTTGGTGATTTCGAATGTTGATATGGCAATGAATGGAAAGCAAGTTACTTGCATTGGGATGCCTGTTTATGGACAAAATATTACGACCAGTACTACCCTTCGAGTGTTTTGTGAGTTTTCCTTTATTTTCATTTATTTGCATCGAAGCTTACTAACAGTACATTCTTTTTCTTCAATCTTTGAATTTTGCTGTGCTTTGCCAAGGTTAACGTACTAAATTCTAGATCTTCATTTCTAAGATGTCCACAGAAAATTGTGACCACCATTTCATGACAAGAAAAACTTTGTCTTTTAGCTTCTGCCCAAGCTGTCAACGTTACACTCTCACCCACTGCTGTTGAAGTTGGTGGCAGCTTTGACTTATCAGTTGAATTCGTGTACGATAATTCGATTTTTGTTTCACTTAAATGTGGATATGGGACAGTAAGCAGTCAAACATCTTTTGCTGAGTATAATCGTTTTGAAATGAAATTTAAGTTGGTTACCTCAGGATTCCCAGCTGCGTATACTGGAAGAGTAACATTTCCAAGCGCAATGATGATGACCATATCAAAAGTTCCATTTGAAGATGAAGGAACAAATTATTTATGCGAATACCAATACTATGATTCTGCATCTAGTACAACCAAAACTGTCCTCAGTAACAATCCAAATATCACCGCTGTCTATGGTAAGTATTGAATAAATTTTGCGAAGGTGCATCGTGGTCGGCGAGGGGGGGTGAGAGGGCAAGTACCTTACCTAGGATTGAAAATTCATCGGAGGCTTTAATCTCAATTGCACATTCACATGCTCAATAACTTCATTATGTGATCCTTCTTCACTACACATCATTCTCCCAGATTTTTTGCCACGGTCTCGTTTTGTCATTACATTTAGTTGTTTCATAAAAGTTTGTCATATTTTATGCCCTCTGCGTTTGTATGCAAGCTTTGCTTTCATTGAGTTAAAAAGGACGGAAAAGAGGCCTTGTCTTTTTTGAGCTCAAAGAGAGGTTGCCAAATCAAAAGTTGCCGCAGCGAAACAAAGAGTTTTGAAAATGATTTGGGCTTGGCCAAGGATCGGACCAGATCGGACGTCAAGGATTGATGTCCCTTCAGTTATTGTTAGACTCGAGATTATTGCTAGTTTTCTGTTGCTTTTATTTGCTATATAGATCTATATAGATTTAGCATTTCATCTGACAGCTTTGCCTGTTTTTGGTTTAAATTCAATGGAGTCCAACTCACGCGCAATCGAAGGAAGAAACACAACTCTGAAATGCAACGTCACAAGCAGACCAGCTTCGAAAATTATATGGTCATATGAAAGCAGAAAAATCAATGCGTACCAAAGAACTTCATCAGTTACAAATGGTTATTATACCTCAGTTATTGGAACGTTGGAGATTTTAAATGTTGACATGACAATGAATGGAAAGCAAGTTACTTGCATGGGGATACCTGTTTATGGACAGAAGATAACGACAACTACTACTCTACGAGTTTTTTGTGAGCTTTCTATTATTTTCATTTACATTCATCGAAAATAAGTACGTAAAACTACATTCGTTTTCTCAATCAAAATTTTGTTTTTCGTTGTGGTTCGCGAAAGGCTAAGGTTATTTCTATTTACTAGGGGATATCCAATGTCAAGATCTTCATTTTAAAGCTTTCCACAGAAATTTGTGACCATCATTTTAAGAATGGAAAAACTTACCTTTTAGCTTCTGCCCAAGCGGTGAATGTTACACTCTCACCCACTGTCGTTGAAGTTGGTGGCAGCTTAAACTTATCAGTTGAATTCGTGTTAGATAATTCAATTTTGTTTCCCTTAAATGTGGATATGGAACAGCAAGTAGTCATACATCGTTTGCTGAGTATAATCATCTAAGAAAGAGATTTCAGTTGATTACCTCAGGGTTCCCAGCTGCGTACACTGGAAGATTGACATTTCCAAGCGCAATGACGATGACAATATCAAAAGTTCCATTTGAAGATGAAGGAACAAATTATATATGTGAATATCAATATTATGATTCATCAGCTGGTGTGACCAAAGTTGTTTATAGCAACAATCCTAGCATCACTGCTGTCTATGGTATGTTGTAATGCATGATTCTGTCGTAAATTGCTCTTCGAATCAGCGGCAAATTGAGAGGGGCCCCCCAATTTTTGACAACCAACAAAAATCGGCAATTTTATTGAAACGCCAAAATTAACTTCAATGCGGCACTCTTTCATACAGACACTTAAAGACACTAGAATGTCTAGCCTTTAATGCGTGAAAGTGCTCGTGACTAAGTCCGTAATTGTAAACCTGATAAGGAGAAAGAAATTCAAAATTCGCATTTTATTTGGTTGAGGTTTTCGTATAATAGATGTAGTTTCCCTGATCTTACAGGTACCCAAGTGGGTATTGTTACCCTTAAAACTGAATGACTATATTAGGAAATTATGCCCCAAGATTCTTGGAAACCGCATTTTAGCGCAATGTTTTCTGTCCGAGTGCCCCCGACCCCCCGTTGGGACTACGCACCTTCAGCACTCAGTTCTGCAAATTGAGTTTTTGAATTTATCGGCTCTAACATTTCAGCGTTCAAGTTTAGTCACTTTGTAAAACATCGCTTCGTAACCAGCATCAGTCCACTCAGCAATGCTCTTTCCGTTTAAACCGTTTAGTCCCGTCACAAAACATTGCTTGTCAGACATTTATTCCTTCCTCAAGCAACAGATTTTTCTGAAGTTTTTCAAAACATTGCCCAGCGAATTCTGCTTGTTAAGCAATGTTTTGTGACATGACCAAAGATTCAAACATCGCTTTATAAGCAAATTTCCTATCTTTGACAAATAAGTACTACAGTATATGTACAAGTCCTAATAATATCTATTCATATTTTGGCCATTTCATTTTTTCAGCTTCGCCTGTCTTTGGTTTAAATTCATTGGCAGCAAACTCAGACATCATCGAAGGAAGAAACACAACTTTGACATGCAACGTCACAAGCAGACCAGCTTCATATTTTATTTGGACATATGACAGTGCAAGTATCAGTGCTACACAAAGTACTTCATCCGCTACAAATGATTATTATACATCAGTAATTGGAAAATTGGCGATTTTGAATGTTGATATGACAATGAATGGAAAGCAAGTAACTTGCATCGGAATACCTGTTTATGGAAAATATATTACCAGCACGACTACATTGAACATCTTGTGTAAGTTCTCTTGATCTGATCGAGCAAACTCTACACATAGGTAGCTTGATGGCTTTGTAATGTTGTCAAAAAAGCGAGTAGCCCTACGTGAAAATGATAATGATGATGATGATCATGATAATGATGATGATGATAATGATGATGGTGGTGGTGGAGATGGTGGTGGTTGAGGTAGTGATGATGGTATTTATGATTGAGATGATGATGATATTGGTATTATTGATGATGATGATAATAGTTAAGATGACGAAGATGATGACGATTAAGGTGAAAAAAGATTGGAAAAAGTTCCCAAGTGATGTCTAATTTCCCTTTCCTTTATTCATAAACTCTTTTCTAGACCTTGTTTTCGTCAAAAGGACCTTTTTCACATAAGTATATTTAAGAATCTTATTTACCTTCTATTTTAGCTCCTATTCCAAAGTCTACTCCCAAGTCCACTCCCAAGTCTACTCCGAAGTCTACTCAAAAGTCTACTCCAAAGTCTACTCCGAAGCTCTCTCCCAAGTCTACTACCACTTCAACAAACGAAACAAAATCACCTTACTTAAAACGACATATGCCTTCGTGGCAATCAGTGCTATTTTCTTCATCATAATTCTAATACTTGTTTTTTGGATTTTAAAACTGAGGAAAGCTGCTCAAAGTTCAAAAGGTAAGATTTGGTTAAACAGCAAAATTTTTACTTAATAGCATTTGTAAAATTTTGACTAATTAGAAACCGTGAAAATTTGTCAAAGCGTAACTCTTTTCCAGAACAGAATGTCCTTTAGGGGGTTACAGGTTCCCCTGTTCCCTTGAGAAGATCCCCTTGTTGGAGTTTTTTGGGAATATTTTTCAGATTGATAGTCAAGCAGATTGATAGAGAGGATTTGTCTCGATCCCTGTTTTCCGATTATCCTTTGTTCCCTTTTAATTTTGGCCACCTTCCCTTGTTCCCAGGATACATTCACATGTTTTCATGTTCCCTAGAACCCCTACCTAAACGACCCTAAGAAAAACAGATTGTTGATGCCTTTTCAAAAACAGTTAAATTTGTTTTCTTCTTTCCACAGAAATGAATGTTATAAGGTAAGAAAAACTCTCCATTGTAAAATGTCCTTATCATGTAGCTATACAATTTCTTGAGTTTAATACCTCAAGCTTTGCTGTTACATGCGATTTAAATCGAGGTAAAGGTGCAGTTTCTAAATCTAAGTCACACGGTTTCTCTCGCAGAGAGCATTTGACCATATTTTAGTTAGGGACGTGCCACTAAATCTGAGCTTCAAAACATCCCAATGTTGTCCATCGAGATTACAAAAAGTTTCTGAAAGCGTTTTAGAGATATCTTGCTCTCGAAGCTACTTATCAAGGGTACTCCGTCACTCTAAGCTACTTAAAGGCACACTGTCATCTAAGCTACTTAAAGGAACACCGTCATTCTAAGCTACTTTAACATACACTGTCATCTAAACTACTCAATGAAAGGAACATGGCCATTCTAAGCTATTTAAAGTTACTCTGTCATTCAAAGCTTCATATATGACAGAGATCCTTACAAGTCTTCCACAACCCTAAAAAAACATACACCATCTCTATGATATAAACTCACTTAATCCTTCATTGATCAAAATAAAATTTTTCAGGAATATAAGCACATTTGAAACCCCAGTTAACAACTACATGGATTTGCAAAAGATTGATGCCGAGCCTCACCCGTATGCAAGCATCAATAATGCAAACGAGGTCAAAGATAATTCTCATTACATGGAGTTGACAGAGAAAAGGGCGCCCGATCAACAATATGCAACATTAAGCGTTTATGAGTGACTTTTCCATTTGCGAAGAATAGAATTTCCTGAGGATGGACAAGTACTGAAAATAATATTTATATATTCTTTGTTTACACGATTTATATTGCAAATACGAAGTATTCGGGTGCGTTGTTTTATGCGGTTTTCAATTATATTCATAGAAAATATAACTTCTACTTATGATTATCTTTATTTCTTTTTAATTTTATTACTAAAAAAATGGTACTTTTTAGTCTCCTCACCCCAAGTGAGCTTCTGTAGTAACGCCAAGATACACACGTGCTATTATCTTCATATCGTAGCTACACTCTTTTTTATAAGAACAATTTTATAAGAACAAAAGCCTGGATTTTGCCCAGATTTAAAGAAAGAACAAAAGTAAGAACAAAGTAAGAACAAGCCGAGGCTGGCCTTTGCATAAGTCCTAAGAATATAAGCTTAACATGAGAGAAAGACAGTCAAACTGAATGTTAAAAAGCAAGTGAAATAAGTAAGCATGCTGCATCTTTACACGAATAGTATACCACTCCAAACATTCACTGAAAATATTACTGTCTAAGTAACCGAGGAATTAAGAACAGATTAGGAACATTTCAGCCTCAAAAAAGGAAAAGCTTAAGAACATCAAGCCTCAGTCAAAATTTCCTGGTTCTTATAAAAAAGAGTGTAACAGACGTCTTTTGTTAAAATTTATTTACAGTTACAAAGTCGTAGCAAAGGGGGGAGAGAGGGGCAAATATGCCTCCGACTACCTCGCCGATCATTCCCGGGGCGGGTTTTGTCCACACTCTTCTAAGGCCCTGGCCAAACATTGTTTGCTAAAAATTTTAAATTTACTTCTCAAGCAAATGCTTGAACGTCTAGCCACATCCAAAAACATTACTGCAACATTATTTGTTTGCGTCAAGCATAAATTTTTTTGAACTTTTTCAAAAACATCATGCCAGAAACTGTTACTTTTGCTTGTCAATCAATGTTTTTGGACGTGCACAAACGGTCAAACATTTGTTGTAAAGAAAAATTTGAAATGTTGGACCAACAATATTAGGCCAGGGCCTAAATCAAACGAAAGAATTTCGTGTATTATGTATGTATATGTACTATGTATACAATTGGCGTAATTTTCTTTTGCAAAATTCGTCATCTGAGCCCAAATCACTGCTCGAAAGTTTACCTTTAAGCCCTTTCAGCGTACCAAAAAGGCCCGCTAAATGCCACGCCCAAATTCTCTTTGATCGCGCTCACGAATTTCAAAACTTCCTTAACCTCTTCATTTACATTTTAAGACAACGTAATTCTATCACTGAAATTTGAAATTAAAAACCATCAAACTTAGATTACCTTCCAGGCTGATCAAGGAAGTGAAATGATGAGACTTCGCAACGCAGACATGAAGTTTGGCAAGTGAGTCACATCTCGGTTTATAGATTTATGTCGCCTGAAATGTAAAAAAAATTGCAAATTATTCAAGAACTGATCAGATCTTGTATTAGGAGAGCTACTGTATGAAAAGATGATGCGATTGACAGAGTTTTTGGTAATCATTTTCTGCTTAGGCCAAATCGTTGGTAAGTCCTGGTTGGCTTTCTCTTCTGCATAAACAAGCTTGCATAATTTCTCTCATAAAATCAGGTCCAAAGATATACATTATTGTACTCTTTAAACCTTTAAAAACATCATTTCTTATTTTGCTTTCAGTTGCTTTGCAAAGTACGTTAGTAAACGTCACACTCTCACCAAGTGAAGTTGAAGTTGGTGGCAGCTTTAACTTATCAGTTGAATTCGTGTTCGATAATTCGATGTTTGTTTCACTTAAATGTGGATATGGGACAGTAAGCAGTCATACATCTTTTTCTGAATATAATCGTTTTGAAAGAAAATTAAAGTTGGTCACCTCAGGGTTCCCAGCTGCGTATACTGGAAGAGTAACATTAACAGGCGCAATGATGATGACCATATCAAAAGTTCCATTTAACGATGAAGGAACAAATTATTTATGTGAATACCAATACTATGATTCTGCATCTAGTACAACTAAAACTGTCTACAGTAACAATCAAATTCTCACCACTGTGTATGGTAAGTAGTAGATGATCTATTAAGCTATTGTGTATAGACTACGTCTCTTTACGTCTACGTCTCAGTAAAAGCCTATTCTGTCTTTATCTGTATGTAGGTTTGTCAATCCGAATGGACGATTGAATGGTAGTTCTTCGCATCGTATTGACAAATAAGCCCAGGGCAGTCAAGAGGCAGACCCGGCAACGGGGTAATTTTTTGAGGCATTAGCGAGGGGCAATTCAACCTTCAAACAGGCCTAGGAGGAAGGAGGAAGTTTTCAGGGGAAACATTAAGAGAATTCCAATTTTTGCAGGCCCTTTTGAGTCCTGCTCCAGGACTTTTAACCCAGCTGGATCCGTCTCCTCTCGGCGGTACTGAATAAGCCTCTGAGTATGCTAAAGTCTAAAATATAAGTCTTTTTCCAAGAGCGTGAATGTTATTTAATATGTCTATACTCTTTAACCTGTAATTTGGTTTTGTAAAGGATCAGAGGTCGAAACTCATAAAACTATAGGCTCACTCTATATATAAGACGTTTGTATGTATACTTCTTAGTCTATCGATTCAATTCTTCCATTTCTTCAATGCATGACATTTACCTATGCAAGTCCTCTTACCCATCGTTCTTAACTTCATTCTGCAGCTCTGCCTGTGTTTGGTTCAAATTCAATGGAGTCCAACTCAAACATAATCGAAGGGAGAAATTCATTTTGACATGCATTGTCACAAGCAGACCAGCTTCAAGCATCATGTGGTCATATGACAGTGCAAGTATCACTGCTACACAAATTACTTTTACAGTTACATATGCTTATTATATATCAGTATATGGAACGTTGCAGATTTCAAATGTTGATATGGCAATGAATGGAAAGCAAGTTACTTGCATGGGGGTACCTGTTTATGGACAGAATATTACCAGCACGACTACATTGAACGTTTTACGTAAGTTTTTGAAAATTCAACGATTAGTGGCAATTATAAGCACTAGTTAAATTTTTTGTTGATATTTTGGAAACAGTGAGGTCAATAGTTGCTTTCAAAAGTCATGTTGAAATAAAACGTAACATATCATCTCAACTTTGAGGGTTCCCTCCTTTGGGAGAGATGTATTTCGTAAATTTGATTTTGCCGCGCGATCCGAAATCTTGTTACACAGAAGAATAATTTCCTTAGGCCCCGCTTATTCTATGCCGTTTCTAAACGAATACGGCACGAAGTCATACCGGATTGGCCTTCCGTTTACACTGAAACATGTTCCTAGCCGGACTGAAATGAAAGCTATTTCGAAAAGGGTATGATTTGAAAACGGTACGGATCGTTTCAGCGTAAACGGGTGAAGACGGAACGATTTTTTCCGGATTGAGGGGTTGTAAGTCATATGGGAGGCGTAAGGGAGGCATAACATTTGTTTCACTAATTGGCGCCATATCATGCGCCCTATTCAAATTGTCTCATTCGAAGAAAAATTTGCCCTTCCCTGTCAATCCGGAACGAAATCGCTCCGTTTTCACCTAATCGTAACACTTCAGAGTCAACGGAAGGCCAATCAGGTACGCCGCTTTCGTTTAGAAACGGAATAGTGTAAGCGGGACCTTAGTTACTGCAGCTCTGCACAAACATGTTGAATTCATTGAATTCATTCCCGTGAGTAAGGAAGTTGTACCTAGAATCACCTTCCGAAGTCCGTAATAAATCAAGGAACTGACATGACAGATTGCGAAACCGTCCATTGCTATGCATTAAAATGCGACTAGGAGGACATGTTTTTACCCTCATGAAATTAACAAATAACAGACAGATACACTAGAAGAATAGGGTAATGCTCCTATGTCCTTTCATACTGCTGTCCTTACGTAGACTTATTACATGAGCCGTAGTTATCGCCATTGAGCCTATGCTGGACGCTCAGACTACTCAAACCACTCTGAGCAAACAGCTGTATGGTTGTTGTTGTTGCTCTTTACGAAGAGTGGGACTCATGTAATAAGTCTATTTATACGGTATTACATTGCCTTGCAAGGTAGAAATCTTGTCTAATTAGTCTTATCTTTTACAGACTTACCAAAGAATGTGTCCCTCACAGTTTCACCAGAGAATCCCAAACAGGGTGAAATGATAACACTTGCTTGTACTGCAACAGCAAAACCAGCAGTCAGTAATTACCATTTCTATCTCAATGATACTTCTCTTGGTAGTTCTGCAAATGGAAGGGTAATGTTTAATGCGACTATTTGCAAGCAATTCACTGGCATCTATAAATGCTCAGCTTCTAATACCATCGGAGTATCAGCTTATGCAACGAAAAACGTGTTCGTATCTGGTAAGTTTATGTATTATTTTTTTACTCATTACCATTAAAATGATACATTTATACTGTGTTTGGTGAATCGTACTAAATTGCGATAAAATGGGGAAACTTTTTGGACAGACTTAAATTAAATGCATTTTTGGTCTGGTAATCCTCAGAGGATAACGTCAGAAGCAGATGCAGGTCAAAATGCAACAATCAGAAAAGTGAAGCTCAGTTGGTACACTTATTATTTTTGATAAGCAAATGGCTGAGATTTTGTTAAAATCTTTGATGAAATTGCTTTCTTTATACAGTACATCCTTGCAAACTTGTCAATTGCAGTGAAAAGCCAGAAAAGAGCCAAAATAAGAGGTTTTAGGGGGTACCAGTCATTCTGCGAGAGCTGAAATACTAGATATGTTAAGCAACTATTGAGGGCTGGACCAAAGTCCAGTTGCTGATTGAAAAAAAGTGTATTCTATTTTGAACACCAATCAGCTGGCGGGATGTTGTAGCAGGATGGGTTATCTGTTAAAACTTGTCCTCGAAGTTTAGCTTCACTCTTCTGGTTGGTTCATTTTGGTATACATACCGCCTAAGTAGCTAAACTGTATTGACCTTTCTGGCGTTTTTACTCAAAGGTGTGTCAGACGAAAAAAGCTTTTAAATATGACCAAGGATGTTTCAACTTTTCTTCCCATATATCATTACTGATTTTCGGAATGACTTGATTTTGGTAGTAGAAATAATTGAATATAATATGAGGGATTGATGACATGACCAGAGCCAACCATGATTGTAATTGTAACTGTTCTTTGTTTAATGTATTTGATTAACAATAGTAATAATACACTTATTCACACTAACATAAAGCAACTCCATAGATTGCATCAAAGATATCACTTATGACAGACTGAGCATGCGCATTTTTATAAGAAACCAAGTTTAGCGCGAAAGATAAATCGACAGTGATACTGTAATCGGGCCTAAGATAAAAGCGACAAGCCTGTGTTACATGTATGTTATTTCTTGCTGGCTTTATTTTCGCTCCAAGAGAGTTCTAGATTTTAGGCCCTTGGAGACCATTGCTAGAGAGAACAACATATTTTGAACGCGGCATTTTATAGGTCTTCTCCATTCTCCGAACAAATTTGAATTGCTAACTAGTTGCCTTATTATTCCTAATGCAGGTTCTGTAAAGATCTCTCCAAAACTAAGCCCAATGACTGTCAATGAAAAATCAAATTTGAAAATGCAATGTTCGGTAACCGGTTGTCCAGAAGCGAGTATCAAATGGACAAAAACAGAGGACTATGCATTTGCATCTTATGGTAGCACTCTTGAGTTTTCATCTGTGATGAGGTATAATGCTGGAACGTATACATGTTTCGCAGACAACGGGTCACCAATGATACATCTCAAGCCGTTTTAACCGTCAACTGTAAGTTATTTTGAATTTGATACTTATGTTTTTTTAATAAGCAACCGCTCAATAAGCAACTAGGGCTGAACTGACCTTAACATTAAGCAACTTGAGGGCTCAATTGGATTCTGTAAGCAACTAAGAAGTCAAACAACCAAGCTTGTACGCTTTCTTGTTGTTAGGAAATTGTTTGTTTTGCATGTTGAAGTTTGATTGAACTTTTACGATACCGTATTGCTTTGAAAAACTGTCCCCTTACGATTCTGGTAACTGGCGCTAACTTAACCATAGCCGAAATTCCCTCGTAAACTACGCTTTATGTAGATTGGTGTTATCTTGAATTATAAAAATGTCTTTCTGTTTTCAGTCCCACCAACAATAATAGCTACAATGACACCAAATACAGTCAACGAAAGTAATAATGCAGCATTGCGATGTACAGTAACAACCGCAAAACCCCCTGCCACTGTTACAGCATTTGATCCACCAAACAATGTTATTGCACTTGTTAATGGCACAGCACAAGTATCTAATGTAACCAGGTGGTCCAGTGGAAGATATTCATGCAGAGCAGATAATGGAGTTGGTTTACCTGTGACCAAATATGCTGAATTGACTGTCCATTGTGAGTACGTTAGATTTTGCTCCAAAGTTTTGTAATTCACGTAAAAGGATTCTAAGAAGGACCCGATGAAGAGTTTAGTTGTTTTCAATGAATTCTGTTGCGAGCCCCCTGTATAGGACCCCCGGACTAGAAGCCAAAAATGCAGTTTCTTTCATATGCCTCCAGGGTTTTACCCTGAATTGTACGGTAACGTAGAGGGGATGCTACAGATTCATGTAGTTCAGGCATATACAATTCAAACATTTACTGTTGCCTATATATCTCTATTGACTTCAGATACACCGAAAGACGTTTCCATTAGAGTTGCTCCAGACAACCCAAAGCAGGGTGAAATGATTACCATCACTTGTAATGCAACAGCAAAACCAGCAGTCAACAATTACAATTTCTACCGCAATGATACCTTCCTTGGTAGTTCTGGAAATGGAAAGGTAATGGTGAATGCGACTGATTGCAAGCAATTCACTGGCATCTATAAATGCTCAGCAACTAATACCATGGGAGTATCAGCTAATGCAACGAAAAGTGTGGCGGTTAAAGGTCAGTTGAGCACCTTCCTATCAACAATCATTACATGTTTATTCTTTTATGTTTAATAATCTGCAGTGTTAGATTGTAATGAGACTTTTCAAGCGGTGAACGAGTTCGATTCACAATGGTTGTGGTGTTCGGTTCGATTCCACCAAGGTCGAGCTCAGAATGAAGCTGAAGGTGAAGTGAAGATGAAGGTGAAATGGTGTTTTAGTTCCAGTCGCTAGAAGTGAATGGACAAGCGAGACCTTGACCCTGGCTATGACGCTACTGTGGCTGGTGGCTGGTGGCTGGTGGTTGGGGCTCAAATACCGACAACACTGGATCTTCTGACACCACCAGTCAACTTGATTAGTTCACAAGGCCACAGAACCTTCAACAGAAAAGTTAGGAGAGGCACCAGCAAGATTAGTTCGAGTCTGAGACAACGCAATCAATCATGAGGTTTGGTAACGCCATAGGCATTTTGGGAGGTTTTAGAGCAGTGTTAAACAAACAAGGAAAATGAACTTTCATGTTGAAAATATTATTTATTATGACGTCACATCTCACCCTATTTTATAGTAGGCGATTTGAACACGTGCTTGTAAAACAGATCTTTGCTAACCAGTTATGTTGTTGCTTTTTAGCTCCCGTAAAGATCTCTCCAAAACTCAGCTCAATGACCGTGAATGAAACATCGAATGTGACAATGCAATGCTTTGCAACTGGATGCCCAGCAGCAAGCGTCAAATGGACAAAGAAAGAAGACAATTCGTTTGCATCTCATGGTAGCACTCTTGAGTTGACATCCGTTACGAAGAGTACTGCTGGAACGTATACATGTGCTGCAGACAATGGTTACACGAGTGATACCTCTGAAGCCGTTCTTACTGTCAATTGTAAGTTTAACTTATTACATCTAAATGATATAATATTCAACATTTCGATAAAACGCGAAAACATCTTAGGACACACTTAAAGCGTTTTCCGTCCGACAATCCTCAGAGTATAAAAGTCAGAAACAGGCCAAAACAATTGAATTCCTCGGAAACCCAGATATGGATCTAAATGCACCAATCAGAAAAGTGAAGCAGCGGATAACACTTGAGGGGGCGGTCGCCCCCCAAATTGCCAACAAAAGTGAAATGTAGAGTTTGAATATAAAGCACTACCTCACGCAAAGCATAAGTTGATAGAAATACTCAAATCTGGACATGAATGCTTCGCAAGTCACCAAGCGTAGTATTATAGGTCTTTTGCATCACCAAATTATCACTAAGTTGTGTTTTTCCCAAGCTTTTTCAGCGATCGAAGACTTGCGGTAGCTCGAACCCCTGGAAGAAACCCTTTTCAAGCATCAATGTAAAAAAGTGGGTGAGCGGTGAAATGTGGGATTTTGCTTTTGCCACCACGAAATGTATAGACTTCTATTTAGATTTATAGCGCCTTTGGCGAACATGATTTGAATGATAGCTCTGTTTTCTAGACAAGCCTATCTCAACTGCATTCACAACTGCAACTTTGAAGCCTGTTCAGAATTCCCAAGTAATGATCAACTGCACCGCTGATGCCGTACCAAGTGCCATGTACAAATTCTTTCAAGTCACGAATGGTAGTGAGACCGAGGTATCAAGTACGTCAGCAGAAAAATCTGGTGTATTGACAATTTCAAGTATCAATTTTGTTCCTGGCTCTTATGTCACATACAAATGTGTGCCATATAATATGCTGGGACAAGGACCGTCAAAGAGCGTCACGCTGAATATCCAAGGTAACAAAAATGGTTGGTTTATGTGCACGCTAGTGAATCTATAATCACTACTGTGGTGGATAATCACTACTGTGTTGGCCCTTTCTGCGTACTGTGGTGGTAGTTTCTGCGTACTGTCGTGGATAATTACTACTCTGGAAAACCTACCACCACAACAAGCATAGTAACCCACCACATCAAGCATAATAACCCACAACAGTACGCAGAAACTACCACCACAGTACGCAAAAAGTACCACCACAGTAGTGATTATCCACTATAGTAGTGATTATAGATTCGCTAGCGTGATATGGCTCATATCAATGCCTGCAGACAGATTAATGTTTTATAGATGCACTCGTTAACTTGAATTGCTTTGAGTGCCTCATCAGATCACAAATTTGTTTCAAAGGAACATGGTTTTACACTCGGTTCTTAACTAACTGATGTTCAAATTTGAACACTCAAAGAAACCACGCCCAATTTTTGTTGAAAACCATTTAATAAAGCTCAAGTTGGAGGAAAAAGCACATGGTCCACTAACAAAAGCTTGCGAGTCATGCCATTATTCCAAAAATAAAAAACTATTTTGTCCATGAAGAATTTTTCATTACATCTTTTACCACCTGGTTGCAGTTCTTTTAAAATCACCATTCAATTCATTCTCCGCCTTCTTTAGATATTTGCATGCCAGACACAAATGCTACACACACAGTTGATCTAGTCGAAGTAGCTGCCAACAGTTCTACATCTCTTAAACTTGTCTGGAACAGTATGCTTCATTCAAACAACACACCATCGACACCAATCTCAGGCTACAAGATATTCTTCAGCATTTCTCCTTACTGCTCTTGGCAAAATTCATCACAAGTTCAACAGTACCAACGTTTGGTTATAAATACAGCTGAAGCACAAGGTCTCAGTGGATTTCTTACCTACGTTATTCCTGGTCTTAGAAAATGGACTTGTTACAAAGTGAAGATATGCGCTGTTACAAAATATTGCGAATTTTATGGTCTTAACAGCACTTCCAAATTTGCAAGAACACTAGAAGATGGTAAAACGTTTTTTTTTCTTTTTGATACGGAGTTATTTTTTGCACAATTATTGTGTTTTCGAATAATTGGAAGAGCTAGATCCTTGTTTCATGTGCCTTTGCCCTTTAAATTTCATTCTGCTTCCTTGCGTTCGTGACTCGTGTATTGACATAGTTTGGGGAGAGGTGATTACCCTAAGATTGGGCGTCCACCTGCTCTCACAAGGACTGCCTTATGCCGAAGCTGAAACGCTATCCCGTTACAGCGAGCGTGGTGGTACTAACCAGGTCGAAGAGCTCGGAGAGTAAAATTCAATCCACGAACCTCTTCCGTGAAAGGCATAAATTTACCCTGGGTACAACAGCCGTAGACTCTGAGCAGGGTTTCTCTCTTCATCTCCTTCCCAGTTTCTTAACTCCCTCCTGCTCAGAGGCTACGGCTCTGGAACCCAGGGTAGCATGAATGAACTGAGGGTAGCATAAACACTTCAGTAAACTACAGTTACCTATGATCAAATCTATATGACAAACGACTTTGTTAGCAATAATACAACGCTTTTTCTTCTACCCAGTTCCAACAGCTCCTCCACGAAATTTTACTGCAGTCGCAAATGATTCATCGAGTTTGAGACTAGACTGGCATGAGCCTGATAACCTGCGAATTCATGGTATTTTACGGAGTTATACTGTTCGTTATCAGCAAGTTAACTGCATAACTGGCAAAGCTATAAGTGACAGCTCAGGTTGGAATAGAATAACAGTAGCAGCTAACACAAGTTCAACAATTGTCAGTAATTTACTATTTTGGAGTTGCTATGATGTCGCTATAGCTGCAGTTACCATTGATGAAGGGCCATTTGCAAATCAAAGAAAAGTACGGACAAACGAACATGGTAAGTTTCATCGAAATATTTTTAAAAGTGTTTTTCGCATTCTTCTCCTGCTTCACTCCTCTTTATTTTACTTCTTTTAGCTACCTTCTTCTCTCTTTTCCTTTCTTCTGATACCTCCTATTATTTCTCGTCTTCTTTTTCTTTTCTGTTTGTAATTCCGCTCGTTTCTCCTTCTTCTTCATGGTTGTTTTCTTCCTCTTCTAGGTTTTCTTCGTCTCTATCTTATTCCCCGTTTCCAGACATTTTCCTTTCTTCTTCGTTCTCTTCATTTTCATCTTCTGAATCCTCTTCGTTTTCTCCTTTTCTTCTTTATCTTTTTTGTCGTCTTCTGCCCTCTTTCTTCCTTGTCTTTTTCGTCTTCTCCTCCTTCATCTTCTTCTCCTCCTTCTCTTTCCGCATTTTTCTATCTCCTCGCTCCTTTTAGCTTTTCTTTCATATATTCTAATTTGCTAATATGGAAATTAGGTTGCCCATTGTTTTTGCCCATTGTTCGATTGTACACGAAAGGCTTTTTTCCTGGACCAGCTAGAGATGCGCTTCTTTTTTGTTCGATCCCTATCCTGTCCGGTCAGTGCAGTATCTCCTTCTTCTTCTACTAATTCTTTATCGTCATCATCTTCCTCCTCTTCTTTTTATTCTCTTTTCTGCCTCTTCTTCTTCTACTTCTTCTTCTTCTTCTTTGTCTTCTTCTTCTTATCCTCCTCCTTCATCTTCTTCTCCTCTTTCTCTTTCCGCGTATTGACACTGCTGTTTTTGCTCATCTCCTTTTCTCCCGACCAACTTGTTTCCCTTCTTCCTTTTTTAACCACACACCTCTGGCCTTTTTTTTCTTGAGCATTAGCTTGCTTTAAAACGTATCTTTCTTTGGAATTTGTTCTAGCTCCAACTGGTGCTCCAAGAAACTTAACTGCAGTTGCATACAGTTCAACAAATATAAAGGTGGACTGGCGTGAACCAGATCCTCTGAAAACCCATGGCATTATAACGCGTTACTTCATTCGCTACGAAAAAGTAAACTGTGCAGATGGTACAGTCATGAAGGATGGTATTGGCTTTGTAACTGTAATTGTGCCAGGCTCCAGCAGAGATCTCCTACTGTATTTATCATTTTGGAGCTGTTATGACGTTAGAGTAGCTGCATATACTATTGATCTAGGCCCATTTGTCAATCAAAGGAATGTACGGACTAAAGAGCATGGTGAGTGCATTTTACGGAATCATGGCAAAATCTCTATTTGTAACAGTTTGCTCAATTATGATTCTAGATTCCTTCAATTATCATTTCAAAACATTTAAGTAACTTTAGCTTTAGGAATTTCACGGAGTTTTCATTTTTAAAGAAAAGTAGCATAGACTTCGACACTTCACGTAGTGTAGCTTCTTATGATAGAAAACAACGTGTCATCAAAAATACAGGATCTCCATATTTCTATCTTTTCTCCAAATAGACCATGATTTTTGTACAATTAACAAGGAAAGCTCAGCTCTTGAGGTACCAAGAAAAGCAAAAATAGAGGGGGGCAGGTGTATCATACTACACAAAAGACCCAATGCAGTTCTTTTGAAAACTACTCCTACCCTTCGAAATTACACCCTGAATTAACAAGAATATCCGCCTCCTAGGCAACCCTAGAAATTACCCCTGCTACAAATAACACATAACTTTTTATTTATTCATGTTGTAGCCCCAACTGCACCCCCAAGAAATTTCACTGCATTGAACACAAGCTCAACAAGTTTATTTTTGAGCTGGACAAAGCCAACTGAATCGCAGATAAATGGAATTGTGAGATATTACCTGCTAACGTACAGAGAAGTACATTGTGATACTAGCTATGTGGTGAAATCTGCCAACGTGAAGAATAAAACAGTTACAGGAAACGTATACAATGCGTCCCTCACGCAGTTATCCTATTGGACATGCTATGACATCACTTTGTCAGCGGTTACAGTTGGAGTTGGACCTTATGCGCAAATAACGAACGTGCGAACAAGTAGTGAGTTGTCAATCTTTCTCAAAGTTAACAATACGACATATAGTTCTTTTATATCTTTAAAAGAGCCTTTCACAGTGACTGTTATCCTTTCTTAAGCTAAGCAACAAAGCATGCAGATTCTTGAATGACGTTAAAAGGTCTTCAAAGCCTTCATAATTTCCGAAATCCCTTAAAGTAGATTTCTTGTCCCGTTATTAACGTTTTTAGATCAATCTTTATTGATTTGGGCACAAAACCAACCCTTGTGCATGGACAGTAGGTATTCGAAGGCCTTATATTGTATTTATAGTAGTCTAGTAGTAAGCGAAACCCCCTCTCGGAAAAGGGGTTTGACTCAACAACGATTCGACAAGGCGAAAACCTTCCATTGACAGGGAGCAAACATTCAAAAAGGGGTGTCCAATTCAACGCTGATATGCGAGATTTACACAAGAGAAGTATGCAGGAGCAGGAGATGTTTCGTTCACTTTTCAACCATACATTTAACTGAAAACTATCCATTTTCGCTTGATTTGGGACATCCTTCTTAGTCCCAAATCATCAGAAAAGATACTGGAGATGTTCGATGAGGCTAGTTCTAAGAACAGCAGGAACCTTCTGCTCCAGCAGGCAAAATACAACCTGAGGGTGTTGACTTATTCCTTTCTTTTTCTCTTTTAGTTCCTTCTCAAAATCCATACGTCATAGCCACCATTTCGACATCCATCGTCGAAGTTGGCAATAGCTTCAATATAACAGTCGATTTTGATAGCGAGGTTTTGCACACGTTAACCTCGCTCAAATGTGGATATGAAACCATAAGCAATATCACAGTATTTGCTGAATACAATCGTTCTGACTCGTCATTCAAGTTGGTTACCCCAAGGATCTCATCCAAGTTCGCTGGACGAGTATCAATACCAAGCTCAAAGACGATAACCATATCAAATGCTCAATTTGAAGACGAAGGAACCAATTTTACATGTGAATTGAAGTACTGGAATATTATGGCAGGCAGAAGCAAAACTGTCTATAGTAACAACATCAACATCACTGCTGTATATGGTAAGTATGTCTAAACAGTCATTCACTTTGCGGTAACTTGTTCCCTTGTTAATTCAATCATTCATGTGTAAGGTGCAGCTTTTGTATTTTATTTTTGGTTCAGTCAAGCATAATATCCCACTACATCAAGCATAATAACCCACCATAGTACTGCTTATACACCATAGTACACAAAAAATACCACCACAGCAGTGCGTATTCATCACAGTAGTGCGTATAGATTCGCTAGCGTGTTGCCGCAAATGTGGCCAAACGGTCAAACACTGTGTTCGACAAGACAAGCACATGTCAAACGTTTAACCAACAATGTTTGATTGTTTGGCCAATGCCTTCCAGGGCCTAAGATAGACCCACCCGGCCACTTGGATGCATAAGCAGAAGTTAGTCCGGGGCTTTGGCAGTTAACGCTGTATTCAATTCTCTAAATAGCTTCGCCATTTTTCGGTACAAATTCATGGACAACAAACTCAGATGTAGTGGATGGAGTCAACACAACATTGAAATGCAACGTCACAAGCAGACCAGCTTCAAGAATCATGTACGGATTGCATTTTAATTCCAGCACCGGGTTCTCTTTCATGGCAAGAAGCACTACAATCAATTTAAAAGCTTCGGTAGTAAACAATGGGTATTACACTTCAACTATTGGAACGGTAACACTATTCAATCCTACGTTGAAAATAAATGGGCTCAGGCTGACATGTATTGGTGTTCCAGTTTATGGAGAGAGGATAACGAGTATCACATATGTACGCATTTTGTGTAAGTTATTGATTTTTTCCACATCTTTTCAACCTTAAAGATAATGAGTGTGGTCACACTGAAGTTTTTTACCGTTTGAACTGTTTGTATTTATTTAAATTTACTTTGATCGTTAGAAACCACGGCAATATAAAAACACAATGAAACAAGTCCCACTGAACTTGTGCCCCCTGTTCAAAATGACGTTTCACACCCGGAGTTATTTCCAGGGGCGAAGCTGGACCTCTTTGACTACCGGGGGCAGGGGTTGAAGAAAAATTGATTTCAAGAATTTTCGGGTTGTCGCTCCGGACCTGTCAAAACGCGATACCAATTCAGCTACATGTTTCTGATTGGTGCATTTCAATCCACATCTTGGTTTTCATTCAATCTTAGTCAATTACTTTGGTCTATTTCAAATGTTTCTATGTTGAGTAGTGTCAGACATGCAAGCTTCGTTATGAATTCAGTAAAATCTGTAATATTCCTCGCGCTCTTTCAGAAGCACCTACTAACGAAGGGGAAGTCTATAGCTAAAGCATGTTCAAAGATATTCCGTTATTTATCGCAGCAATTTGGTTTTTGTTTCCCGCCGTAACGATGCTATCCCTTCACTGTACTAGACGGTGTCTCTTTAGCTGGGCTACCTCCTGGATCATTCTTCGTGTATGCTATTTATCAATAGACTATCTAAGGTATTCTGGGGGTATAATCTTAAAATATTAAAACATTGATTTTATCTTTTTAATGACAGATGCGCCTGAGATTACAGTCATGAATGAGACACTAAAAACTTGTCAAACCAAGACAGTAACTATCGGATGCAGCGCCAGTGGAGTACCAGTTCCCGTTTTGAGAATCTATCACAATCAGATGCTGATAGCCACTGGGAACAAGACCATAAGTTATAACTTGAAAATGAAGGATGAATCTGATTTTGGAACATACTACTGCAATGCATCGAACTTGGTTGGTAATTCAAGGAAAAGCATGATCGTGAAGAGAACAGGTAAACTGATAGGCTGATCATCATCATTATAATCATGATCATGATGATCATCATTATCATAGTCACCATCATCATCGTCATCATCACCATCTTCATAATTATCATTGTTATAATCATCATCATCATCATAATCATCATCATCATCGTCATCATCACCATCTTCATAATTATCATTGTTATAATCATCATCATCATCATCATCATTATCATAATCATCATCATCATCGTCATCATCACCATCTTCATAATTATCATTGCTATAATCATCATCATCATCATCATCATCATCATCATCATCATCATCATCATCATCATAATCATCATAAAAATCAGTATCATCATAATCATTATCATAATTTTTATCATTATGTTGGTCATGTACTGTTATTGTCTTCATCAATTTTTGTCTTGTCTTTTGTCTCTAAAATGATACAATGTACATTTTTTGCATTGAAATAAATGCTCTAAACCTTACCGTTTCCAATGATCTTTGCATATGAATGTTCTTTCACCAGAACTAGTCTACATCTTATTAACGGGACAGTAAAACCCAAAACTGAGCTGCCAATTGATGAGGTTTCCTGCATACCTATAAATGGAAAATAATCTCTATTTGCAGTTCATATAATATCACTTTGCAAACCTAAGTAAAAAGCATTTTGAGAATCAATTGAAATGCCTGTTTGCAAAAAATATCTGTAAAGTTTTGTGCAAGATTATAGAATATCACAAACAATTCACTTGGCGTAGTGATTAAGTTTCTGTTTCTTTTATTTTCAAGATTTGCCTGGAATACCAGAAGATTTCCAGCTTCTTTCTGGAATAAACTCCTTTGAAGTCAAGTGGAAAAGTCCAGTTTGTCAAGGCATCATTGGTATAGCCTATTACAGAATCAATTACACAAAATCTGGGGATGAACAGTGGAAGATTTTGAACAAAACTTGCTGCAATTTCACTGTTCATTCGTTACCAAGCAACACTACATATTTGGTTCAAATTACCGCCTTTGACAGAAAAGGACTACAAGGACCCACTTCCCAACCAGAAATGGTAGTCACAGGTAAAAAATTTTTTACTGCATTTCGATTTTCAAATTCTTTTTCTCAATTTAAGATTTTATGTTGTTTTTGCCAAATGCATATTTTCTTCTATTTTGATATTAATTGAAAAATATATTAACTTTTTCAGAAATTAAACCATTTTTACCCACTACCTAATAAAAATGCTGATGATTCCTGGTTATTTAAGTTTTAATTTCATGTTTGTCTATTGCATGCTTTTATGTTATTTGCTGTAATAAGACATAATTCATTAATATTCTTGATTTTTCAGCAATTTTCATGTTTCTAAATCATTCATATGAAATACGCTGATGGTTCCTGGTTGATATACTGTATTCATTTGCTATTTTCCATGCCTTTAATTTCATTTGTGATATGCAAAATAATCGATTGATATTTTTTGTTTTTCAGCACTTTTCAACTTGTTTTTTAACTCATTCCCTGTGAAAATGCTGATGATTCCTGGTTGATATTTGTATTTGGTGTCATATTTTGTTAATTTGAATGCTTTTACATTATATACAACTTGATCAAATGGTATTTTTTAGCTTTTCAGCAGAAGCAGCACTAGACCTACTGTAACGTTTCCCGTTCCCTGCCATCCGCTGCCTTATTACTCTGCTCTGATAATTCCTGGTTTTTTTTCTTGATCACATTCTTTTATTCAGCAATATTAAAGTTAAATATTACTATTATTAGGTTAAATTCTTACCGATCAATATTGTCATTTTGCAATATTTTTTTATCTTTTTTGAGTCTTTCTTTCAAAAGAGCAGGAAGGAACAGATTGAAATTTCAAAATTTGCAACAAAACTGACTAACCTCTTTGCCAAGAAGAGACTGAAACGAATAAGAGGCTGAATAATGGTTTTTTCAATAAAAAGTTTTGATTTCAAAGTGGGAATTTTCAAAGCTTGTTCCAAAATGGATGTTCTAAAGCCTCAGATTATAAAAATAGATGGAAGACGCTACAGAAAATTGCCATACTATGCGCAGCAAGGAGAAAGCAGTAACTCTACCAAAAAGCAAACCTGTATGTATCGAAGGTGAAGGTGAAATGATGTTTTAGCGCCAGTCGCTCTAGGATCTCAGTAGTAACTAGGTTAGCCTAACTACCGTCAACCGGGGTGACTTCGGACGCTTTTTGGTATATTTCTATGAATATTACAGAAACTAATCATATAATTCTTTTAATTATTTGATAAAAGTAAAAAAGGCCCAAAGTAAATTTGAAAAGTGGTGTCTGTTATTTCCTCGATCTTATCTCCCTCGCGGTAATTGAAGATAAAGTCGTCCGAAGTCACCCCGCCTACTCTGGGGTGACTTCGGACAGACGTAATGTTTTGCAATTGAAAAACTCAAGACATATTTTGAAGATGAAAAAAGCTACAAAAGTTTCCAAAAGAGTCAAATAGAGAAGATCTGGCAAGAAATTTTGCAGAAGGTTCCATCTGTTCGTGAGGAAAGACATCAAAACAAATTTGCTCCATTTAGGCCCATTGCGATAAATTTGCGAGCCGGTTCTTTGAGAGTTTCTGAAATGAGTTAATAAATTTCAAGTCAAAGCAAGAGTTTCACCCTCAAACAACTTTAAAAAACTTAATTCACAGTTTCTTAATTTTCTCAAGCGCCATCACAAAGCAAAAAACAGAAACAATATTTTTGTCCGAAGTCACCCAGCAGTCCGAAGTCACCCCGGTTGACGGTATCTACCTAATCGAGACCTCGACCTGGCCGTGACGCTACCGTGGCTGGGCTCGAACCCTGACCACACTAATTTCTGACACCACAAGTCAGCTGGATTACACCACGACGCCACAGCACCTGCGTATCTGTCTGCGTATTAGATGTAAAAATATCAAAATGAAATCAAGCAGACCTACTTTAGGCATCCTATACCCATTAACTTGAAATGGAGAAACAAACACATGTCTGAAATATGGACCCATCAGAAAGGTGCAAAATGCACTGGTTATCTTTGACGTTATTTCCCCCCCCCCCCCAAAAGAAAATCGCTGAGCGTATTCTAAAATTAATAAACCTCATATATTTATATAGGTGATACTTACTGGGAAGATGAAGTTTGCGATGACCAAGAAGCTGTAGATGTAGAGAAAACAGACAAGGGGTATTCTGTGCGGTGTGCTGACGTTCCAAGTTTTTACTTTAAATTTATCTGTGGAAAGAAAAATGAGACAAAAAATCGCATTGAAAGAGAAACAAGAACACATATTTCAATTCCAAGACCAGGAATGGAAGGAGATGTCGGTGAGATTGAAGTTTTTCAACTTTTAAATGCAGGCATTTATTCTAGGGGAGGTCATCTAAAAGAGAAAGGCAATTATTTCAAAATAAACTTTTTTGTATGTGAATATTTACTATGGGGGTGTTTAATTTGAATTCAAGGCTGTCGGAAGAAATCTAAGATTGGGAGGCTGAGCAGCTAGCCTCTAGCCCCCCCCTGCTTTGGCATAAGTTTTTCTTCATGAAAACTTGTAAAAGCTTCTTAGATGGCTTGTTAGCAATTTATTTGCAGACATTAGGGGCACTTTCCCAAACCCCAGTTTATCATGCTGATAGAGTCCAATTTTTCAAGTTATTGTGGGGAGTGGTCTTTTAATGGGGCAACTTTTAATCAAATGTGCAGTGAGTTGACTGTATCTGCTGACTGTGATGTGTTGGAAGTGTGGGGAGATCACCTGCTACCTCTGAGATCCTAACCATTAGCACGTAACTACCATTTCACCTTCACCTTTGCCAAAGAAAAGGGGCTTTTATCCAAGGCATCACAGTATAAAAATATGCATTGCAACTTGTTGCTCAGTTGAATACACTTTGTGTTTTCTTTTTCAGTTATCTCAGGTCAAGATAGAAACAGTGTCCTGTCAGCAAAGACAAGGATTGAACTTATTGTTGATTCTTCAAGATGGAGGATGCCATCAACACATTTCATTTCCATACCACTTGCATGTGAGAGTACTTTGGAAAGATTTGAAGAATTTAAAAAGATCGTAATTGAACAATGTGCAGAGGTATTTTGATCAAAGATTTTTATAAATTCATTGATCTTTTTAGTTTGAGCGAAACCCAAGCACGTTTGGAAACAAAAATAGGCTTCCATAAGAGATAGCGAACGTTACGGTGAAGTCCTTTGCGAAATTCACTCAGATCTTAATCTTCAACATCTTTCAAATATTTCATTATCTTCGTTTTTAGTGCAAAGGGTTTGTTGAGAGAATTTTACAGATTCCTGAGAAACTTCATTTGACAATTGGAATGATGGTTTTGATGAGTGAAAATGAAATAGTGAGTACATGAATAAAAACGCCTGCTTTTCCTCTACCTTGTAGGCCCCTAAAGCTTTGGACTAGCATCAAATATTCTTTGTCAAACAAATGAAGTTTGCTTAGGCAATGTTTGAGCGTTTGTCCACGTCTCATTCAATACATTCCTTGAAGGTGCTGTGACATCGTGCCCTAATCCGGAGAATATATATCTAGCTGTCCAAAGCTCACCGAGGTCGGGGTTCGAGTCCCAACAACGGTAGCGTCACAGCCAGGGTCGAGGTCTTGATTAGTTAACCTGATACTGAGTTCCTAGCAACTGGGGCTAAATACAGCATTTTACTTTCACTCTGACAAGCATAAACAAGCAGAATTCGTTGCTTGATTCTTTTGACAACATTCGTGCCGACAACAAGCTAAAAATGTTTAACAAGCACTGTTTTCCGGCGTGGCCGAATGGTAAAACATTTGCTTAACAAATAAATTTCAAGTGTTTTTCAAACAATGTTTGATCATTTGGCTAGAGTCTCATGTTTTTGTTTATTTTTGTAAAATAATCAGTGGTCTCTCGCTTATATTTAGTCTAGTTTCAAAGCTGAGCTCGAAAAACTCCTAACTTTAGTTCCAATTTGTGCAATTGTTTATCCATTCATCAAAACAGAAGCTGCTTTAATATTTCAAAGAAACGAATGCTTGAGTTGTTAAAGGTTCGCTATAACGAATATGATTTGATCCTCGATCATTTTTTGCTTTCGTCAAGCATTTGAATTACACTGCAATAATGGTTTTCAAGCAATGTTTTGGGAAGTTGCTAAACGGTCAAACATTGCTTGTAAAGCAAAATCTCAAATGTTTGATCAACAATGTTTGGTCGTTTGGCCAGGGCCTTAGAGAAACTTCAAAGTGAAGATGAAAATCGTTTAGTTAGGTAAAGTTCGAGTTATCAGGGATTGGAGTTATCGGATTATGCTACTTGTTTTGAAAAAATGTATTTATTTTCAACAGGTAAAGGCTGGGAATTACCTCAAAGATCTGCAAGACGAAATTAAAAGGTTGGCCTCCCTTTGGTTGAGAAATATATATTCTTCCTGATTGGCAAACACTAGGATAGAGTTTTCCACGAGTGGTGTACCACAATAGATGGGATTCGAACCTGGACTGCATGATCAGAGATAGAGCAAAGAACGTTTCCAGTGAGCTATTGAGCTCAACGAAATCTCCGAATAACTCTCCAAGTTATACAGCCCAAGGCTCTCCCCCCGTTTTGGCTTTGTTGTCGGTCGGCTATGCTGAGCCTTCTTCGGCACAATATATATTTATATACATTTATCATGAATGGCAAACACTAGGACAGATATTTCTACAAATGATAACCACTATAGCTGGAACTAAAACCTGGAATGCATGACCAGCTATAGAGCTCAATGAAATTGCCGCTCTCCTGTCTCCTCTCGTTTTGGTTATGTTTTTTGCTATGTTGAGCCGTTTTCATGTATTTTTCTTTATCTCCACAGAAAATTCATTGACAATAATCCGATGCATGTTATCTTAGAAGGAGTTGAATGCATGAACGATGATCCGTCTGAAGTCAGTGTGTTGTATGCCAAAGTCAAATTAGCAGATGCTTCGGATCGGTAAAATAAAGCTAACATACCTTATTCGTTTTAATCTTCGTCCCCTCTAGTTTTCTTGCCTTTGTTTTTTCACTTCCTTGTTTCTGCTGGACTTGATATTCTGCCACATCATGTGTATCTTTTAGCATCTAAAATTGAAAGCTATATCCAAAAATGCGAGAAAACATCTTTGGACATGATTAAAACAGCTTTTATTTCCTGAAAATCCTCAGAGTATAAACGTGAGAAATAGACCGAATTTATACCCAAGGTGCGGATCGAAATGCACCAATCGGAATATTCAAGCTGGATCGGGATTGTGTTTTGATAACCAAACAGCTTGCAAAAGACAGTGGGGTGACAAAGGCAAAAACATAAAAATATATTTGCGTTTCAATAATATTTGTATACGTATGGATGGGGGCTTAAACTAATTGAATAATCTTTGGTAAAACGTGGATTTTGACGAATTACCAATAAATGCTATGCTAAAAATCGAAATATATAAGAACAATTTGAAACGATCTCACCCAAAACTTTGGTAGGCTTTACTTGCGTACCGCAGTAGGCTATCAGCGAGAGAGAAAAACTAGCTATATAAAGTATGAATAACGGAGGCTATGCTATATGCGACAAATTAGGTAATACTTAGAAGCTTGTGGGAATTACCTACATGGGTAGCATGCAGTGATGCAATTTGGGGATGCCTAAGCTAGTGCTGGAATAGGATTACCTAAAATGGCTAGCTAAGAACGAGTGACTAAATATGCCAATGTATGCGAATATATGCTGACTACTACAAATCCAAGTGAGAAAACGAACTCTTTCTGTTTACATAGAACCGGCCTTTTGGTTTTGATGTGGAAACACTGGGGAAACACTGTTTCGATCTGTTTCTAAAGTTTAGATATTCCAAGCGTCAGGCCAGAGTTTTAAGTATGTTTCAAGCTGTTTCCGCTGTTTCTCAATTTGAAAGCTTTGTACAACTGAAAGACACTAAAGTTAGCTTTACTGATGTGAAAGTACACTAGCAATTAGTACATTGAGTCTATCTTCAAACAACTACCCTCTTTTTAAGGTTGCAAGCTTTGGCAGAATTCCTTGTTGACAGTTTCGTTTCAAATGGGTTGATGAAAAGAGAGTATGATCGTGTAAAATTACACGCAACTGTTATTAACACGAAGTTTAAGGATAAAGAAGAAGAAAAAGCGAACGCATCTAAACCTGGATCTTCATCGTTTAAAACGGGCCAAGGCCAATGGAACAAGAAATCGGTATTTGATGCCAGGAAAGTTATTCAGGTTAGATTTTTATTTATTACCGTTGCAAGTTCACATAACATTTTTATAAGTGGCCTAGGCTCGGCGCTGACGATTACAGTATGAAATGAATATGCTGACGAATGCTGACGAATGTAGAATGAAATGAACACGCTGACGAATACAGCATGAAATGAACATGCTGACGAATACAGTTCGAAATAAAGATGCTGACGAAAACAGTTCGAAATAAGAAGGCTGTCGAATACAGTATGAAATGAGCATGCTGATGAATACAGTATGAAATGAGCATGCTGATGAATACAGTATGAGGTAAGCATTCTGACGAATGAAATGAACATGCTCACGAATACAATATGAAATGAACATCCTGACGAATACAGTATGAAATGAGAATAATGTTGATGAATACAGTATGAAATGAATATGCTGACAAATGCTAACGAATACAGTTCGAAATAAAGATGCTGACGAATACAGTACGAAATAAGAAGGCTGTCGAATACAGTATGAAATGAGCATGCTGATGAATACAGTATGAAATGAGCATGCTGATGAATACAGTATGAGGTAAGCATTCTGACGAATGAAATGAACATGCTGACGAATACAATATGAAATGAACATCCTGACGAATACAGTATGAAATGAGAATAATGCTGATGAATACAGTATGAAAACGAATACCTATGTCATAAGCATACTGACAAATAATGACGAATGCTGTATGAAATGAAGTTGCTGACAAAGGCGCTAAATATGCTGAAAGAACTAAATATGCTGACTAAATGTTCACTCTACGTTTTTGGCTTTCATCTCAATGGATCCTTCATCAAATTGGAGCCAATGAAACATAGATTGTTTGAGCGTTTATTTTTCTAAAACGCTTCTTGCTGAATAGAAATATTATCAAATGAAAACATGTAATGAGTTGACTTTAGAGTCGGTATTTAATACAGTGGCTATAATACCAGCAAAAAACCATATACACTTATAGCGTCCCTTGTGTCAATTTAATTCAAATTTACCACTAACCGCGATCCAGTTCGCATTATATACTTTGTCGTTTGGTCTTGGGCTGTAACGTTTTGAGCTTGTGCTAGCCTATGTTCCAGACCCTTTCAACTGAAATGAAGTTGAAAGGGTCTTGAACACAGGCTAGCCTTGCACATGTCCCTAGTAATTTCACTAGAGCACCGCTGAATATGACTTGGATATTTGTCCAGACATGAATGTACGATTTCGCGGTTTCTCCTTATACATTATAAAATCGCGGTTGGGAAAACTATATACCCTCGAGCATAACGTCGCGAAATCGTGAACTTCGTATTATATTCGCGGCTAACCAAACAAGCCTCAATATTAACCCAGCATTTCATTTGCCTTGCAGCTTTGTGAAAATTTCAAATTTGGTGAGATGACTGTCAACTCAATTCATTTATCGAAACGAGGCAGCTATGGACCGGACGGGGGCTACTATTGTGAGAAAGCAATTGAAATTTAAGATTGACATACAGTCCTGTATTTAGAAAAAATATAGAATAAAATTGTTTTTGGACTAGTTAGTTTAATATTTGTAAATTATTTGGTACAATACACGTTTTTTTTATAAGGAACCTTTTGTCTGAGCTGAGGCTGGAGTTCCTTGATTTTTTAACACAATGAGGCTGAAAGTTCCTTATACTGTTCCTTGTGGTGGGATATGTATATATACTAATTTTTACAGCAAATTCGTAGAAACTATTCCTCATTTCTAACTTTAAGTATTAATGGAGCCTTTTGGGGAAAAACTTTGGGGAATATATTGTACTTCTGTTCCTTTTTCGTACAAACCGTCTTGTTCTTTAAAAAAGAGTTTCTTAGTTTTTCATCCGAGCCTCGACAGTTCCTTAAAGTTCCTTAATTTTTTGGGAATTTTCAGCCTCGAGTTCCTTATAAAGGTATTCCTTATAAAAAAACGCGTAGAGCTGTCTGAAACATTGCTTTATTTATCAATGAAGTCAAATTTCTGGCCCTGTTTTTATAGAGTTTCTGCACACTGTATACGTTTACCACAAATTTATCAGCATAATCAGACACGTAATGATTGGTTGAAAGCCCAAAAGCCCAGGGGTATTCCCATTGAGGCCTGGCTGGGATTCCAAAAAGGGTTTATAATATGTCAGTCGGCAGTTCGAATCAATCTTCACCAAAAAGAGTGAAAGTCAGTGTTTTTTTAGACTGTCCCAAAATGTAATTTCAAGATTTTCGAAAAACAATTATTTTGATAGGTATAACTTGTCAAAATTTGACACTCGGACTAAAAGAAGAGAAGAACGAAAAGAAGACCGTTTTTTCTTAAGTTTGATACTGATTTTCAACAAATCGATCCCCTTGGGCGGCACGTCCCCAGTATCCAAAATAAATTAAGCAACCCCTTGGGGGCAAGAACTTAAAGTCAAATGGAGCCCTCTTTTGGCCTCAATTGGAGTACCCCTAAGGGTTTGACCTTACCTCATTTTCCATCATAGGCCAACTTACTATAATAATGTAATCCCCAAAAAAATTGTCAAAGTTGCTCAGTTTGTTATTAATAAAGAACTTATTATTTAAATTTTTATAAAACTTTTATTGTTGCTTCGATGAACGATTTATTAATTGGTGGACTGGTTGACTGATTGCTTGGTTGATTGATTGATTGATTTCTTTGCGCCCAACTTGCACCCCGGAAATTCAAAATTGTCTTATAGGCGACCCCCCGGTGTCTGTAATTATCTAAGCTCGTCCCAGGCTTCCCTCATGTTTGATGCACGACTTGCGGTGTGTTCATCGTCCTCTTCGTGCGGCTTTCAAAACCTGGTGTGTGCATGATAGTGTAGTCAGTCGTTTATTCAAATAAAAACATCTTCATTATGGCAGATCACGACGACAAAACCAAACTAACATGCTGGCAGAAAACCGATCGACAATGTCGTGCATTCGCCAATTTCTTTTACAACAAGCAAACTGGAGAAGTAATGGGCAGAAGCAGGGCGAGTTGGGGTGAGTTTTTCAAATCCGAAATTTAGGCCAACGCCAAATTTATAATCCGTTTTATTTCTTCTAATGTTACTCAGCTGACGTTTTAAAATGTTCATGCTTTCTATTTTAGGCAAAATTGGTTTGTTCTACGTGGTCTACTACGGTTTCCTAGCTTCTTTCTTCTCAATTTGCCTCACCGTTTTCTTGAAGACTCTAAATGATCCCGGCAAAGGCGGCCCAAAGACAATTCAGTTTTTGATGGGTGATTCCGCACCAGGTCAGTGCTTTATTATTCCAAGTTTTGTCTTCTGCGATTCTGATAAAAGCTAGCTAAAGGTTCGAAGCGGAATTTTATGCAAAAACATAGAAATTAAAGTTTTTCTGTCGGAGCCCAACATAAATTTCATATATGAGGAAGGCTTTTGTTCAGCTCAGGCAAAAGTCAAAGTTAAAGTTTCTGATACGCCCCCAGAACTAAGCCTTATAACAAAGCGAACGCGTTCTCGTGAGTTTTACAGGGGTTTTTTGTAATAAATCCATTAGCTTTCTCCAATTAATATTCTTAAAGTCACAAATGTTGTTTCTGGTGACTGCATCATGAAAAAGTTTTCCACAGCAAGGAAGAGGAATCCAAAGTAACCACAACCCTAAGTGTCAGGGAGAGTTGAAAAGCAATTACGTAGTGTTTGTCAATTTTGTCATGAGGTTACCAGAGGTTACCCACCAGAGAAACCAGAAATTGAGAGATTCTTGCCACTTTCTATTACTCTAAAAAACATAAATTTTCTTAGTAAACAACTAGAATCTAGTCTACCTATTTCATGAGCCCACAAATATTTTGAACTGTTTTAAATATTAATGATGAACATTTTCTTTGAGAATTTATAATCTGTTGCCATCTGCTGGCAAAACCACTACAGTAATCTTAACAATAATCTAGAACAATTATTTTCATTATTTTTAATAAGGAAGTTTAAAATGGACCCATAACCCAAATTTCTTTCCAATCCAGTTCTGACCTTACTTGACTTTGTTACTTCTACTACCGTGAATGCTCTATTAAGCCCCATCTCTCTTTTAGCCCCCCCTGTTTCAAGTGAAAATTTGAAATATGCCCCTTGTGTTTTACAACAACTAATCACTATTAAGTTACTACGAATTTCATGTGATCTAAGGTTAAAACTTGCTTTTATAGTTTACTTTTAATGTCTGTTGCATTTGTCTTGACAAATAAAGAACAAAAACGATAAAAAATTTATTAAGCCCCCACTCTCTAATAAGCCCCATCGCTAATAAGTCCCCCTTAAAAACTTCCAAAATGAAATAAGCCCCCCAGGGGCTAAATAGAGCTTTTATGGTAGATTCTTAGCTATTTTAAAATATAGTTTTTGAGTTGTACAAAACTTTTGAATTTAATAAACAGCGTAAACATATTTAGGCATGAATACTAGTATGCCAGAATATGTTTCCGCTGTTTATCACTATTTTTAAAAAGTTACTCAGAGAATGAACGATAAATTATCTATTTACATCTGGGGGCATTGATAAAGTTAATACTCCAGCGGAAAGGGTATTAATTAAGTAGGGGGGCAGTTAAAAAGAGGGGCATTAAGTGACTTGATTGATTGATAGATAGGGAAAAATATTTGCTATCTTCAAGGTTTGGGTTTCTGTGCTTTGAAATGGGGGTCCAATGAGTAACAAAAGGGTAATTTAAGGGGGTGACTCAAGTCTTTCCTCTAGATGTGACCATACCTCCTGATATCCTTTTGCCTCTGAAAGCAGCTTTATGTTTTAATTTCTGCTAAATTTTGCTAAAATATGTAGCCAAAATCTTTGAAAAATGATGGGAAATAAGTGACTCTAAGTTATATTGGGGTGTATTTTTGATTGATTGGTTGATTGAAATAAAGGAAGCTTAAAGTGCTCTCAAATAAGATTCTTGTACAAAACTTTTTGCTGAAAGTTTCTGTAAGTGAAAATCAGTTCTAATACAGTGTATCATTTTTAGGTCTAAATATAGTAGCTGACTTTGCTCACTATGATAGAAGTGCAGCCAATATCAAAGATATTCAAGATCATATCAAAAATATCTTGACGGTAAGTAGAACTTAGTGATTTTTAGCTAAATTTTGTTAATTATTTTTCATCCAATTCACAAACAGAGTGAAACTAAATTTTAATGATTAGTGAAACTAAATGAAAAATTTTTTAATTACAGATAACTTTGCGATACTGCCCCCCTTTGACCATAAAACAGGCTTGATTCTAGGTGTAACCTATTTAAGGGCACTCAGAAAATAATTGGCAGTTGGACATTAACTAGGGGCAGGACTGGGGGTTTGATCTTAGCAGCCTAATGCAGTGAAAAATGAAATACAGCAAGTCCCCGCATATAAGAAACGTACATATAAGAAACTGCAGCCTGCCAGCACAGAGAACACAGAGAATGTAGCCTATGGCCTCTTACAATGGAAGAGATTTGGTTTATTTGTAATTATATTTTAGAAAGTCATTGCTTAGCCATCATTTTACCAATTTTCCTTTATTTTTGATAGTTCTGTATTACTTTTTGATGTTAATGTAACATTATTTTGGTCAAAGGATTTAACAACGCTGGATATGGCAGTCTTTGTCAGCTTGGTGTTCAAGCAGTAGGTGACAAGCCCTGCAGATTCAACCAGTCATTGTTAGGAAATTGCTCTGGAGACATCCCTGGTCAAGATTTTGGTTTTGGCTCAGGCAAACTTTGCACCTTTATCAAAATCAACAAGGTATGTATTTACATAAAATATTGTCCATATTCAACATCAATATTTATCTACTCTAAGGTACCAAATAAACGTTCCCCCAATTTATTAATTTTGAGTTCCCCCCACCCCCTCCGGACCTTATTAGGACCCCTCCCCCAGTTTATTAATTTTAGAAGAAAACATTTCACTTGTGAAGAGATTAAACTACGTTTGTTAAATTTCCCCAACCCCCGGAGCTTATAAGGACTCCCCCGTTGATTAAATTTCAAAAAATTTCCCACCACCTATTTGGAAAATGGGTCTACAAAAAAAAAGAAGATGTAGTTAATAGTTGCACCCTTATTTGTGCTGATTATTGTGATCTCCTGAGTTAACTCTAGTTAACTTTCGTACTCCACAGAAGTATACTTCCACAGCTCCAAACTCAAACTAAAACTAAAATATCATGATATTTTGAAGGTTTATGGCTGGATTCCAGAACGAGAAAATAGTGACTACCTGAAACTAGATTGCAGTGCTGTTGTAAGTTTTTCTATCATTTTTCATGTTTAACAAGTTAATAATTGGGTGCATAAGCTAAACTCTATGCTTGAGATTTCTTAAGCAAGGCTTATCTATCACAATCTATAACACGAAAGAACCAATGTCAACTAGTTGTAACTCAAACTGCTAACTTATGTTGACATGTCAACAACTCAGAACTTACAAGATGCAGTTTAGCCCGATTGCAAGAGGGCTCATGTTGACCAGACAAAAAGTTGAGCATTGTCAAACAAAAAGTTGAGAACGTTTGGCCAGGACTTAAGCAAACCTGTGGTATTTAAAATTTTAGCTTAGCTTTCTAAATAGCTTTCAGATTCATCTTTTGTAATATATTAGTTTGGCATGATTTAAAACTGCATTAAAATTCTCTCCAACATTGATTGCTGATATTTTGTGATTCTCTTTTTCAGGGTGCTAAAAGTAACTGTAGTTCCTGAAGGCTATTTGATCAACGCTTTTCCATTCCGTGGAGAGAGTTTCTATCAGACACCTCCAGTTGCGGTAATCGTTGAAGCTGACAAAAACGTGGTTGTTCATTGCGAATTGAAAGGCAAAGGCATCAAAACATCAGAAAGTTTTATAGCATCAAGAGCATTTGGCAAGATCAAATATGATGTCAGTAAAAAGTAATGCTTGAAATGTTTTCCCTATTGTTAGTCCTTCATTCAGCAAGACTATAGAACTAAAGCATATTTAGGCTTTATGATTGTTTGTAAATTTTGCTCGTGTTTTTTCTCAGATTATTCAATCTAGTTTGAAATTTTTATTGCAAAACTTTGATTTTCCATCACTTATACCTTAGTTTCTGTTAAAATCACATTTCTTCAACTGCAAACTTGTGTAATTACGTTTTTAACATTGTGGCTTAATTCAGAATAGCGTAGAAACATTGAGTGTTAGTGAGGAGTTTTACTGGAATTACTGCTACGTCAATCCAACCTCTGCCCTTCCCAAATGATCAAACATTGTCAATTTAGAAATTGGTTTTCCACGCAAAATGTTTTACTGTTTGGCTACATCGCAAAACAATGCTCATAAAATTTGTTTGACCTTTTTTAAAAACATTGCTGACCAATTCTGATTCTCAACCAATAATTTGTAACGTGGCCAAGCGTTGAAACATTGCTTTTCAAACAAAATGTTTTTAAATGGGCTACGTCGCAAAACAATGCTCGTCAAACTTTTTTGCCTGCAAAAAGCAGACAATTTTTCAAAAACATTGCTAACCAGTCCTGATTATCAAGCAATGTTTAGTGATAGGCCAAACGCTCAAACATTACTTGATAAGCGAATTTCAAATGTTTGACTAACAATTTGACAGCCAACGACTTGAAAGTTTATTGAAATAATTTGTTCTCAATTCTGGTCGTTCACTTTCAGGAATTTATTAAACCCTTGTTTGAATTATTTAACCACTATGTTACATATACTGGATTTGTCCGTTATATAGCCATTTTTAAGATAGAAATGTTTGTTTTGCATAGTGTTTCAACTAATTTGTGTGAGTTGATTTCCAGCATATGAATGAATGGATATTTGTCGCATTTTGTGTTGTTGTTTTACATCTTTGCGTCTCATATTTTCTCCTAGTTTTCGAACCCATGGACGACTGTAGGAAATTTTCGGTATGGAAGCTCACTTAATAATATTTGTCATCTTCCCAAAACATGATGGTAGTGTTCAGATCTGAAAGTTTCTCTTTTTGGTTCACCAATATGATGACAAGCACTGAAAATCGCGAAAATCGCTCTGCGATTGACCTGAAGTCTAATGCACTCGCCAAACGATCAAACATTGTTGGTCAAACATTTGCGATTCGCTTGTCAAGCAAAATGTTTGATCATTTGGCCACGTCCAAAAACATTTCTCACCAACATTTTTCGCTTACGTCAAGCAAAAAATGTTTTCGAAATTTTCAAAATATAACGCCACAAATTTTCTTACTTTTGCATGTCAAGCAATGTTTTTGGACGTGGTCAAACGGTCAAACATTTGTTGTAAGCAAATTCAAAATGTTGGACCAACAACGTTTAATCGTTTGGACTTTGGCTTGGCCATTTTTGGTCAAACATTTGAGCGATCGACCGACCGATAGACCGTTACTCTGGCGATGCAGTCGAATAATCGATAGCAAATAATTTTGCAATCTAATGTTTGCTATCTCAAAAAAAACTTGACATTACTTGACAAACTCTGAAAAACATTTTATGATTCGACAAGAAATGTTTTGCGTTTTGACAGTGGCCAATCAATGTTTGACCGTGTTTGACCAAGACTGTTTGATTATTTGACCTTTGCCTTGGGGTCTGGGCTCAAACAAAACTAACTTGATTGAATGATAATAAATCGAATTGAAGTAATGGCGGACGCGTTGAAGTGGCTTGTTCGCAGTTGGTAGATGATTACGCTATTTCTTGATTCAAGGATCACGTAAAAGGGCTTTTTCTTGAGTATGCTTAACTTCTTTTTTATCAAATTTATTAATTTATGTTCAAAATACCCTCCTAATTTAAATATTTCGGTTTGAAGAGATGTGGGCCTAACCGGCCTATAGAGCTACGCAGAGGCAAGTGCTGGCAGGTTCCCTAATGCACTGCAGAGATCGCAACGAAAAAAAAATATAATGCTCACCTTGCGTAGGCTTTGTCGAGATTCTTTTTGAATAACCCATAATATTTTTCTTTTAGGCTGAGGATTCTGGTGCGCAAGAACCTAGAATAGAAGTCAAACAGATTGAAAAATGTTTTCGACTAAAGTGCCACTGAAAAGATGCATCTTGAAAAATTTCTGCGGATTGAAATTAATTAAAGGAATTTCGAGTGATGCTAGCAAGGCAACCAGTTCTACCATCCCATTTTCAAAGGGTAAAATGGGTAAATTTGTCCAAGATCAGCCATTTCATGAGAATGCCTTTTTATCAGACTCCTTCTTGCTTCAAAATTTACAAAGAATCATGCCAAAAGAAATTTATGCTCAGATCAAGCCTGATTTGACTAATTTTGGAAGGAGAGTGAGTTCTGATATCTGGAACTTGGGGCAGGAATGTGCTGTAAATGAGCCATATTTGAGACAAACAACTGCTTGGGGTGAGAAAGTGGACAAAATTGTCACTTGTGAAGCTTGGAAGGAACAGAAACGAATTTCAGCAAGAGAGGGGCTTATTGCAATTCCATACGAAAGAAAGTTTGCAGAATTCAGCCGACTTTATCAAGTTGTGAAACTTATGCTATATTCCCCAGCATCTGGTTTATACTCATGCCCTCTTGCAATGACTGACGGGGCTGCAAAAACAATAGAGGCACATGGCCTTGTTGATAAATGCCCGGATGTTTTTGAGCGTTTGATAACCAGAGACGCTGAAAGATTTTGGACTTCCGGTCAATGGATGACGGAAAAACGCGGCGGAAGTGACGTAGCCAGCGGAACAGAAACCATCGCAGTTGCGGATGGATCGGATTTTTACCGTTTGTACGGTTATAAATGGTTTTCATCCGCAACTGACTCGGACATGACATTGACACTTGCGAGAATCATGAATGAAGATGGGACATTGATTCCTGGGACAAAAGGAGTAACGATGTTTTTGATGAAAACGAAGCACGAAGACAACTCCTTGAATGGTATCGAGGTTGTGAAATTGAAAAACAAGTTAGGCACGCGACAGTTGCCAACGGCGGAGCTTCTATTAGATGGAGCAATAGCTGAAAGAATCTCTCCCGTAGGGCGTGGTATTGCTTCAATCTCAAGCATGTTGACGATATCGAGGCTTCATAATATTATATTTAGCGTTGCTGGGCCGCGCAAAATTTTAAGCCTTGCGCGTGATTATGCTACTCGTAGGGAAGCGTTTGGTCAGTGTATTTCCCAGCATCCTTTGCACGTGCAGACGCTGAGTCGCATGGAAACCGAGATACGAGGCTGTAGTGCTTTGTTGCTTGATTTGGCATATAAGATGGGTCTTGATGACTGTAAAATAATACAAGATGAAGATTCCTTACTTTTAAGGTTAATGCTGCCAGTCGGAAAGATGTTCACGGCGAAACAAGCCGTCGCATTGACGTCCGAAGGGCTAGAATGCTTCGGCGGGCAAGGTTTCATCGAGGATACGGGTTTACCGGCATTTTTACGAGATGCGCAAGTGTTGCCGATATGGGAAGGCACGTCGTCGGTCATGTCTTTGGATGTCTTACGAGCGATCAGCAAGTCAAATGGAGAGGCACTGCATGCATTCAAAAACCGCATTGAATGCATCTGCAGAAATGGTATTAAACACGCAAGTATCAAGCAGCATTGTGAAGGCATCCTCCATGCATTAAAAGGCATCGTGAATTTCGCTGTCAAAAGCCCAGAGAAATTAGAAATAGCTGCAAGAGATTTCACAGTGAGTCTCGCACAGATTTACATTTCGGCACTTCTGGTGGAAAATGCCTGTGCTGCGATTACCTCAAATGATGGCATGAAATCAGCAGTGCTGACCTTGCAGCAGTGGATGCGACGAGATCTGACGCCTGTCTTGAATCAACTTGATTTTGGTGGTTATGAAATGGATACTGAATCGCTGAAAGATTATGTATTTGAAGGATATGACCAAGATAATTTGATTGAACCCACTTTTGTAAGATAGATATTAGATAGATACACGATGAAGAAACACGATATAGACACAGTATATATATACTCGCAGAGACATGTATGGACACGAAGTGTAATGAATACACGATTTATTCTTGCTTTGGCTACTAATGGAACAGTAAGATTTAATGATGGAAACACGATAGAAACGTTAATCAAAACATTACGCGATTGAGTGAATCAAAATGAACTTGCATTCAAAGATTAAAGACCTCCCTTTTACATAAATGACGCGATTGAACTTTGTTGAAATGAGCGCGACAAATATTTAATGGGAACTATCGAATGACCCCGTCGATAAGCAATCGTTGTAAGGCGGAGGTCCAAAGTGAACCGCGAAGCGCAGGAGCTCGCGCGGGGCAAGTGCTAGTCAATGTCAATTATAGAGTGCAGTAGCTTTTATTCCCAAGGAGGTATCTGTAACGTATTAGAAAGGTACCATCTCTAAACATGACTCGATACGTTATCAAAGGTTCGTAGAAGAAACACTGAACTCCACCACGCCACAGCTTTTATACGCCACCTGCAGTAAAATAGAGGCGAATACAATATGCTTTGAGAAAACTAATCTTGTCAACTTCTTTACGTCGTGTCAGCATTTTCGAATAATATTTGGCAGTCTTTATAAATTCGGACATTCAACATGAAAATGTAGTTAACGATAAAGATTACATCATCGAGCTTTCACATTTGCGCCATTTGAATACCCCTTCCGAAAGACCCACCCCCATCTCAGGGAACGTTACGGAAGGGGTCGAGGGGCAGTTTGCTCTTCAAAAGGATTCCGAGGGATTTCTGTGATAACAAAAGGTTTTCTAGCTATAGGATGTACGAGATTTTTAAGGACTGAATCGCCCCTCGGATGAGCTTTTAAAACCTTGCAAAGAGTTCTTAAAACAGTATTTCAGTCGAAAACGCACAGAAAACAAAACTCTAGGTTAAAACGATTGTAAAGGCTAAAGAGTGATCAGGATTCGGGTCGTACATAAGGCCTCACTCAGAATCTCACAAAAATATTCCGTACACCCTTTATTTTGTCTAGAATTATCCCGATTTTGTTCTGGGAAAACTCATATCTCTAACAACCTAAAGGTGCTTGAATATTTAGGAGAAATTTGGAATTATACCTTAAGAGCTGAATAAAAACATTACCTGGTAGAGCAGCAAAATACCTCTCGCAAAGTTTAATCTTTCATATAGACATTGTAAAGTTTCAACAATTATATTAGGCTATAGTATCGAAAATTTATGATTACTTTTTGAGCGCTGAAGGATTTTGTGTATAAATGATTTTGATTTGATATGATGTGAAAGTAAATTTAATGATGATGTAAATTTAGTGATTTGCAGTTATTTACTAGACTCACTACAGAAGTCGTAGATTCGCTCCCAGCCCCCCACGCAACACAGCCCGCTTGAGCAGCCGCCATCAACAACAGCAACAACTATTTTCTATTTTACATTTTTCTGAATGAATTGAATTGAGGTGAAGGCAGCAAACACTGTGACTCATGTAGTAAGTCTAGTTATTTACGGCTATGTTTGTATCCTTATTGTAGCAGGATAAAAGATCAGAAGATCATGCCACTCACACGCATCGTTCAAGGCTCATCTCTTTCTCAATCTTTTCGCTTTTCTTTTGAAAGAAAGATTAAGACTTTTATTATAGAAACTTATCAATCGGCTACGTTTTTTGACTCGTGCTTCTTCGCTGTTGTTTGTACCGATTAAAGACAGCGACAAAATGGAACATGAATATGCAGGTTTAGAGTAATTTTCGGATCTATTTTAAGATTCCCGTAGATAAAACCGAAATCTGTTTACAAAGAGAGTCCACATATTCCCATATGAATCAAACCTTATCCATTCGTTTAAGCGCCTGGGGCGCGTATTTAAAAGTCAGTCTCAAACAGGAGCAATTATTGAAAATTCATGAGCAAACTAACGTTCTGGCGAAAAGAAAGTTATATGGGGAGTTGATTAAAATCGTACCCATGTTTAGAGAATTTCAGGGCCAAAAACCCACCCATCACATATGCTCGTATGTCGCCAATGAGTTCTCATATGGATTTTCCTGTTGGCGATGATCGCCCATTATCGCAAGAGACAAACTTCTTTCGGTCATCGGCGATGGTCGCCGATCATTGAAAACTCATGTTCTCATAAAATCGCCAGCGTTGCAAGGCAATGATCGCCTGTGGTTTAGTGCGATATCATCAGCCGTTTTCTATAAAGTGGAGTTTGATCTTGGAGTTGCATCTCGATCAGAGTTTGAAATTTGAAATGCATCGAAAAGAATGGAGAAGAGGCTAAAGAAATGGAAACGAAATTGAAAAGAATATCACGCAGAGAAGAATAACATTGGTTTTGACAAGGCCTCGTGAAGGGATATTTGCAAAGGGTCCTAAATTGAATTGCTAATAGCGAATATATAGAAAGCTAACAAGATTAATTAGACAACGTTTTTGAATAAACATAAACAAAACTACGTGCAAAAGTCAACTGGCATTATGATCTATTGTTTTTGATAATAATGAAAGATTTTGATTCATGATGATGATTATAGAAATTTACTAATAGGATATCAATTAGTTATTTTTGGATTGAGGTTCACTGCTGTCTTAGTGTCTTTATTGATGCTAGGACTATTGTCATGGAGTTATGTTCATGTCCCCAGTTTGATGTTATCTTGTTTCTCCATACGAGCCACTTGCATCTTTGATTGGAATAGCAACAAGCAAACAAGCAAGATACGCATCAACATTTCCTTCCAAAGCGACTATTAATTGCATTCCAAAGGGTTTTACATATTCCATTCCATTAGAAATTCCGTTCCATTCCAAGAGAGTATTCCGTGAAATGTTGTTTACTGGAATTTGGAATATTTCTTCGATCTTTATCTCGTGAAAACGCTAAATGCCGTTTTTCGCTAAAGTGGAACGCGTAAACGCGATATTTCGAAGCGCGAAACTTAAGATCGAACAATCTTCCATCTTGATTCACGATCCTATAAGCCCAGCTTGGTCTTAACCGGTCTTAACCACCCTGCCAGCCCTTCACAGCGAAAAGCAAACTTTCCACATTTCAGAATTTATAACTGGTCCAAGCAAAGCAAAAATACTTCTTACCTCTAAAGCCCTGGCACGGCAAAGTGATCAAACATTGTTGACCAAACATTTGAGAATTGCTTATCAACAATGATTGGTCGTTTAACTTTCGCAACATCGCAAAACATTGTTTGAAACTTCGAAAACATTTTCGCTCAAAACAAGCAAAAAGTCTGAAAAAATGTTAGACAAGCAAATGTTTTGCGACGTGGCCAAACGGTCAAACATTTTGGTTGACGAAAGGAATTTCAGATGTTCGACTAACAATGTTTGATCGTTTAGCCCGGGTCTTATCATTTCGCTCGTCAGACGTCGGGTTTGATTCGCGAAGCAAATTCCCTGAGGATTTTGCAAACTTGATTAGAGCACCAGCGCTTAAAGAAGCTAGGTTAGTTACTGTAGCTGGTATGAAGTTGCGCTTTCTACGTTTTCGTTTCTCGTAAATGAAAATTGATACACTATTACGACATCAAACCTGTTTGGTCAAGTTGCGATAGGATTACACTACGGATTATGCTGAAGTGTCGTCGAACCAATTTGGCGCAATTTGGTATTAGTATAAATGCCCTATTACGACATTAATCAAGTCGAGACGCAACTGCGACTACACTACGGGTGACGCTGAAATGTCATCGAAACATTTTGGCGTAATTTGGTAGGAAAGCAGTAGCACACCATGTCTCCTTCCATTTCAGTGAAGAGCAACGGACATGCATGCAGGTTCAGTATGTGAAGTCTGTTGTCTTCTAAATGCCTTGCGCAAGATGGTAAAATGGGATGTCTCAAATCAAATCCAAAATGGTGCCGCTTGTGAAAACGGTATGAAGTGAAAAAGATGAACAGTGTTAACGAGCTTCAAGAGAAGAAAACATACTCTCTGGACCGTCTGCTGAAACTGATAACATAGTGCAAAATGCTATTGAAAAAGAAATTCGGTACAGCTTACTTGAAAATTCTGTAACAGCGACTGAAACAAGCCACGTGTATCTGCGACTAAGAAAACACAAGTCTTAGCACCATCGCTTCCACTGTTAGAATAACAACAATAACACAGATATTGGCCTAGCATTGATGCAAAGCTAATATCATGAGAAACACAACAAAAAACAATGTAGCGAAATAATGAAAAAGTTAAGAAAAAAACAGCTGGAAATCTCAAAAGGCCGAAAATATCAAAACAATTAGTATTGGTCGTGAAAACGTAACATTGTGCTTCATATCGTGAATAACTAATTTTCAATAAAACTTTTTGTGTTTGCTGTTTTGTTAGATGATTACATAAACATTGGTATTATAAAGAAGTTTGAATGATTTGTTTCTGAGGTAACTGAAACAAAGTTAAAACAAATTTGAATGTATATTGCATTGACTAGCGTGCCTCTCGCGCGTGCTTCATGCATGCAAAGAAGATGCAAATCTCAATGCAAATTCAAATCATCAAAAGTTTCAAGACAAAGCAGGCTAGAAATTGCAAATACTGCAAGCCTCGCAGAAACAATCTAGGTCAATGATAAATCGATAAACGTCTTCTAAACAGGAAAGTGTAACAACTAACGCGAATTTCGAAGAAGAAGAAAGTTTACGGCCTCTTATAGCTCTGCATTAAACTTAAAAATGATTCTTTATTCTTCGTAATCTTCCTTTAATAAATGTGCGAAATCAAAGAAGCAAACTCGGGCAATTTTCTCGATTTAGCTTTCAGGCAAAGTTCTTTAACGAGAGGGGGCATCAAGCTCCTCAAATAAAGCAAAATTACCAAATTCCCATTACAGATAGATACCAGATACAGGTCCTATAGTTAGCCCACTTTGATATATAAGCAGGGGATGAAAAACATCAAACATTGAATGCAACTGGTGCGAGACGGTTGCGCTAACTATTACGCTCATTGCGCTGGGTTTTTTAGAAGTTCGATCATCTATTCTAGCAATTTACTGCTTGCTATATAAGTAGATCGAATAAATGATTTCCCACCGCTGCCCATCACTGGTGTCGCGAATTCGGCACAGAGAAAAAAGCTGTCTGAAACTAGCGGCGTAGCTACTGAAGTTAAAATGGTCATCCTGAATTGAGGAGGGGCACATGAATTGGAATGTCTGTCTTTGCAAAGTGTCTTCAATGACAAAACAATGTTTTTCTTATTGCATTTTGGCATAGGTAGCCAAATGGCTGTAAAAGAAAGTTTATGCTAAGATGCCTGTCGAGCCGGCTAAAGATTACTAGTTTTATAAAGAATAATACACATGGTTTTCACAACACACGCTTTTTAATTTATAAAGAACCTAGCTCAAAGTCTAGTCCAAAAAGTTGCTTATTTTTGGACTTCGTTTGATTAAGTAGTAGTACCAAAAATTACTTAATAGTTCCTTACTTAACTGCATATTTAGTGCCATGCCTATCATTAAGAGACACTTGTATGTGAACAAAGCTGGAAACTACTCAAGCAAGCATTTGATACATGCATAACGTACAATTCGACTGCAAATGTATGAAACCAGCTTACTGATTCATGATTGTTTGCAGTGATAAAAAATATTCAAAATTGAAAAAGTTCCTTAGCGATTTTGTCTTCAGTAGTACACGCATTTTTTTTATAAGGAAGTTCGGCCCAGGGTCAGTTCTGAAAATTCCTTAACTGACGGCCAAAATTGAGTACTCAATATTCCTTAGCAATTCCTTATCTTCTTACTTTGTGATTCTTAAAAACAACCAATGGTCAAGGACATATAGCTGGTAAAGGTGTCATAAGACGAGTAGAAATGAATACTGATTGAAAACCATTGGCAATAAGTATTGCTTGCTCTGTTAATTCAAAACTTCATCTTTTTAATCGAAATGCTAGGTTAAAGAAAACGTCTGATTCCTTAGTAGTCTCCGGTCCAGTACCATAAATTCCTTAAGTTTTTGCCTAACCGAGTTCTACCTTCCTTATAAAGCACTTCCTTATAAAAAAAAATGCGTGTATACTGTAAGTTATTTAAATTTTTGAACTTTAACATGTAGGTTCGGTATAACGTGGTACTAAAAAGCGTGTAGACAAAGAAATATGTGACATATGGAATCCATTATGGCTTTCCAGATAGGTGCTACCTACACAGCCTTCTATTGACTAAGAGAAATTGACAGCCGAAAAAGTAAGTCAAAAACGGGATATTTGTTGACTTTATATTGAACAGATCAGCTGGAAAATAAATATATCTATTGCAGTTGGGGAGGGAAATAACAACTATGGCCCAGATTGTCTAGCCATGGAGACGTGCCTCCTGGCACCCCTTTGCAGGTCGTCTACACGACATCCGATCCATTTGTTCACAGAGCAACTGTATCTTTTGGATTTTCTCATGGAATATCCAGTCTCTATCATTGGAAGATTATCCGTCGTCTGAAAGATACACAAGGTTTCGTTTAGCGCTCGAGGCAGATGTGGGCGTGGGTCCATTCCTTGCCCCTTTATGTGTCAGCATGAGATGTGCTCTAAGCTGTAGATTGAATTTTTTTGAAAAAATGCGACCCTGGTCTTAACCATGTGTCTCTCAATTGTTCCCATTGTTATTTAGCAAGTTGTATCGATGATATTTGCAGGTGGACGTATCAGAGAACGAAATTGATTCACATCCTTCATAGAATCAAAGGGTGTTGGATTTTGTACTCACAATTCTCCTCAAACAATGACAAGTTTCACAGCCAAACGCTAAATTCACGACAACAATGATCAAGTGTTTGGCCTAATTAGCAAGATATTTAGCACTTCGTTTATGTACTAAGGTACAAAAGAGGTGCTTATGAGGCAAAATGGGTCGATTTTCAGCTGCTTATAGGAGGCTAATAGCATGACTAGGCCCTGTTTTACCCAGCCTCCTAAGCGCGCCATCGAATGGAAGCTTCAAGACTAAAAGCTCAAAGGAATTTCTAGTTCATGCATAAATTCAAAAAGTACGGCTTCTAGAGCATGACAGAGACCAGATTGATACCATATGGGCGAAGGGTTTGCGCTAAAACCGAAGTTTCTTTATAACGACTATGAATAAATTAAACACTAAATTAGCCTGGTGTATAACACCTGGGCAAAGTCACGTGAGCAGTGATACTCTGATTGGCTTATTATCGGAGATAACTAAAGTTGTTCTACCCGTGCTGAGGTAAATAAAGCAACAATAATGAACAATAACTGCAAATAAACCAAACAAAATCCCTTATAGTAAAGTTCCCCAAACTGCTCCCAACCGTGCCAGTGTGAGAGAAAGGCGGGAATAGCTCCTAATCGGTAATATAGTCCCAATTAGCGCCCATTGTTCTCTATTTATGGGAACGATTAGAACGATTAGTATTAAGCGATCGATGATTTGGTATGGAAAACAATAGAGATTTGGATTCCATTGTTTAGAAATGCCCATTGTCTTGGACCGTTACCACAAACGACGGTCTGCAAAAGATTTGCGCGAAAAATGAACAATCTTTTGTTGCAAATAGAAAGGCTGAGAAACTTTTTGGCTATAAAAGGCCTCTTATCAGAACGGCTGGCAAAAGGAGAAACAGATCACTATCAAGAGGGTAACACTGAAGAAGAGCAACTCGCTTGAAAAGGTAAACGCCACATAGCATTTTCATCATCGTTATACCATCTAAGCTTAAGTATGGTGATTTCATCACTACGATATGTCATTACTATTTGTATGCTTGGCTTTCTTTAATTAGTAGTTAGTTCTTTAAGTTGCTATTTGCAACTAGCTACCTTTTTTAATGCCACAATAGCTTCTTAAACTTATATTGCTTTCTTTAGATATAAGTAAGAAGAACTATTATATTCTTCTACACCAAATTTTATATTTTGGACTTCCGTCACTCATTTTAAATATAAGTATTAGCAAAAGCATTTCTTCACTGCTGCATTAGTTTCTTATATTTATGTTGCTTTCTTTAGAAATTAGTACGTATAGCTATTATCTTCTTCTACATCCCTTCACGTTACTTCTTCACATATTAAATATCATCAGCACACTTTCTTTCCTTGCCCTGTTATCTTTTTTATGCTTTTCAATACTTTCGTTCGTGTGAATATTTCATTTTAACTATAATCCCATTATCTACTGGTACTTCTTCATGCTACGTCCTTATAGCTAAGTATCCATTACAACCTTTCATTGATTGGAAAGAGTTGAACAAGCAATTAGACAATTAAGAAATGTTTTGAAAAGTAATTATTTCTTAGTCATTTTGATGTTTTATTTCAACCAAGTCAGTAGTAGCAAAGCCACCAAGCACTCCATTACATATCTTTCTGCTTAGCCTTACTTTGTTCAGCTGTAAGTAACAAACTTTCATTGATTACACAAACTTAATAATTACTAATTAGACGCGCAATTAGACAGTAACGGAATCTTTGGAAAAGTAATTATTTGTTTTGAATTCCAATATTTGATTACGATCAAATAGTACTTAAGTAAATAAAATTACAAAGGTTTATTTGAAAGCAATATTAAATGTTTTACATAAGGTCAGGTGTTCGATTTACAAAAACTCAATTAAAATGTTACTATTACAACGCGAATAGAATTTGATTTAAAGATGATAAGAAATGATTTAGCACTACTGTGTGAATAAATGATTTTTTGAAGCTTTTCATGTAAACTCGCTAAGTTTCTTTTTCTATTTGATTAAGTGTAGTGGACGCTTAGGTGTTGCAAATCAGCAGTCTCCTAAACTTTTGAAATGTTACCAAGCAAATTCTGCAATCGGAAAACAAAGCATTTCTTCTTCTTATCAAGACATTTCTTCAAGCATTTGGAAAGCTTTTTGAGTGTTTTAGGTGAAGTTTATGCCTTCTAGTTGTTAAGCAAAGCTTTGAAAAATTATGAAGTTAAGCACGTGTTCTGCAAGTTTAGCTTTCACATTAGAGTCAGGAGTTTCGCTTAAAAAGCCTTCTAGAAAAAGTTTTGCTCTTTAATTTGTCTCCAAAGTTTATCTTCTTAAGCGTATAACATTTAATCTTTTTTATATGCTTTGAGTGCTCTGGCAGTTAAATGTTACAGTGTTCTCAAAGTTATGTTGTTGTTAAGGGTTAAGCTATGTAAAAAATTAACCTCTTAAAGTTTGCTGGAGAGTTTTACGAGTTCAAGGGAATCGGAATTAGAGTTTTCTAGTCTTTTCAGCATCCTATTTATATGACTTAACTTTTCACAGACAGTTGACAACTTTTTCAGCAACTAAGCTAGCTCAAGATTTTCTTCCTTCTACTAGATATATTTTTCTTTATGTACTGTTTCATTACAAAGCATAATTCTTCGATTCATTCAGTACATCTTTAATATCCTTTCTTTTCTTGTAAACAGATAACAACCAAGATGAATCCCAACTATCAACGAAGCTGGCCAATGCCGAATGACTACTACAACCAAGACGCAACAGACTACTCCGCTTACCAAGCGATGCAGATGCCTAATAGCTATTACATCGAGCAATCACCATACACACAGTCACACTTACAGCAGTCACAAATGAACATGAATCAAAACATGTTTGATCAAATGGAATATATTCAGGACACGAGCCCGCAGATGTCTTATACGATGATGGACTTCCAACAACCAACGCAGTTTATCATAGCCCCAAATCGAAAAGCACGCCAGACTGTTTCGAAGTCGGTAAAGAGGCAACGACAGTTGAGACGAAATGAGCGGGAACGAGAGCGACAAGGGCGTCTAAACAGCGCGTTTGATGTCCTCCGGGGATCGATACCATCATTTCTCGCCCCGTACAAGCACGAGCAGAAGCTAACCCAGATCGAGACTCTCAGACTAGCGAAGTATTATATCAGTTCGCTAAAAGGCATGCTGGAGGAGAGCGAATTGGACAGTTGTGACAGCGAAGAAGATGCTAGTGACATATGCGACTCTGGGAAAACAAGAAGCGAGTCGATATCTAGTTCAGAAGCAGGTTCAGTATAAAAATACAAAAAAACACAAAATTAAGCGACAAAGATTCTTTTGAAGAACAAAACACAAAAATCATGCAAATAATGTATATAGTTAAGTAAATAGTTTATATGTAGCTAATGTGACAATGCACGATAGTTCGTGCTTAGCACGATTACTCACACGTTCACTTTCCGAAGTTCTATAAGTTATAGAAATTCGCTTCTAGTCTCATTTTAACAAGGTGAAATTTTGAAAAAAATTGGTTGTCTCCCATATTAAAGCCCTCTTGCCCAATTTAGACCAATTCTCCGCATTTTGGAGCCCATTCCGTCAAACCAGACTAGAAATGAGACCGCCCCTACTGTTCTCGAAAAACAATTGTTGTATTGACAATTTGGGTCATATGCGTCAAATATATGGCACATGTTTTTTTGATACGACATTGATCTGTTAAGGAAGGGAGTATTTCCCCGAGAAAAGCGCAAAAAGCGCCAGTCATATGAATATTTTCGTGAGGTATTGCTCTGCAAACATAGGAATAGCTACAGTCTTTGTTTAAGAACCAGTAGATTTCGTCTCTCTAAAGGCCCATTTCTACTTCGTTCGCCTTCGCTGTTCGCTGTTCGCTAGCCATCAAAAAATGGCGAACGCGAAGCGATTCTGATTTCTGCTGCAAGTTTTCGAAAAAGCTTTCGAAAAAGTTTTACTTTGTTTATCGCCAAAAATTGATCACGAAGGCTGTATTCTGTTCCCAAGCGAGCGACGAATCGCAAATTCGCTAGCGAACAGCGTATGCGAACGAAGTGGAAATGGGCCTAAAGGCTTGACATTCCAATAGAAATGAAATGATGATATTAGAAATCATTAAAGACAACATAAGCCCTGGAATAGCTGTGACTCAATGTTTGTGGTGTAGATAGGGTCTGCAGATGTTAACAATGAGCTAAGGAACCGAGTTCTCTGATTGGCTGAACAACGGAAAACCACTGACCAGTACACAAGCAGACTTGAACATAAAATGCTTAATTTGTAGTTTTACATTTTGTAACACTGTATAACGTGATTGACGAGGTCATAACTGTTCGAATATGTTTAGAATCTGGCTGAAATTTTGAATAGAGACTTACAAATGACATATAACTGATGAAGTTGTTATTAAGACTAAACTAAATACTTACTAAGAGATATTATAGATATGAAAATACAAATTTATATATATGACAATATGGATTCTTACAAGTCATAAACTTCAAGATTTACCTAGAAGCATATTTGATATGCAATGTAATTTAAAGTTGTATATAGTTATTAAATTATTACTCTATTAAGTGAGGTGAAATAAACAAGTATACAAGTTTATCTTTTCTGTCTTATATTCGACATAAGTTTTGTAGCATCATTCTGAGAAAGTTAGCTGCAGGTTCCTTGGCATGCTATACAGGAACAAGTCCCTTTCCAGGGAAATCAAGAGGCAGAGCACATGCTGGAGCGATGGAGTAATGGAGCCCTTGATGGTTTGGGGGAAAGTACATTAGAGAATGGCAATTTCTGCAAGCCCCGAACCGTGGAGGGTGTGCAGTACCGCGGGGGATATTCAGTACAGTGGAGGAATATCATCCGAACGGTGGAGGGATATCATCAGAACGGTGGAGGGATATCATCAGAACGGTGGAGGGATATTACCAGAACGGTGGAGGGATATCATCGGTACAGTCGAGGGATATCAACAGTACAGTGGAGGCATATCATCAGTACAGTGAAGGGATATCATCAGTACAGTGGAGGCATATCATCAGTACAGTGGGTGATACTCAGTTCTGAGGAGGGATATCATCAGCACTGTAGCGGGAAATCATTAGTACCGTGGAGGACATTTCCCGTGGTTTAAATTTAGGGCGCAGAATCTTACGTTTCACATGGAGAAATGCGAAAACGTTCCGTGCATGAATCCTTTACGTTAAGATGACGCCTTATCTCATTTCATTCATTGTGGAGGCGCAGCTCAAACCTTTGCGAAGGAGGTCTATATCAGGTGGCCTGTCGTAATCGGGAAAGAAAACATGCTCTTTTGCCCTAATGATCATTCGTCTCTTGATCCTAATAAATCTGCATTTCTTTACATGGCTATACAGTAATCATTAAAGGTGTTTTCCGACCTTTATTCTACAATCTCGATTAATCCGGGATCAATGCTAAGTTAGATAATAAAAATCGTTTTATTCTGACGGGTCAAGCAGGTCACTAGACCTTGCCCGCCACGCCGGTTTCCTTATCATCAAAACTAGTCTATTCTGCGATCCAGCAATCGGGAAAACGGTACATTTCGAAGGCTTCTAAAACCCGCCCATCTCCGTTTCGTTATTCGTTTTTCGTTTTCACGGGCACAGTAATCCGCCAGTCCTTAGCAACTATTTTTCCGGGGCCGAGGTAAAATTGAGTAAGAAATATCTTCTGACCAGCCAAAGGTTACCCTGAATGTTAGGACAGCTCACAGGCTTCAAAGATTGCTCCAAAGACTGCGGTTCGTTCCCTTTTTGTTCCTAGCTTTTAGGGTTCGTTCTTTTCGGACTTCTAACTCCACTAAATTCCGAAAAAGACTTTCGCTGAATTCCGATTCTGGTCTGAAACAAAACGCACCTTCTTATAAAATCGGAAGTCTTTGAAGGGTTTTCGGATAGGTTATTGCGGAACAAAATTAAGCCCAAAAGCCTAACATCTACCTGTCTCTAACAGAAACTTTCTTTGCATTGAAGTTCATCCCATAACGGATAACTCGCATCTCACAACACACTGCAATCAAAAAAGCAAGAATATTCGGAATAAGGTCCTTAATATCAATACCAAATTCTCCCACTGGAACACAGGCATTTGGTCTCCTGAAACTGGGAGATACCACAGAAACTAGGAGATACAACAAACAACTTGACCTCACAGCACCTTAGGTCATTCAGGTGGAATTAGGACATGATTAAGAGAGCAAGAAAGTTGGGGGTCAACTTTACAAATCTAAATAACCCTCTGGCCAAATGCCCAGCCTTCAGGTGCCTAGATCAACACGAGAATAAATTATCAATTAGATATTTCTCACGCTTTTGTAATTAGCTCTAAACTTTAAATCTTTTAAGACGCAGATAATCAACATTGAGCATGGCAGATTCTGTTTAATGGAATTGACGGCCAGTTTACGAGATCGGAAACTACCACGTGGTCGAGGTTGCAAATCCATAATAGACACAACCTCCGATCTAGAGAAGAATTTGTGGGAATATTTCGTTTAATATGCTAATGCGTCATAGTGGTACTAGATAAAACAGTAAAGGAGTTTTGAACTCGTTTGGGTAAACTTCCCTCAAAGAGAGGCGGGATGTGTTTACTCAGACAGGTGGTATGTGCGGGACCTTCATATCCATGCAAGCAATTGTATGGATACTGTGATGGATACACACTACTGTGGTGGTATTTTTGCGTACTGTGGTGGTATTTTTTGCCTACTGGGGTGGATACGTACAACTGTGATTGGTTAGTATTCTTGATGTGGTGGTACGTTTCTGTACTGTTGTAGATACGCACAGCTGCGATGGGTCATTATGCTTGATATGGTGGATTATGAAGCTTGATGTGGTGGTATTGTTTGCGTTCTGCGGTGGATACGTACTACTGTGGTTGGTTATTATGCTTGATGTGCTGGGTTATCATGCTTGATGTGGTGGTATTTCTCGCTTACTGCAGTGGATACGCACTACTTTTGTGGGTTATTATGCTTGATGTGGTGGTAGTTTTTGCGTACTGTGGTGGATACGCACTACTGTAGTTGGTTATTATGCTTGATTTGGTGGGTTATTATGCTTGATGTGGTGGCATTTTTTGAGAACTGCGGTGGATTTGGAACGCAAAAAGTATATACTCTTGTTGATCTGTCTGCATTCTGAATAAAAGACATACTCAGCTATCTTCTCTATTATCTTGGTTATTAGATAGATATTCTACGTTACATATATTCTAAGAACTTATGCAATTCCAGTTAAAATGAGATAACTTGTTTTTATACATTCACACAGCTCTCTTCAAGCGAACATCTACTTGGACGCACACTTTACAGAGAGCTTACTGTATTGCTTCGAATAAATTATGGAATTTCACATTATTTTATTAAATAATATTTACGCATAAACTATGCAATTTAATTCAAATTTATGCGATTTATCATTGTTCATATTATTGTCAGTCATTCTTTTAAAGATATTAGATAATTTATTATGATTTATGACAAATAGTAGACCCATTGAATGACGTAGAGCTGGAAAACAATAAGTAGGACTCTAAGGGAGCTCTAGTGAAAAACTCATCAAAGAACAATGTGTAAAGTGTGATATACCAACGTGAGAAAATGCTGTTTTCTCTCAATAACTAGGGGGTCTAAGCTCTCACACTACCTCCCAGCTCTATACCACTGTACCCTACCCATTCCTGATAAAGTGATCAATATATATTATGTGGAACAATCTCAACCGATTTTTTCTAACTATACCATATCAGAAAATTAAACAGAAAGGGGTCACCTGAATTCAAACGCCATCACTGTCCTCTTCAAGTAATGATTTAAGATCACTTTTTTGCCAACTTTTTCTTTTCTCTTCGAGAACGTAAAATATTGATGAGATAGACATTACCAAGCAAGCTGCATCCTAAGATTGCAGTCAGAGCAACAAACCAAATAACTGCAAAACTGAAATAAACCAAAAATAAATACAATTATTTAGAATCATCTAGTTATTCCAAGACAATCTGCTCTACAGCGCGTTTATTACACAAAAATTTCGAATGAGCCAATTAATGAAACTTTCTGAATAATCTGAGAATTAAAGCATTCAAAACTTCATTCCTAAAGACTTTTAGTTAGAGATGTTTCTTGAGTCCAAGTTAATGAAGCCGAGACTGTCTAGCACCACCAAACGAAGATTGTTCAAACTAGGACTCATGAAGGATCACATTATATGCCAAAAAACTAGGCAGATCGTCCCAGAAAGTCGGAAGACCAATCAGAGAGCAGAATTTTACGATGGCGTATAGATGAGATATACATTAGATAGGAGCAAACAAGGTACCACTCCTATCTCGAATCAGAATGTATTACTTCTGTTTTTTGCGGCAAAGATTAAGATTAAAATCCTCTTGCTAAAATCAAGAAAGTTTGTACAAAAAAGTAATTTTGCGAAAAAGCAAGTTATCTTTGCAATTGATATACTTTTTACCTTCGGTACTGAGGTTCTGTGGCACTCTCTTGGATAATCGGATCCAAACCTGGCTGAAAATGATTTCCTTGTTCTAGAAAAATGAGGCAATGGCATAACTCAAGATACTACGATAGTTGCCGTTTGCAAGATAATCACATGCGCCCGTTATCCCCTGCAAGAAGTAAGCAAGCTAGCAAACTTCTGCTTTTAAGGCCCTGGCCAGACGATCAAACTTTGTTTGTCAAACATTTGAAATTTGCTTATCGAACAATGTTTGAAAGTTTTGCCATGTCAAAAAGCATTGCTCCATAAGAAAAATTCGTTGTGCGATGTTTTCCGAAAAGTTTAGCAAAAGTTTTTACTTGATGAAGCAAGAAATGTTTGACAAGATTTCATTTACGGTGTGGTAAAATTTCAAAAACATTTGCAGCTTGCTTATCGAGAAAATATTTTACTGTTTGGCCACGTCGCAAAACATTGCTCGTCAAAAACATTTTGCCTGCTTTAAGCAAAAATGTATTTGAACTTTTTCAAAAAAGGTGAAAAAACTTTGTTTTATTGATGTTTTATGACATGGCCAAACATTCAAACGTTTGACAAATTATGCTTGATCGCTTGGGAACATCTATAGGTGTTTGCACTTTTCATCGTAATTTGAAGATCTATTGATAACTCAAAGACCATGACTATTGCTCACTCTGAAGCTTTGACAATAATAATATCAGAAAGACAAAACAAATATAAAAGCAAACAAGCAAAAGTCATCCATACCATCATTTTGGTTACGTTCATTTTCTTTTTTTGATTTACTGCAGTGTTCAATGCATTTACCATTAGAGCTGCCACATTTGCATTCCTGTACTGGTTCATGAATGCATATTATGGAAGAGACTTTTCTTTCGCAGGAAAAATCCTCACCACTGAAAAGTTTGAGAAAAAAGTATTAATTGACAAAGATACATATGGTATTTGAAAGCCAAGTCTTTTCTACAGAAAGAAACATTGTAAACACTCTACAGAGGTATTTTTCAGCTGCATTTTCAATACTGTAGTTCTGTATGGGACTGCATAGGTTTGACTGGAATCAATCAGTTGCAAAAACTTCGAAACCGTCCTGCTAGGATTATTACAGCAAATTTGATGCCCTAAGCAGACTTTTTGAAGGGCTTGGCTAGAAGACCTTCCACAATCTCTTTCTGCTGAATCTAAGACAATGGCGTTTAAGTCCCTGAATGAGCTAGCTCCACAATTCTTCTGTGACCTTTTCAATCACAATATGCAGTGCCCATCATATAGCATTCGTAAATGAAATGAAATTACATACCAGGAATCTGAAGGATAGTTGATTACTGTTCCGTTAACAACAAATGTTGATGATCCCCCTCCATCGAGGTTGATTGCATTGACAGCACCATGTTTTATCAGGAGCTGGGCAAACTGCAAAAGATTCACCCTACAAAGGAAGAAAATGAAATCACAAACACCACAAAAGTACACTTTTAATGGAAATTTCTAAAATCCTTTTTTGTAACCATAAAGTGTGCAAGGGCAATAATAATGAGGATGATGATGATCACTATGATGATGATAATGGTGGGGATGATAATGATGATGATTACAATTACAATGATCATGATAATGAAGGTGATAATAATGATGATGATGATGATTATGATGATGATAATGATGATGATGATGATGACAACAATGATGATGATCATAAATGATGATGACGAGAAGGATAATTATGATGATGATGATAATGAAGATGATAATGAAGATGTTTATGATGATGATGATGTTAATGATAATTATACTGATAAAAAATGATGATAAATGATGATGATGATGATGATGATGATGGTGCTGATGATGAGGACAATGACGATGATGATGATGATGAAGATGATAATGAAGGTGCTAATGAAGATGATAATAATGGTGATGAGGATGGTGATGATACATACCCATCTTTATCAGTTTTTCCATCAACCTGAGCAACAATAATTCTTCCCGCTCTGTCATGACCAATAGCAGTTCTTGCTGATATGACATCAAAAACCTTTCAATAGTACCAGTCTCTTCAGTATCAGCACATTCAGCTTTTTTACTCTGATTTATGTATATCTCCCCATTTCTAACAAGCCAACCCACTCCAGAGACCAACTCCAAAAAGTCACCTGAGGTCACTTCATCCTCTGGAAGGTATCCAGTGACAAATGATCCATCTTTCTTAATACCAAAGTTTGCATTTTGAATGCCTTTAGAGTCATGTACAAGGTGACTATCACTGATTATGTTACCAAGACATCCTCCGTTATGTGTATTAAAGAATCCTGCATTGGTTGCTAATACACAATGACCAAAATTAGAGGTTATTGAAGCTCTGTCTCGATCTCCCATGTCCTCACTGCAGGTTAATTTCCTTTTTGGATACAGCACTGAAAAAGTCTTTAATGGGTTATTAATCACAGCAATGTGCCCATGCACAAAACGATCTTTCATTTCAAATATAGTTTTTCTTTCCTGGATTTTATGTGTTAGATATTTCAGAGATTCTATGGTGGAATGAGTAACGTTACTAATACTATGCTTGGTATATACTTCATATGTCCTGTTTCCATGTTCAACATGCTGACATTCCCTGACATATCGATGGTGCCTTTTGGCATCATGATGACCATGCAAATAAGGCAGCAGCAGATCCTCTCCAGAAGCATCATTTTCTTGAGTTATTTCTTTATTTGGTAGCACTAGGTCCTTCTGTCCAGCTGCAGCAATTACTGCATCGTGTATGCAGAACAAAAACAACACCAGGACAGAAGTTCTCCACATTATCATTTCCTTGTTTACCTAAAATATTTTCAGAAAACAGAGATGATGTCCATCTATTTAGCATAGGAGTTAATTTTCCTAGAAATTTTTGTTCCAGAGTTCTTGAGATTCCTTTCAAGTTAAGACTGGGATTGGAGAAACATTACAACTCCAAGCTTCCAGCCTTGATGGCCACCACAATTCTGCGAGTGATCTTGATATCTGTTGTTTCATTTCATGGACTTTCAGCTCCATCCATTTTGAACTCTTGAACTTTCAGGTCACTCAGTCAACAAACAGTCTAACTCACCTGTAGATAAAGTCAGATAACATGCACTGAACTAAGCCCGTCCAGGAAGGTCTGAGTGGGTGGGAGGGGGAAAGCAAAGAAGCAGCACAAAGCCGGGGTCTCGCCACGTGGTTTGATCACTGAAGTTAGGCTTCTCATGAGGTGAGGTTGGTTTATTTTCTCAAATCTTTCTGCATCGAATTTATTCTCAAATTCTTTCGTTTTCTGCAGAACATGACAAGAAATGGACAAACACACATGACAGAAAGATCTTGACTGAGAATTTGTTGATTTGATGAAAAGTTTGGCAGCAAAACAGTGGCATGCAAAGAGACATCCAAATTTAGGCCACTTCGTAGTCTACATATTTTTTCCCTCTTCTGTGCTGAAACGTATTTTTCTTTCTTTTCTAGGCTTATGAAGACGTTAGCCAAATCAGAGTAACACTACTTTTTTGTGTTACAGTGAAGATTCTTCTGGGAAGTGATTGATTTATTTAATTCTTTATCATATTATTAATGTTATGTTATTTTATACCATTTAATACATGCCCATTTTTATGTCTAACTTCTTATTTTGGCCCAGAACTTTAGTTTCCTTTTTGTAATTTTATGTAATATCTTTATATATTCATTCGTATGATTTTGAGCAATGATGTTTGACACTTGATCTGACAAAACTGCAAGTTTTTACAGTTGATGGTCGAAACAAATATCAGCTGAGCTCAACTTTCCCCAAAGACAAAAACCTTATTACTTTTTGTTTGTTATTACATAGTTTATTATTTCACAGAGAATTGAAGGTAGAAAAAAAATTCATATTGTGATGTTTGTTTTGTGCTTTTTTGTCTCTTCTTCAAAAATAAAACTTAAGCAAAGATAACGAAATAAACCAAAAAATATTTTGGAAAACTAAAGTTTACAATTAACAGAAATGAAGACTAGAATATTACAAAATTGATAGTGAATAGTCTTTGAGTTGTACAACACTTCAAAATTGCGATGAATAGCGGAATCATTTTCGGGCATACTTAAAAGCTTGTAAAATTGATAGTAAAATTAATTGGTACACAATTAGAATTTCAAAGAAGATACTGTATGTACCAAGCAGGTTAGAGTTGTGCATAAAAAATATATCTATCAAAGAAACGAAAATTGTTCAAGAGCTCAGATCAAGTGTAGCTATAGTCATAAGCTGCAAAATTGCTGCCTCTAGAAAACATACGAGATCATCATGGCTCAGAAAATTAGAAAATAACAAAACAAACAATAACATAAACATTAAGGGAAGAAAGGAATGCAGATAAAGAAAGGCATATAGAATACAAAAACACGAGAATACATAAAACACACAAAATCACTCCAAAATCACTTCCCAAGAACATTCATCAGCATTGACATGAATTTAATTCACATCTTTGACTTTTGGCTTGAAAATAATCATCAGAACCCTAAAAGAAAATTTATTTATTAACCAAAAATAATATTTATCTTTAGAAACCTCACTGAAAAGAAGCTCACATGACTAAGAAAGTTGGCGGCATCCTTACCTTATGGGTACTTCATTGAAAAGGAAGTTAATGAAGTTGGCTTTCCTTTTTATGAGCTTTGGGCTGATTGATTGACAGCATTGAAATGATTGACAGTACGGCCTCAATGCGAGGCCAGCGAATCAAGTGAGGCCAAATCGAAACAAAGAAGGCAAAAAGAATCAGAGAAAGGGAGACGTCAGCGTTGGTTTAAAGGGGTGTACACTAACGCAGAAGGAATTGCATTAGGTCTAGACAAAGAAGATAGCCAACAAAGATAAATAATTAAAACATTTTAAGATTAAGGACTGCATAATTCTTATAAAAAAAGAGTGTAACCCAATGAAAAAATAAGACCAGCAATACCAAAATAACTGTTCTCCAAGTGGGATATTGGTTAATTATTCGATTTAAAATATTGTCTGTTACCTCTCAAAACCAGAGGATCTGCCACGCAGCACATTGAGCAAGAGGACTATACAGCCGTTCATTCTGCTGAAACGGAGCCTCGATTGACGAGTGGTTTAGGTAATAGGTTCCCTGATTCAGACCCCAGATATGCAAAACATCTGATCCGGTGCTGAGATGAATGCTCCCCACTTGCATCCACACTGCCGAGACAATGTGGCTGAGGCGTCGCATCTTACGGTGGTTCCCGTTACAGGAAATCGCTATTCTCCCATGAGTCTTCCGCCAGCCTCCGGGGGGAGGGAATATCCGGCCCCCAGACCATATGCTTACGCTTGGATACCCCTACGCTTTCACTTCCAACTCATGACACCGAATCGATGTTAAATAGGATCCTCCGAGTACTCCTAGATTTGCTTCTTTTAAATCTGATAATTACGGGAAAGGACTACACGCGCATGCGCCACGGTACTTCGCGGTACTTTAAGATTAAGGACTGCATAAATCTTTTGTTATGTTAAGTTTTTGTTTTAGTTTAATATTTTAATGTTTTAACCTTCTTGTTTTGCCAAAAGATACCTAGTCTGCTAAAAAAATATTGCAAGTCGATTTTTTACAACACCACAAAATATAAATTACAGCACCACAAACCAGATTTACAGTTCCACAAAACGGCAACAAAACCACGTTAGAATAACCCCTGCAAATACGAAAAGAAAGCCCTTGCCTTGAATTGATTTTTTACACAGGAGCTCACTAGAATCAACTAACAAGACAAATTGCTATAAAGAAAGCAGGCCCCTTTTACTCGAAATAGCAACCCTTGAGACTCGCTGCCAGTCCCCCTCTGTGTGCCATTAAAAAGTAGGTAATATTAGTTGCTGCCGTCGCGCTAAAAACTTCCCACTTTTTGAACCAAGTTTGCATAGGAATCCGGGTTTTGGTATCCATTAAAATGATGCAACAATCGAAGGGCAATAAACGCCTTTAAAATCCCGTAACCTTTGCTGGAAGTCCTATTGATTTCATGGAAATCCATTGGAAATCCTTATTGAACGTACAGCCAAATATTTAATTCGATTCCAATCATATGGATTGAATGAACCAAATTCTGGTGCTTGCTTGCTAACCCCATGATCAAATGGAAAGGGCAATTTATTCTTCATAAGGAACGAAAACAAGAAACAACGAATGGATTGTGCAGAAAAATTGTTGGAGTGAGAAACGCTTTGCGCAATACTCTTGGTCTTGGTGTATGTAGCGGGAGAGAAACTATGAAATTTTAATTCAACTAAACTCTTCCGGAAATAAACACCAGTTGAGTCTGCAACGCAGGCTAGAAGGGGCGATCGCAAAGCAATTGGGAAAGGAGTGCCCCTGCATGAATCAGTTTATTTTCTCTTAGATAAACAATTAAGTACCCTATATATCTGGTATTTTCAAGTTTTATTGTATTTCTTTTTTTCTTCTACAAAGATAAAATATATTGACTATCTGTAAAACATAGACTGTGGAATGCTGGAATGGAATGGTGGAGTGGAATGTTATATAAGGAATACGCTTATTATGGAGTTTTTTCCTATAAAAATTACATAAAAATGCTCAACGTACTCTTCTGAACCTGTTTGAGTCATAATATTGCAAAAATATACTAACGATTTCTTGAAATTACCATTGCAATCAAAACAATTGAACCCAGACAGCTTCCAGGCAAATTAAAGACCAGTATATCACTTGTAATAGACATTTTTTGCTTGGCTTTTTTAGTCCATTTTTGTCTTTTTGGTTCTCCATAGTACCAAAATGTGTCTATAAAGAGTGAGATACTGGTCTTTTAGTCACATTGAATAGTTGTCCTGTTAACCTACTCAGTTAGGTCCTGTCTCAACAGGTATTAAAATTACCATCTCTTATACTAAAACGCGCTTGCAAGTCTATTGTCTTTTTTGTCAGAGCGAGCACGCTTTTCTAGAGGTTCCCTGGGCTGCGCACTTGGACCAGAAGCAAGGGCAAACTGTTGAAGGCGTGCCATCGCTTGGTTTTTTCACCCTAGCTACCAGAATCTAGCCGAAAAGTGGGGAACAACCCTTCTTCCATTGTTTTTGCTATTGTTTTCAACACAATAAACAATGAGTCACATGGACGATTTTTACCAGAAAAGTCGTTACCTGGAAGAGCGGATGCTTAGATCTATGATTTGGTCGTTAATTACATGTTCTCAGACAGATGATGGGGTCATTAATTACAGTAATGCCATTCGTTCTATTATCATAGTTACTCTGCATTGTACTGATTCCTAATGACGGCAATTTCAGGATAATTCTAAAGGATTTCAAGATTTCAAGTTCTCGATTCTAACGAAGGATGCACGAAGATGTTTTTGATCAGAACATTTCAAATGTATTCATTACATGTCAAGGATAATATGGAGGATGTTCAGTAATGTTGTGGGTTATCTTTCAATAATGTGGTAGTAATATGGAGGGCGTTCAATAACGTGGAGGGGTGTCTTTCAGAAGTTTAAAGGATGCGAAGTAATCTGGAGGAGTGTCTTTCAGTAATGTGAAGGGTACGATGTAATGTGGAGGGCTATCGTTCTGTAATGAGTAGGGTCTGCAGTAATGTGAAGGACTATCTTTCAGTAATATGAAGGGTGTGAAGTAATGTCGAGGACTATCTTCAAGTAGTGTGGAGGGTACACTGAAATGTCGAGGGCTATCTTGAAGTAGCGTGAAGGGCTATTTTCAGTAGCGTGGAGGGATATCATGAGGAAGTGAAGGATGTTAGAGAATGCGGAGGGTTGTCTTTCAGAAGTGTGAAGGGTGCGAAGTAATGTAGAGTGTGGAGGGCTGTCTTTCAGTAATGTGAAGGGTGCGAAGTGATGTGGAGGACTATCTTTAAGTAATGTGGGGGGAAACAGCGATGTGGAGAGCTATCTTGAAGTAGCGTGGAGGGATATCATGGGGAATGTTGAGAGTCTTCAAGAATGCGGAGGGTTGTCTTTCAGAAGTGTGAAGGGTGCGAGGTAATGTGGAGGGCTGTCTTTCAGAAATGTGAAGGTTGCGAAGTAATGTGGAGGGCTATCGTTCTCTAATGAGTAGGGTGTGCAGTAATGTGGAGGATTTTCAGTAATGTTGAGGACTATATCGCAGTAATGTGGTGGATGCGGAGAAATATGGAGGGTTGGGCTACCTTTAGTGATGTGAAGGGTGCAAAGTAATGTGGAGGTCTATTTTTCAGTTATGTGAAGGGTACACAGTAATGTGGAGGGCTATCGTTCTGTAATGAGGATAGTGTTCAGTAATTTGGAGGATGTTCAGTTATGTTTAGGACTATATTGCAGTAATGTGGTGGACGCGGGAATTGTGGAGGATTGGGCTGTCTTTCAGTGATATGAAGGGTGCGAAGTAATTTGGAGGTCTATTTTTCAGTTATGTGAAGGGTACACAGTAATGTGGAGGGCTATCGTTCTGTAATGAGGATAGTGTTCA
>JACTAT010000022.1:2948491-2978266 GCA_014526335.1 Chrysaora quinquecirrha
AGAACCCCGGTTAAAGGAATTGAAACTTGAATTATTTCACAGAATAAGTGAAATGAAATTCGAAATCAAAATCAAGTCTATCACTATAACGTTTATTCATAGTTTATTTTATTACTTGCCTACTTAATTTCCCAGATATGCTAGGAAGCCCCCCTGTTTTATCCACTGACGTCCCCCCTGCCAGTGCCAGATGTGAAAAAAGTGCATTATGGGAACGCAAACCCATCTGAGGAAGAAAGGAAAAGAGTTTTGCTGTTTTGCAAGAAACAAAATTGTTTTTGCGTAGAAAACGAAGTGAAATGTAAATTGTGATTATTAGAACACTACTGTTCATGAAATTGTGGAAAATAGTTACATAAAAAGCTATAAAGTCTTCTAGTTAGTCGACACGTCATTCATTTCTGTGTTTTGAGAAAGGACAACTGATTCAACAAAGCTGCGTAGGTTTTAGGCCGAAAGGAAGAATCGAGAAAGTGAAGTTTTCATGCTGTGAAATGGATTGGATATTTCTTGTCAAAGTTTTGATGCTGCAGATTTTGTGTGCTGCAGGTAATGATGGCTTCTTTGATATCCTTTTTGTACAGGTAGATCACTACCTGAAAAAAATTAGTAAAAACATTTTTGGAATGATGACACCAGCCATGTTGGCAGGTATAATGAGCTATCTAGGTTTTATAAACACAAGGTGCAAAATGTATCTCCTTCTCTTCCATTTACACGCTTTTTTTATAAGGAACCTACCTCAAGGCCTAGTTCTTAAAGTTCCTTATTTTTGGACCTCTTTTTAGGCATTGTAGTACAAAAGTTCCTTAATAGTTCCTCAAGTTTAACTGCACATACAGTGGGCTCAACAATAGAAGAGAGACACTTGCATGTGAGCAAAGCTCAGGACTACTCAAGGAAACATTTGATACATGTGTAACGTACAATTTATGTAGTTTTCGACTGCAAATGAATGGGACCAGCTTTCTAATTCTTAATTATTTGCAGTGATAAAAGTATTCAACATTGAAAAGTTCCTTAACGACTTTCTCTTTAGTAGTATAAGTTCTTTAAATTTTGGGGCCTTCTACATGTAGGTTCCTTATAAAGTGGTTCTTTGTAATAAAAGCGTGTAATCAGGTAAGGAGAAAGTCTTCTATTGATTAATGGCTGACAGCCTTGAAATTTTTCAAAATGACAAACAAGATATCAAGTTTTCAATGCAATAATCATATAAAAAATCAAAAATTAAGTCTAGGTGTGCAAAGTTTTACAATCTCAGTGCTGGTAATGTATTATCAATTTTACAAGCATTCAAAGTTTAAGATTTTATTTGGGCTTAGACCATAAGTCAGGTAAAAAGTTTGGACAATTCATTTTTTATGGAATTGAGAAATTTGAATTCTCAAAAAATTGAGAACACAAGTGCTAGGACTGTGAAACTTTGTACCTAGACGCTTTCAAGACATTTCGCCCAACTTCCAATTTGCCGAACTTCTTTTTTGCCCAGCCCACTAAGACGTTTCACCCAACCTGTCGTGGTTGTTTCGCCCAATCTGAAATGACAGAACTTCTTTTGTGTAATTTGTCAGTTATTTGATTGATAACATTGGAGGTGCTGCCCCCAAAACCCCCGATTTTGACACTGGTGACTGTTTTAGTGAAAATAATAGTGATAAATAGAAAGTAATAATAGAAAGTAATAATAGAAAGTTTAGTTGGGCGAAATGACCAAGAATGTTGGGCAAAAAGTCCAGCTTGGGTGAAATGGAACTTGGGCGAAATGAAGGTTGAGCGAATTGACCCGATACCACCTAGACTAAGTTTGGATACTTATTCATACAATTTTCATATAAAAAACTCGATATCTTACACAATTTTGAAAAATTTCGATGCTGTCTACCATATCCAGAAAGGGTGTATAGGAACAACTCAAAAGCCCCAGCTACAGTAGCGTCACAGCCAGGGTTGAGGTGTCGATTAGTTAAGGGACTGTCTCCAATTAATCGTATAGTTTTTATACGAATTTGATACGAATAATTGGAGGCAATCCCTAATCTGCTACTGAGTTCACAGTGACTGGCCCTAAATACACCATTTCACCTTCAGCTTAGATTATTTAAAATAGAAAATAGAAGAAAATGTCTTATATTCCTTATCTTATCATTCTTTATATGATATTTTTAGGCAGCAAACAGATGGTACTTCATGGTAAAATAGAGCTTGACAGAATGCCTGCTTCCTTGCCGCATCAATCATGCTTAATTGTCAAACTTGAAGATACCAGCCTTGCTGATGCCCCATCTGAGTTAATTGCAAAACGTCTATTCAGGGGTTCCGATTTGAAGCTGACTAAGGGTGGAATTCCGTACAATATGACATTCAGCAAGCCAGAAGTGAACGAGAGGAATGATTACACCATTTCAGCAACTCTAAATGTTGGATGGTGTGCCAATGGTGGCAGCAAATGGATCCGTAATGGGGATTACCTGACTACCACAAGCTTTCCTGTGAAAGTAACTGGTGATAAAGCTGTTTATGAGGAAAATTTTGTGATGGAGCACTATGGACGTATGTTATTTTTTTATATATCTTGTGTTTATGTTTTGTCTTCTGTTGTCTATGTTGCTTCCTGCATGTACTGACAGAAACAAAGAAAACTGCAGGCTAAAAGCGTTTTAACTCCAGTGTCATTGTTTATCTTTATACATGGAGCAAGAAATGCATATTTGAAGCAATCAAGCAAACAATCGTTATTTTTTTAATGCAGGTCAGGGTTCTGGCAGCTATACAGCTGATGTGGACCTGCAGCTTGTGCCCCTAGACTGATGTTCAAGAACGAACACCCTGGGTACTGCATTTACTGACCTGAGAAGGTTGGACAACTGAGCTGACTGTAGGCTTGTGGAAAATGGTCCCAAGGACATTCAAATCCACAACCTCAGGACCCTGAGACAAGTGCATTGACCACTTCACCACAGCAAAGCTTTCTTCACTTTTTTAATGCAGGTTCGAATTTCTAGCACCCATGTAGCTGAAGCAGGTCTCCTGCTTGTTCCCCTTGGCCCCTAGACTAACAAAGAATCTTGGAGCTCATTAACCCACCTTAAAGGATGGACAGTTGACCATAGGCCCATGAAAAGTGACCCTGATAAAATTTGACACACACCTACTGATCATGTTCTGAACACTTTAGCCATATGACTATGCCTACAATAGACAGATTTCTCAACTTGTAAGGCATTGTAAAGTATTCTATAAGGCTTATAAAACTATCCTATACTACGTTGAAAATGAAAAAGATTACTTCAAGCTCTTTAATTTGGTTTCTTACTAGGAGATGAAATTTGATTTGGTCATGGTGCTTTACTCATTTATTTGGAAAATTCAAAGATTTGATGTTGAAAGATGCAATTAATTAACCTAAAATTTTAATTATTATAGCGTTCAGTTGTGACAAGGTTGTACCTTCAAATGGAACTACATTAAAAATGTTACTAAAAGCTTAGTACATATAAAGTTCATTGCTTAATAGAAAAATTAGACTTAAGATTCATTGATGGAAAAAAGTGACAAAATTTGTCTTGCTTTGCTCTTTTTATAACCTCCTACAAATCTGAACGCAATTGAGCCTAAACTTTAACTTTGTTTTGACATTACTAGCTCATAATAATCTGAAAGAACTGTATAGGTGCTTTTTTAAACTAGTTAGTAGAAATTTCCAATATCTTGTATTGAGACTAAAATAAAGTCTGCAAAGATTTATATCAAAGGTTAAGGAATTAAAATAATAACTATAGGCCTTACTAACGGCTATAAATAAAACAGCAAATAACAGTCAGGTGTGATAACGAAATCTTTAATACCAGATATCTGTGTCCACATCTTTGGCGCTTAATAGGCAGAGGTCCTTAGCATTATTCAAATACTAAGTGCAAAAACGCGTATAGTAAAATCTGGTAAAATGTGATTTGTGTAGAATTGCTTCATAAATTTCTAGTTTTTATTTGTTCAGCTGTCGTAATTGAATGTTGTTGTGATGTTGCAGGATGGTTAAGACATTAAACTTAAGAGAAAAAGGACCTGGACTCCAATGTTGTGGATGTCATTCAAATTTGCTTGCATTTAGCTCAGCTGTCCATCTTTCTGTGGTTAGAAAATGAGTACCCATGGTGCATATGCTAGGACATGCTCTGAGGAGTGTCAGAGGAAACAAGCGTTTAAGCATGTCCAAAAGTGTTACGAATGTTTCTTGCAATTTTGAAATTTCATGCTGGTCAAAGACTATTCTAATGCTTAAATATATATGCAATCGTAGATTTTTAACAGACGTATCCAGTATAAGTCTGATAATTAACAATTGACTCTCTTTTCCCTTGCAGACTTCCAACCGAAAGTGCATCATCACAAGAAAGACGACCCTTGCATCAACGCACCTTGCATGAACAGCATTTGCAGGAGTTTCGCTAATGGATCATACCAATGCATTGAGGTTGCAGGGATGCCTTGTGCCATGCCACAATGTATGACAGTCGATGGACCTGAGCCTATCTGTGCAAGCAATGGCAAGACGTATGATAATGAATGCCTAATGTTTGCTGATTCTTGCAAAGATGGTGTTCAGATCTCACTGACAAAGATTCACGATGGAGAATGTTATTCAAGTAAGGAAAACTTATATTTACATACTCTTTGCCTCCGCAGTCTGCTAGACTTGCCGCATGTCACTGTAGCTATCGCAAGTGACTTAAAGTAGACCCTGGAATTGAGAAGCAAAGCTAAATCGATTGACGCACTCATTGAAGCAGTGCGCTCTCTTAGGCCAAGGCAAAACGACCAAACATTGTTTGTCAATCATTGAATTCGCTTATCAAGCCATGTTTGAACGTTTGGTTACTTCATAAATCATTTCTCTACAAGCAGAAGTAAATAGAATTCGTTTCACTTTATTTTTGAAAAGTTCAAAAACACTTTTTGCTTCACGCAAGCGAAGAATGTTAGACAATTAATGTTTTGCAGCGTGGCCAAATAGCATTGCAAGACAAACAGATTTCAAATGCTTGACAAACAATGTTTGATCGTTTGGCTAGGGCATTGAATTTCGAAAACGGTTTGACACAGAAGAAAGACACTAATTCAATGGGCCCTGTTTTGAGGAAGATGTGGGGGTGGCTCATTCGATTAAGTTATATAGTACTTAAAAGTTGTTCATTTAAGCAGCAACAATTCATTTATTTACGACGAGATGAAAGAAGCCCAAGCAGAATAGTTACACTTTTTTTTAATAAGCAACCGCTCAATAAGCAACTAGGGCTGAACTGACCTTAACATTAAGCAACTTGAGGGCTCAATTGAATTAATGTAAGCAACTAAGAAGTCAAACAACCAAGCTTATTCTCTTTCTTGTGTTAGGAATTTGTTCTTCGTTCTTATGTTTTGCATGTTGAAGTTCGTTAGCTAACGTTTTTCCACTTACTGTCTCCCAAAAGTCATGTTGTAGGCCTAACAGATGACGATTTTGACCCGCGAAGGCAGGGGTGGCTAGTAGGTACAAAAAATGTTAAGCAACGTTTAAGCAACTTTGAGGGCTGAAATGTCTAAAATTTTAAGCAACTTTGAGGGCTGAACGAAAGTCAAGTTGCTTATTAAAAAAAAGTGTATACGAAGTGGAAGAAGTTTAATGAAACAAGTCTTCATGTATTAGAACAAGCGATCAAATCATGTTTGAAAACATGTTTGTATGCTGATGAAACAATGTTTGAACGTTTGACTACTTTGTGAAACATTTTAACAAACGTTTTAGCTTAATGAAATTTGAAATCGTTTTACGAACGGAATAGTGTTCCATGATGTGGCCCAAGGGTAGGTAAAACTTTTTGCTTGCCGTACAAATTTGAAATGTTTGACAAACAATGTTTGATTGTTTGGCATGGGCCTTAATGTTCCGAATCTGACTTTTCTTAACTATGAAGCTGAAGTTTTTGTGATTTTTCTCTACTGTAGAGCATACAATGCTTGGGGGCATCTTGTTCTCCACATGCATCGTTCTGCTGACCGTTCTTGGTTTCATTTCAATCTTTTGGATTTGGAGGCGTAATCGCAAGATGAAGATCGAGCAACAGGTAGATCTTAGCCTATCGTATTTCATTTTGTTAATGCTACACATATAGAGATATTACAAGAACTGTCCCTTTGGTATTGAAGTAGATATTTTGGAATCTTTTCCCATTTGGTCTCTTTTATCTTAGCCTATCGTATCTCATTTGTTAGTGGTACACATAGGGATGGTACTCTTTCTGTCCACACAGAACCAGCCTTTTGGTCTGACATGTAGACAGATGGGAATAATTTACTACTTCGACTCTTCAATAAATTTTTTTGGTCTTCCTGCTTTATGTGATTGGGTCTACCTTTATCCCGTGAGCTGATTGGTGTTCAAAACACAATGCCAATCCATTTTCACTTTTCTGATTGGTGCATTTCGATCCGCATCTGGGTTTATATTCCGCTTCAATTGTTTCAGTTTGTTTCTGACGTTTATACTTTGAGGAGTGTGAAACGAAAAACGTTTTTAAGTATGTCCAAAGATGTTTCGGCTCTGTAGCCCTAAAAACTTGTGTCCGTCGTCCTGTATTAAGAAATTATGGTTGCTTGTTTGCCTGTGATTTAATTTAGCTTATTCCTTTTTCTACCTCATTTTATTTCGTGAATTTTCAATAATTTAACTTTAAGAATGATTTTATCACTATTATTGAATTCTTTTTTTTTGTTCCGTTTAGTTTGGCGATGGCACTATGAAGAAAGTTGCACCATTGGGGATATAAGAACGTCGTTCTCTGCTGAAAAAGACAGCCATGTATAATAGTATCCTTTGACATTCATTTGTGTGTAATGTAAGCAATTCAAATGCAGTTTAATTATAGGCCGAAGAAGCTGTAATTAAAATTATGCTGTATCTAAGTGGCTTTGTTTTTGCACAATAGGTTATTACACTCATACAGAAATCCCACTTTTCGCAAACAGCATCGGCAGCCTTAACCCTTTGTTTACCGACGGTACAAAACAAAGGCATAGCAACAGCAACACCCATTAACGTGAAAAAATTTAATTGCATGGCCTAATCTCAGAGTGAGACTAATCCACTTCACAACAAAAACCTGGACAAAAAGCAAAACATTTTGTTCGTGTAATGTAGCAGAACTTCACATTCACAAGCGGCATTAGACTTCTGCCCTGCATTTTGTTATAGGAAGTTAATGAGTCATAGTTGTGGGCGACCCATCTATATCAGATTGTCCTAAGGGACCTAAGGAGCGAAAACTGCAACTCGTTGAACAACTCTGCCAAATATGAACCGACAGGGTACCCGAGACAAAAATGCTACCCGAAATTTTCGAAATGACACCCGAATGTATACCGAAATTGGCTAAAAAGACACCCGAAAAGATACTCGAAAAATCGGCAAAAACCCTACCCGAATGAGCGGCACATATGTACCAACCCCAGGTATGGAAGAAACCCCCCCCACGGGCAGAAGAAACCCCCCCCCCCACTCCGAGAAGCCCCTTAGGTAGCCAGCTTCTCGGATACCGTAGCAAGATACTCGTGGTCTGACATTAAGGAGCTTCGAATGAAACAACAATCAAGGATCACAATGTAACAAAAACCTCCTAAAGGGATGTTTCTTCCACCCATGAAATTATCAAAGAATGATGGTGATGATCAACCATTGGGAATACGGAACACGAAAATCGCGAAAATCATTTTAAATAATCGCTAAATTTTCGATAATTTCAAGTCGTGTTTTCAAACACGGTTATCAAAAGAGCTTTTGCGTTTTCGATCCACTTTGCCCCCGTCGCTTTTTCGTCTATAAATTGATTTTTAGTGATTTTTAGTCCTTTGTAATGCTTTTAATTCATTTAATCAGCGGAAGGTGTAGTCCATGCAAAATTGAAGTATTAATGTCCTTTGCCCAACTGGGCCAAACCCATAGTTACTCCTGAAGAGTGGCCAATAGGCCAATGTAACCCGCGACCCCCCTTTTCTTTGTAAAAAATACATCTACTATACTAAAATAGGAGTGGTCATGGTAACCGATTTTGTGACAGTCACTCCTCCGGTGTTGTTGGTGGTACGATTTTCGGACTTTTTCGCCGCCCGGCCGCCGGTGGGGTAGGCGAGCCATCGCCCTGTCCTTTTTTGCAAACTTCTCTCGCTTCTGGGGTAAGTGGGGCTAACCCTTCTTTGAAGTGCGTCATTGGTGCCCGTTTGAACAATCGCCCCATTGTTTTCCTAAAGAGATTATCGAAATCTGAAACCCGTGAAAATAGCTCTGTTGGTAAAGGCTCCTGTTTCGTGATGCGGGTTGTGGGAGGCAGAAGATCGATTCCCCTCACGAGAGGATCAGAATTTTTTATTTCTGTGATTTTCCTGTTGAAAATGCTTTCCGGAGGACCGGGAGACTTCTCGATCACTAAAACTTGCTTCGGAATAATTTTAAAATTCGTTTGGTATTAATATTATTCAATCAAAGTTCCTCAAACAAAGTCCATGTTTACGTGAATATTCAGTCAACCGGCTTCAATCCCGTTGTCACAAATGCTTTCAACCCTTTCAATGGAAACAAAATGCCATTACCGCATTTCAAAAGCTTATTCAGAAGTGCATTTCATTCAAAGAAAACAAACAAAATACTTTTTAAAAGGGTTTTTGAAGAGTGCATTTGAAAGCACTTTCCAAATGCAATCACGAAGTTGAAGCTGCCTTGATAGCAGTATCTGACTATGCAGAACTGAGCAAGATAAACTACAGCAAGACCAAGAAAGAGGATCCTGCAGTAAACCCGAGTTCTCCACGATCAGACGGAGAAAGCGCTCAATTTATTATATTGCTACGTTTTCTATTATGATCTTTGGAGGACCTTTCAACGGGAAGGAAACAAGCCAAGGACAACTAGAAAGGTAAAATTTTCTTCGCAACATAAAAACTTGACCAACGAACTTGGCTAAGGAAAACGATGTGGAACAGAACTGCAGAGAATGAATAATAACAAGACTGAGGAACGGGACCACAGTATGGGACTGAAGGCCACGAATAGTTTCAGGACTGAGGAACAGGACTAAAGAATGGAACAGTAGACCATGAATAATTTCAGGACTGAGAAACAGGAATAAGGAAATAAGGAATGCGTCTGAAGACCATGAGACATTTCAGGACTGACGAACAGGACTTAAGAATGGGACTGAAGACCATGAGTAATTTCAGGACTGAGGAACAGGAATTAGGAACAGGACTGAAGGCCATGAGTAATTACAGGACTGAGGAACAGGACTAAGGAATGGAACTGAAGACCATGAATAATTTCAGGACTGAGGAACAGGATTAAGGAATGGGACTGAAGACCATGAATAATTTCAGGACTGAGAAACAGGAATAAGGAATGAGTCTTAAAACTGTGAGTCATTTCAGAACTAAGGAACAGGACTAAGGAATGGGACTCAAGACACTGAGTAATTTCAGGACTGAGGAACAGGACTAAGGAATGGGACTGAAGACCATGAATAATATCAGGACTAAGTAATGTGAAAAATAACAAAGTTTACGAACTAGACTAAGGGGTGAAGATCTTCAATAGATTTAGGAATAAGACACAGGACACAGAAATGGGACAGGACCCCATGAATAATTTCAGGACTAAGGAACATGAACAGTAACAAGTCTGAGGAACAGGACCAAGGAATGGGATAGAAAATCTGAACAATATCAAGACTGACGAACAGGACCAAGGAACGGGACAGAAGACCATCAATTATTTCAGGACTATTGACGGAACAGACCATAGACAAAGAGAACTGCTGTACACTAACTAATTTGAAACTAGGAACATCATTGCTGACTAAGGACCTTGGACTAAAACAGAGGAACAGAACTGTGATTGGCACTAGGAAAAAGGACCCTGGACTATGACCAAGGAAAAATACTCAATATTAGAAACTAGGAGCTAAGTCGAGAAGCAAAGTTTGTTCAAGCGCAGGTTCTTAAGGCAGAGGTCCTTGAGGCAGAGGTCCTTGAGGCGGTGGTTCTACGCGGCGGTGGTTCTATGAGGCGGTGGTCAGAGACGGGCATGAGCTAGTCTCTTATAACTAATGCATGAATAATTCGATTAGCACCTTTTTGTGCCAGTAAGTTTGCTCGGACCGTGCGAGATATCGACGTGCCGTTTTCGCAAGACTCTGCCGCCCGTAGGGTAGGCGAGCCAAAACTACTTCGTTTTTCCGTATCTCCTGCAGACGTTGGGGTAAGTGGGGCTAACCCTTCTTCTTTGATCTGCGTCACCGGTCCTACTTGAAACAATCGCCCGGCATGAACGAATTTCAGTCGCTCATTCAAGCACACTCGCATCAAAATTGATTTCGATTTCTGATGTTTTCGTTTCCTAACAAGTTCTTCTTACGAAATGATTGAAAATTAAAATTAATTTACCAGTTCTGGATCCAAAAAGACGGGTTTTGGTTTTCTGTTTAGTCATGCGAAAATAATTTCTGTTTTCCTCTTGCAACTTCTTCGGACTGTTGACAGGTGAATTGCATTTTGCAAGAGTACAACAATGTAAGCCTGCTGTGTTGACCGTGACCCTTGGCATGACTTCCGCGTACTTGGCAAATACTTTCTTTGTTTTGACGGAAGCCTGGTAGAGGTATTTTCAGTAATTCGTTTCGTTGTTTTACTTTCGCAATCAACTGTACAGTACATATCATTACTGACTGGTGACTGCCCTATATTGAAGTCTAAGGTTACAGCAATGCTTACTCAAGCACCATCGATCTTTGTTAGCATGCAGTGCAGGTACGTTCTCCTTTCCAATAAATCGAAATGATAGTGATTTCAAAAGGCTTCAGCTAAAATTTGCTTCAAAAAGCGAATTGTTTTCATCGGGAATGATTTAGCCTAAATTTCTCCGTTATAGAATAACCTTTCAGTCACTGTTTGCTTTAGGAAAAATAATTTCTAATATTATTGTTTCAATGACACATTCGTTTGTCTGTTGAAAGTTGATTTCGCTTTGTTTACGGAAGTCGGGGTACAACTCTGTGCATGCCCTTTGCATGACATCCGCCTCTCTCACAAATAGTATACTGATTCTCTTTCGATGTTTTTTCCTCGATGATTTCACTGTACTTCCACTTACCGAGCAAAGAATTTTACTAAGTTTATAATAAACAAATTAATTCATTGGGCCACCGCTTGAAGTTTACATCTTAATATTAAAAAAATAAATTCCTGTGACATGAGATCTAGGTAAAAGTTTTACTAAAACTCTGTATAATAGTGATAAATTGGTTTCCGTCACCTTACTTGAAAATGATAAATTTTCAGGCTTTTAAAATGTATTCTTTAAAGTTGTAGTTTGTTTACATCTGTCAATAAGTCAGTCAGCAGCATTTTCGTAAGCGCTGTGACAGATAGAACAGCATGAATTAAGAACGTTGTTAAAACCTGGACCAAGGAATCGCATTGAGGGGCATGCTGTGGAACTGGCGGAACATGAATAACGAAGACCCTCGGGAACAACACCTATGAACAGGACAGGACTGAGGAGCATAAACAATAACAAAACTAAGGAAAAGGACCTTGAAAAAGGATTCAGGAAACGATTCAGATTAAATTAAGATTAACATTAAGTGTAACTTGATAAGTGTAACTAAGATTAAGAAAATTTTCATAGACTGAGCCCCTTGGACTAAGACCAAGGAACAGTTCCTTCACTTGGAGTAAAGGGACCTTTGACAGGGAGCAGAAACAGGACCAGTTATTATGGACTAAGGAACCTAGATTAATACCAAGGAACAGGACCCTGGACTGGACCAAGAAAAAGGACCTACGACTAGAAAACAGGAAATAAGTAGACAATTGATCTGCAGGCAGCAGTATAGATGAGGGCCATGCAATGACTAACAACTTGACTGCACAGACCTTTAAGATAGAGGTTCTTATGATGGTCTCTTATAACTAATGCATGAAGAGGATTATCACACCTTTTTTCTTATCAGAGTCGTTTCGGAAAGGCCGTATGAGATATCGACGTGCCGTTTTCGCAAGACTCTGCCGCCCGTGGGGTAGGTGAGCCAAAACTACTTCGTTTTTTCGTATCTGCTGCAGACGCTGGGGTAATGGGGCTAACCCCTCTTCTTTGATCTGCGTCACTGGTCCTACTTGAAACAATCGCCCGGCATGAACAAATTTCAGTCGCGCATTTAAGCACACTTGCATCAAATTTAATTTCGATTTTTGATGTTTTCGTTTCCTAACAGGTTCTTCTTACGAAATGATTGAAAATTAAAATTAATTTTCCAGTTCTGGATCCAAAAAGACGGGTTTTGGTTTTCTGTTTAGTCATGCGAAAATAATTTCTGTTTTCCTCTTGCAACTTCTTCGGACTGTTGACAGGTGAATTACATTTTGCAAGAGTACAACAATGTAAGCATGCTGTGTTGACCGTGACCCTTGGCATGACTTCCGCCTACTTGGCAAATACTTTCTTTGTTTTGACGGAAGCCTGGTAGATGTATTTTCAGTATTATTCGTTTCATTTTCATTGTTTTACTTTCGTAACCAACTGTACAGTACATTACATTACTGACTGGTGACTGCCCTATTGAAGTCTAAGGTTACAGCAATGCTTACTCAAGCACCATCGATCTTTGTTAGCATGCACTGCAGGTACGTTCTCCTTTCCAATAAATCGAAATGATAGTGATTTCAAAAGGCTTCAGTTAAAATTTGCTTTAAAAAGCGAATTGTTTTCATTGGGAATGATTTAGCCTAAATTTCTCCGTTATAGAATAACCTTTCAGTCACTGTTTGCTTTAGGAAAAATAATTTCTAATATTATTTTTTCACTGACACATTCGTTTTGCTGTTGAAAGTTGATTTCGCTTTGTTTACGGAAGTCGGGGTACAACTCTGTGCATGCCCTTTGCATGACATCCGCCTCTCGCACAAATAGTATACTGATTCTATTTCGATGTTTTTTCCTCGATGATTTCACTGTACTTCCACTTACCGAGCAAAGAATTTTACTAAGTTTATAAAAAACAAATTAATTCCTTGGGCCAACGCTTGAAGTTTGCATCTTAATATTAAAAAATAAATTCCTGTGACATGAGATCTAGGTAAAAGTTTTACTAAAACTCTGTATAATAGTCATAAATTGGTTTTCGTCACCTTACTTGAAAATGATAAATTTTCAGGCTTTTAAAATGTATTCTTTAAAGTTGTAGTTTGTTTACATCTGTTTACTTCTGTTTACATCTGTTTACATCTTTTCGTAAGAACAGCATGAATTAAGAACATTGTTAAAACCTGGACCAAGGAATCGCATTGAGGGGCATGCTGTGGAACTGGCGGAACATGAATAATGAAGACCCTCGGGAACAACACCTAGGAACAGGACAGGACTGAGAAGCATAAACAATAACAAAACTAAGGAAAAGGACCTTGAAAAAGGATTCAGGAAACGATTCAGATTAAATTAAGATTAACATGAAGTGTAACTTGATAAGTGTAACTAAGATTAATAAAATTTTCATAGACTGAGCCCCTTGGACTAAGATCAAGGAACAGTTCCTTCACTTGGAGTAAAGGGACCCTTGACAGGGAGCAGAAACAAGACCAGTTGTTATGGACTAAGGAACCTAGATTAATACCAAGGAACAGGACCCTGGACTGGACCAAGAAAAAGGACCTACGACTAGAAAACAGGAAATAAGTAGACAATTGATCTGCAGGCAGCAGTATAGATGAGGGCCATGCAATGACTAACAACTTGACTGCACAGACCTTTAAGATAGAGGTTCTAAGATGCAAGGGTTGTCACCAGGTTGTGGTCAGAGATGGGCAAGGGCTATCTCATGCTCTGGACAGGGAGTAGAAACAGGACCCATTATGGCTTAAAGATCATGAATTAATACCACGGAACATAACATTTAGAGGGAATGGGGAACAGGACCCTGAACTAGGGTCAAAAGAAGGACCTAGGACCAGAATAAAGGATCTAAGTAGAAGTTACGTCTGCAAACAGAAGTATGGGTAAGGACCATGGAATCACTTGAATGCACAGACCTTATAAGGCGGAGGTTGTTATGAGGCGGAGGTTGTCACGAGGCGGTGGTCAGACACGGGCAAGGGCTAGTATGTAAAAATAAATACAAGCTTCAGGGTCTGTGTAATGATTTTCAGATTATTTTATTTTATTTCATTTATTTATTTATTTGCGTCAGTATATTATTGTTAAATCCACAGTGTATGATTGCATATATGATTGCATATATCTACTGTTGTTTTTATTTATTTTCCCCTGTGCTTCCTTTTTTATTTACCATCTTATCAATCATTTTACCTTCAATAAGCAAAAAAAATAGGTACTCCGATTAGAAATTTTGTCCCATTTTCTCGTAAAAATCTCAAAAATTTTCTACAAACTAAAAATGTTTCTTATTATAATTCATCTTTCTTTTCTTCCTCAGTTGTTTGTTCTTTCTCTGTATTTGTTTTCATCGGTTCAAGTTTCAGTTTCCCATTTAACAAATCATTTGTCCATTTTTTCAAGTCTTCCAGCTTCAGGTTTCCGTTCTCTGGTTGTGATAGCCAGGTTGACGATTGCTGAAGAAAAAACCCATTTGGAATAAGCTAACTCGAATGGTCACTATGTCACATAGTCTAAAAAGTGGATCTTTTCGAAAGACAGCAGTGCGTGATGAAAAGCACAAGCTTTGGTCTGTAAAATTTGAAAAAATTAGCGGTAAAGGTTAAGACTTAGGCCCTGGTTGAATTATCAAACCCTATTCGTCAAACATTTGAAATTTGCCTTTGGTCACGTCACAAAACATTCAGCAAAACTAAGCAAAATTTGTTTCGCAATATTTTTGAAAAAGTTAATATTTTTGAAAAAGGTTTTCTATTTGACGAAGAGCACTGGTTCGCGACACGGCCAAACAGTGAAACACTTTAAATGTTTGACAATGTTTTAATCGCTGGTCGGAGCCTTAGGCTCTGGCCAAACAATCAAACATTGTTGGTTAAACATTTGGAATTTACTTTACCACAAATGTTTGACTGTTTGGCCACGTCCAAAAACATTGCTGCTAGCAGAATGGTCGCTATCGCTGTCCAGCATTCGCTATCTCGAACATTCGTGACGTAATCTCGACGTTTCTCTTTCCGAAAAATTTTAAACAACGAATCTAACATAGCTTTGGTATGTAAATTAAGATACAGTGAGCGGTAAAAATTATTGAAGACTTAGGCCCTGCTTAAATTATCAAACATTGTTCGTCAAACATTTAGAATGATAAGAATGTGCTTATCAAGCAATGTTTAAACGTTTGGCCACGTCACGCCTTAGAAGCTCCTTAACGTGTAATTACCGCGGTCAAATCTACTGCTCCCATAGTCGGCTTTGTTGGGTCAATGTTGAATGTAACTTTCCAATATTCTTTCATCTGAAAAATAAAAACAGGTTTAAAAAAAAATTCACCATCGTACTCAAAGAAGGATTAACATATGTCACATATCTGCAATGCAAAGACTACAGGTTTTTTGGGGAACGTGTGAGCCGTGTATATGCATACGATGATGACTGGTTACGAGCCTGCAAAACCTACTGAGCTACGGTATCATTTCGATAAACACTTGAGGCGCTTATCAAATGTATTAACTTTTCGAGGCGTGTATTACAGGGAGACGGAGTTTAAAAGAGGGAGGCGTTTCGAATATTATATTAGGGGCGTTAATTCGAGGGGCCGTTTAAAACAAGAGGGGCAGTCGGGGGTAATAAGGTACCTTGAAAATCGTACCGATCGCTTATATTACAAATCTCTCAGGGGACTCACAGACCAGTTCAGTTCTGAATACGCTTCCCATATAGTTACCATAGAGTGCCAACTTTTTATATTTGTATGCAAGATGCGACCGTTTGATTTGTTTCTTGAGGTTCACTTTGCGGATTTACAAAGTAAGAAATAAATACAGGAGCAAAATTCCATGCACTTTATGCATTAAGTCCATGAGTTTTGAAAAACAGTACTCGGGAAAGTATTTAACGACCTACCGCAGGGAACGGGTCTGGGTCAATCCATACAAAATTCAGTTGTTCGTTTTTAGCCATGCTTCTTGCTAAAGACTTGATCAGCGAGAAAAACCGGTTTCCATCTGCAAAAAAGAATATAAATTGAAGAAATCAAGTTTAGCAAAGCTACAAGAGCTATTGGGTAAAGCAAACAGCTGTTAGAAGTCGCCGGTAAACGCTTTCTTTACAAGAGCACTTAGTGCTTCGTACTTATAGTTTCAATGTTCATTTTAAGGACGTATTTTAGACAATTCTATCACCCCTTACATTGAAATCCTTGTGTATATCAGCGTTGCAAACATTGCTGTACCTTTAAGGTCTCTAAGCAGTACTTGAGAATCAAATAAATTTGACCCACATCATAACATCCTTTTTCGAATAAAATAAAGTGTGAAAAGAAAAGTCCACGTCTTGTTGACGTTGTTATCATAGTGTATCCCAAAGAAATCCACTGAATGGCTTACCTGGTGTATCTACTTTTGCGAATACTGCTATCATGAAGCCTTTCGTGTCCGGAGACTATATGACAAATAAAGAATGAGAATAATGAGAAAAATATTGCTTTTTACAGTACATTGAATGTCTTGAAAGGTAAGTTTTGTATATCAAGAGCAAATAACTGGAAAGAACCACGCAGAATACGGAAAATGATATGTGATTGTGACTATAGCGAAAACTCTTGCGGCAAATAGCGGAGAGATATTTTTAACATGTACTTAAGCTTTCATCGATTTGAAACTCGTAAGGCCAATGAAACATTCTTTGTCAAACTAATTTCGACTGTTGTATCATCCCGTACACTCACTCTAGCGTCGCAAAATTTTTGTAATTTAATTCATAGCTGTTCTAATGTTTATGTTGGTCAAAGTTTTGAAATTTACTGTACAAGAAACGTTTTAACGTTGTTGGCAACGTTTCAAAACATTGCTTTAAACCAGTTCCAAAACCTCCAAAAAACGACATAACGAAAAATTATCCATCACATACCCAGATTTCATGAAGATTTTCTAACATCATCTTTCGAATAATAGGCCTAAAAATGCAAGCATATTCCAGTTAACTTCAAGTTTACGCAGTTTTAAACTTAAAATGCCTGAATTTGTACAAAAAAGAATACCATTACCGTTTATTTTCTTGGATGAATTCCGTTAGCTGTTTTTCTCGCCAAGATACCTAAAGACGTTTAAAAACAAAGGCTGAAAAATGATTTTCAGTAACTAGAGTTACTTATACTGCAAGATTTGATTCTGACGTTTACGACGTGACCAAACGGTCAAACATTGTTTGTAAAGCGAATCTCGAATGTTCGACCAACAATGTTTGATATTTTGGTAACGGTCTTAGGCCCTGGCCGAACGAACAAACATTAGTTGTCAAAAATTTGAAATTGCTTTACAACAAATGTTTGACCGTTAGGCCACGTCCAAAAACGTTGCTTGACAAGCAAAAGTAACAGAACTTGTGCCGTGATGTTTTTGAAAAAGTTTAGAAACATTTTTTGCTTGAAGCAAACAAAAAATGTTGGAAGAGCAATGTTTCTGGATGTGGCCAAACGATCAAACATTTTGCTTGACAAGCGAATCGCAAATGTTTGACCAACATTGTTTTGTCGTTTGGCCAGGGCTTAAAGAGAACAGGCTAATATCAGCTGACAATGAAGTTTCCAACGAATATGGTATGAAATGAAAATTTTTCTACACACTAAAAAGCATCTAATGAGTATAAGACTAAATGGTTTACCTTACTGGGTAATTTCAGCGTTTTTTCGAAAGGTTTGATGAAAAATAAACTGTTCGATTTTTTCATCTGTAACGTCTTCGCAATCTAAGAAATGGAGAAAAAACAATCGTTCGAAACACATGCATACATAGGTAAATGTTGACCTTCTAAGGATTCTCAACCTCGTTCCCAGGGCTATTTTGAAATAAGTATTCATGTTTCGCCTGAATAGCCCTGGGAACGAGGTTGAAAGATTCTAACATTAACAACACTGCCATGACTATCGCAGGTTCATTAGACTCTGGCAAAACGATCAAACAATGTTCGAAAACAGTTTTTTGTTTGATAAAAGCAAAAAATGTTTGATGAACAATGTTTTGCAACAGAGCCAAACCGTAAACATTTTGCTATATAAGCAAATTTTAAATGTTTGGCCACTGCCTTAATAAAGTTCAAAAGCATTTTTGCTTGATGCGTTAAGCTATGGGTAAACTAAGAGACTTGTCGCGCGCGACATTGTTTTCGGCGTGTCTCCCAGGGTGGCTAAACATGTGAGTGACAAGCGAGAAACATGTCCCCCGAGTCATTTGCATGTCGCGAAAACAAGAAATGTCCCTGTTGTCTCCCAGAAACTTTTGCATGTCTCTTGCTACAAATTTTGTCGCGCGCTATAAAGTTTCGAGATAGTTAAACTGGGAGACGCCGAGGGGACATCAATTTTGCGCGCGACATGCCTCCTAGTTTAGCCAGACATTTATGCTCTGTTGTCAAGCAACGATAAGACAGCTCGTTCGTTTGATTTTGGTTTAATAACTAGCATGACATTCAGTTGACAATTAGTTCGATGCTAGTTTGGGATTTCTTACTTTCGCATCAAATACAGCATGAAATTGAATCATTGGCTGAAATGTTCTTGCAACTTTCTGTAACTCGGAGTATTCTACAAGAGTAAAACAAGAAGTCATCTCAAAGCATTCTTAAGCCAGGCGTATGTCGACATTGCGCACAGTCAGAACTAGTTGCCGACTGGCCAATCGGCGGTTTTTTCGAATTTATTGAAGCTGACCTGTCGACATAAGCGCTTTGGGAACTAGTTGGCAAGTTGGCAACTAGTTCCTCTTTGATGGCAACTAGTAGGCGTACGGTTCCAGAAAGTTGGGCATGTTCTACTTCTGCGACTAGCTGACAACTGATTCTTGTTAGTCGGAGTCCACGCGAGCGCTCTTGCGACCACGATCACATATATCCTATAAGTTCTGACTAAGTGCTCACATGTCAACATAAGTTAGCAGTTACAGCTTGTTGGGGTTAGTTATAAAGTATCGTATGTCGAAATAGCGTCGCCTAATAAGACGAGACTTTACATTATTACCTTGACTATCTTTCTTCAAATAAGCAACAACTTTTGCTATCTGCAATGAATCAAAAGCCTTCTTTCCAGTCTTAGAGACAATATCCAACACAGGAGGTTCAAACAGCTAGAAAGCAAAAGAATTCTGCGTAAATAATATACAATAATACATTTTAGAGTAGCAGATTTTCATAATCGCGAGAAAGAGCCTAGATACCATTTGGGTATTTATTCTTAACACCATGCTATATTTTTCCGTGACCACACCCCTTTGCCCCTCCAATGTTGGGTGTCTGGCATGGCTGATAGCTTGTCACAGCAGATCACTTTCAAATGTCACAGCACTTTCAAATCAATAAGAAGTGACGCATACTCCAAAACGGCACTTTCTTAATAGTGATGGCCAAATCAAATTAAGCTTATCTGTAAGAGAAGGGTGGTGATACTGACTGCCTAGGGCAGAATGAGGAACCCTCTGAGGAACACAGGAACAAAACTCAAGAATTACAATGATACATGCATGAAGAAAATATGAATTTTCAATCTTCTAACCTTTGAAATATAAGAAACCATAACATCAGGAGACCTAGTTTGAAAAGAAAATCCAATTCTTTGAAAACAGTTTGCTCAAATAATAAAACTAATTTTACCTTGAATTCTAAATGATTCAGGTACTATACAAAGAATTTTCGGAGTCTCTACCTTTGTCCATAGTATGTTGTTGGCTTTCCATGGTTGAAGATCTTCACTGTTCCAGCATAATAGACACCTGTGATGCAAACACAATACCAAGTGAAAACAGGATACCCTTCTAGCTTATTTCGATCCGCATCTGGGTATAAATACTGCCTTACTCATTTGCTTCAACCTGTTTCTGTTGTTTATACTCTGAGGAGTGTCAGATGAAAAAAGATTTTAAGTATGTCCAAAAATGTTTCCACTTTCTCTCACAATATTGTTAAATTGTTTCATTTCTTGCATTTTTGGTTATTGGTGACTATCTTGAATGCAGTATAGCATTGGGGGATATATCTGCGATAAGACTTTCAGGTAGTCGACAGTCATCATAGTTACCTGCTTCTTTTGCCATGTCAGGGCTTTTAACCAAATCACATGTTGCACATACCACTCCTTTCTTGTCAAACAACTTTGCAACTACCTGGATAAGGAAATAAAAAACTTGAGACTTAACATTTAAATACCAGGTCCTCTTAAGAGACCCATGCCGAAAAATGGAATCCAGGCTGGAATTTGTGCACATTGCACACAGAAGACTATTGTTCTAAAAACAATAGGGGCATTGTTTTCTATTGTTTTCAAAAAATTTTTTGGTGTGCACAGCAAAGATTCTAGGTGAAAGGTGAGTTTTCATGGTGTTTTAGCGCCAGTCCCTAGGGTCTCAGTAGTAGGTTAACTAATCGAGACCTCAACCCTGGCTGTGACGCTACCGTGGCTGGGCTCGAACCCTGACCACACTGAGCTTCTGACACCACGAGTCAGCTGGATTACACCACGACGCCACAGCACCTTCAACAGCACCACAGCATATTCTACATGAAATGCACGCTGGCCCTTATACTCCAATGTAGCATGGAATGCACCCTATGGGGCAAAGGGCATTGCTCTAAGTCAGTGAGTCCTGCAGTCCATTCTGTGTAGTATGGCATGTGCAGGCACGAGATGAACAATAGAACAATAGATGAGAACAATGGGGATGTGCTTCTGCACACTCAAGATCCTGTCAATCCGAGAGCTGCCATTCTCCACAGACTTCTCGTGTGGAGATTGAAACCTGGCGCACTAGTATGTATCTTTCAAAACACAATAGCTGCTTGGGGGTAACACAGAATGTACCCTGGTCCACAGACTGCCCTGTAGTGCATTTTTCGTACCAATAATAGTATTATTTTACCAATACGCGCTCTTCTAAAAAACAATAGAAGGTAGGATGGCCTAAACTGGTAAGTGTAACTGGTAAGGGTTTGCCTTGACTAGATATCTTACTTCAAAAGGTTGAATTTCTTGTGCAAGCATTGTTGCATTCGCTTGTGCATGGAAAAACACAACAACAACATCATATTTTTTCAAGAGAGATTTGAAATTCTTCCCAGTCATCGTGACAACTCTGTTTATTCCATCAGGTTGCATCATTTTTGCAATCTTCTCAGCTCTTTCGTTTACTTGCTCTTCATCGTACTGGCCTGTCACGAAGGCTGAGACAGCAATCAGAACAAGCCAAGCCTTATAATTTAAGTACATCACAGAATGGAAATGATCAAGTGCCTTCTTTCTTCTTCAAACTTTGTGAAAAGGAAGGCCTCTTGGAAAAGCCTCAATTCCAGCTTTCTTTCTAGCACTGAAAACGAGGTCATTAGGAAGTGCGGCCTGAAAAAATTTCAGAAACAAAACAATTGTAATGGTGGCGCAGGCGGGCGTGTTTTTGGTGTGTTGGGCTGGAATTCAGCATTTGGCAGGTATCCAAATTGAAAAACAATTGTTTATTAATGTTACAAAACGCTGCAACTATCGTAAGAGAGAGAGGATTAGTTGATCAATTGGTAAGTGTAGAAATAAATGTGTAAGCGCCAACGAATGGCAGGCCTCCAAAAAAGTGGCCTTTTTCGTTTTGGGTAATCAGAGCTAATAGGACTGTAGGTAATCCATCGGCATTGGCATGCTCTTAATGAGCAATTAAATCGACTTATTCGGATAAGCAACAATTTATTGATATAGTCATATTCTATGTGTGTTGTGTAGCTTGGTTCTCCACACAAGATTTCCATTATGATTTCTGTCTTCTTATCGCTATCCACTACAGGCGGATCACACAGTTCTTTTGCTCAACGACACACTTGATGTCATGTGGCAAGCATTCGAAATTGATACGGAAAATTAAAGTAAGTGTTGCATTATAATTACGTCATTGTGAGAATTTAGGTCTACTTTCAGGTAGCATTTTAGTTTCAGGTATCCATTAGTGTCATATTTTGATAGCTGTATCATTTAGGGTTGATTTTCTATTTTGAATATGACCCTCGGCAGCCTTGAGCAATCCCCTGGTATTCTGTATAAAAGATCCCGTCGAAGATCACAATAATGACATCAGTCAAAGAGCTTCAAGAGGCAGAGCGGGCCCTGGGGTAATGTAATCGTAATGGGCTTTTAGGAGGTTTAATTGGGGAAGCATGGTAGCATTCATATAATTTCAATTTTCGCGGGCCCCTTCACACCTTGGGCCCCGGTTCTCTGACCCTGCTGGACCCCCCTTCTCGACAGCACTGCATCAGTCTATATGATGACTGCTATTTTAGTCCAAGTATCTTTTCTGGGTTTGTATTTAATGAAATTTTGTACCCATTTAGGTATCTGTTTCCAATCTGTTGGTATCCATTCAGGTGTACTGGGATCACACGGGGCTCACCTGTACCAAGGGGCGATTCACTCCTCACAAATCTTGTACACCTTTGCTTGGATCTTATTGTTTTGATGGAAATCCCTTGGAAATCCTTTTGTTTTAACAAAAGTCTTGTATGCTTTGATGAAGAGTGAAGTGCCCCTCGACCTGTACCATGTTTTTCCAGAAGAATCCCGCTTGGCCTCCCCTCCATCTGAGATTCCTTCCAATGGGCTTGCAGATGGATAAAAAACTAGATTGTGACATAATCCAGCTGGGATAATGTGAACTGCCTTCATTAACCTCCATGCATGCATTTTGTTTCATAAGAAATCCCATATTAGGAACCTTCCTGTTAGATGATAAGAAAACTAAGATAGCCGTTTAACAACTCCATCAATCATGCTGTGGAACTAGAAAGGTGAGGTGAAGGTTAAACTGTGTATTTAGCACCAGTCCCTAGGATCTCAATAGTAGGTTAACTAATTGAAACATTGACCCTGGCCGTGACACTACCATAGTGAGTCAGGACTCGAACCCTGACCTCGCTGAGCTTCTGACACCACTAGCCAGCTTTTTCAAGCAACAGCTCCACAACATTGGACATTAATCTGCATCAATGAGCCATGATGTAAAATTGGTGCCTGACCATGCCACACTCTTTTTGAAAAGGGTATGGTATATGTTTGCCCTTTACTGACCATGGGGAGGGTTGCATGTTGTGCAGGGTTTTGCATGTTATGCTGTCTTTTGTAATCAATTGGTAATTGATTGGCGTCAGTGAGCTTAGATGGGTAATGGTATCTATGGCAATTCATTGCCTTTGAAGATGCTTAGTGCTCAGTGTTTTGTCATCTACAAGTAACTAGTTAGCATTATAATACAATATGCCTATGTATTTGGCAAATGGAGTCCTTGCCCAGCCACACCCTTTTTGCAGCTACAGGGTATGGCATTTGTTGCTTTTAAAGATGCATGGTGTTCTTTGCTTTGTCATCTACGAGTCACCCTTTCGCATCAATATGCCTCAGAGTTTGTAAATAGAGTCTTCATCCAGCCAGCCCTTTTTGTAGCTATGGCAGTTCGTGAAGATTGGTGAAGTTCAGTTTTGGTCATCTACGGTTAAACGGTCAACATTAATGAGCGTAGTTGGCAAATAGTTGCCTTACCCCAGCCACGCCCAATAAATGGGCAATACCATAATTCATTCTTCACACTTTTTCGGGCATTTAGCGTTGGCATTGCATTTGGCAGAAAACAGCTAATCCAATACTTTGATTTGCATGCTTAGATTCTGAACTCTGTTGGGAATTAAATGAATGTAGCTTATTTCCCATTCAATCAAGAAACTTCCTAGATTTCAATCTCACTAATCTGGTGCTCATCCCATGCGAGATATGATTTAATTATTTCTTCACAACCCTGTTGTTTTTTCACATATTCTTATCAAAAGAGCTTCCTTGTCCTAGGGATATTATTTAGTTTTCAAATATTGATTATTTTCTCAAGCTGGATAACCTTGGAAAGTCAGCGTGAAGGAGAAGTGTGTTCCTATCCGGGTCACGACTGTACTGAGACCACAATACATGCTACTAAACTACGTGAGGAAATATCTACTTTTTATTCTGAATATTTACCGTTTTCTGGCGTTTTTGAGGACTAAAGATAGTCCAGAATGATTACATTGTCATAGTTCTCTCAGAATTTAGCGTCAGATCGTACGAATCAAACAAAATGAGGGTGTTTCTGAAAGGTAAGGCACATTTCTGTCTTTATCAGTTAATTTTCTTGCTTTGCAAAGTGAAAATATCATGTTGTGCGAACCGTACTTCAAGATTGGGTCCATCTTCTATTATCTTTCTTTAATTGCTAGTTTCTCGTGACTTCATTCTCTTTCATCACACACGAAAGTGGTAACAAAAAGATTTCATGATTACTCGAAAACCAGTTGCTTTGTGTCGCTTTTGATGGTGTACTTTCGATGGACTTTCGACGCCCTTCGGGCAAAGGGCCCTGCTACAAGCCCCTACTTGCCTCTGCCGAGATGTAAAGATGTAACGGCAAATGGTACACAAGAAAGGAGTGCTAGAGGAGTTCTTCCAATCCATTAACCATTAATCATGTGTGCACTAGTTACATGTGCCATAATTCATGATTACTTCCATTAACTTTGTTATTGTTCAGTATTTCAGTCATTATCAAGGCTTCGATTCGCTGGCTAGCAAAGCGTCTCTCGGAAAGAGAAATCTTCCGAAGAAAGCGCTGCGACATTTAAGTGTCGCCAAAACTTAAGTGAAGCCGAAGATGAGGATATTGTGAAGCCGAAGATGAGGAAGGTGGTTATGACCATGATGCTGATGAAGCTGATAAAGCCGACAATGCTTCTGGTTCTGCTGCTACTGCTCCTCATGCTGATCTTGATGACGGTGATGATGATGACGATGGTGGTGATAATGTTGATACTGACGATGATGGCGATGATTATGATGATCATCGTTATCGTCATCAGCATCATCAACAATAAATTATTAAACATGATGATTACAATGATGACGATGATGATGACAATGATGATTGATGATGATTGATGATGATGATGATGATGATGATGATGATGATGATGATGATGATGATGATAACGATGTTGTTGATGATGATGATGATGATGAAGAGGAGGAAATGATTATGATAATGATTATTAATGTTTGATCGGTGTTTGATGCTCTATCTCGATGGCAATGATTGCGTTGATTACAATGATTGCAATATTGATAATTTCCGTGATGGCTGCACCAGCGATAAAAATCACTGTCTTATCACTTATGATTAATCAAATAGATCCCTCTGATTTGTGATTGTTGTTGATTTGTCATGCAATTCGTACAATAATTATATGCAATGTCACTCGCATTATAACAAACACATTGTTTACATTGTTAACATGCATTGTTCTTATCTTGAGCCTGTCAGCAAATTGTCAAACACTCAGTTGGACAATATAAAGTGTACAGTGTTTTGTTTATTGAGAAAACGCCAATGATTCTTGCATAGAAGGAACAGTTTCTCCTCTGTCAGTTTTAACATTCATTTCTGAGTGAGTCTCCACAGAATTTTGGTCAGAAGATCTCGAAGTTCGTTGTGTCTGGGTGAAATTTTTTGCTTCGCATGCCATGTTAAACTAATAAACCCTGGCTGTGAATCATGTGTTTGGTTTTAGTCAACCAGATTTACAGATTTACATTGTTTAAGTTCTGTTTCTGTTGATGTTCTTCGATTCGAATTGATTTTACTAACAAACCTTTTTCATTTTTTAGTTGCAGTGTTTTCAATGGACGTTGGGGAACAGCAGAATACAGGAAATGAAGTCCAGTATGACCCCTCCAGTCAAATGTAAGTTTACAGAGTTTCAATTCTCCCGTTCGTTACAAACTACAGCTTTTCAAAGCGAAATTAGCTACACCCTTTTTGCCAGGCTTTGTTGTTTTGAATGGGTGTCTTCCTTGTCTTGTCTTGGGGAGGGGGCAAATTATTGTACTCTAAAAACCTCGTATGTGCACATGTTTCGTTCACTTTCCGTAAAGTAAAGTCCCGTTTCTTTGCAAAAATTATCAGCCAAGATTCATCATCATCATCATCATCATCATCCTCTTCGATCATCATCCTAATCATCATAATCAAAATTATAAAGGAAAAATCATTGCAAGACTAACTAGGTACCATTCAAATTCAAAGCAATTGAATAGGCTATTTTTAAAATTCAAGGCCTTAGCTCCGTTGATTTACTTTAACTGTACTCTGGTAGACTTAGCTATTACACTAGTCGAAACTATCATCATTGAGTTGAATTGCTTGAACTCTGGCTGTGTAAGAATGTTGTTGTTGTTTTTGTTGTTGTTGCTGTTGCTGCTTGTGAAGAGCGGTACTCATAGTAGACTAATTACACGACTGCCAGTTATCGCAGCTACCACCTTAAGTTGTTGTTGTTGTCAGCAGGAACTGAGGCTCTTGTAATAAGTCTATACTCATAGACCTATGGTATCTCAGTTGGCGAATAACGACAAATTCATGTTGTTTATCGCACGTATTTCCTGAATCACTGATGAATCGGGAATGTACAATGATTGATTAAACTAAGTTTTATAACAACAGGTGTTTATTTAAAGTTATTCGAGTTTCATCCAGTGAGCATGCTTTTTCCATTAATTATTAAACTGAACTGCGCCATTGTTCTTTTGGCTACTATTCAGTCACGTGACTTTTCCTCAATGAATTTGCATGTGGCTCGTTCGAATTCGGAGCCAATCAGAATCAGTCATTTGGTCAGCAAATCGTTGGAAGTTTTTAAATTTGATAAATCTGAATCTATAGTTCATTTATTAACAAATGTATACGAAAATGATGTTATATGTTCATCGTGAATACTGCTGATGAAATTTGGAGAGAAGTTATAAACATAGTGACATTTTTCTGTCATCTGGATAGTGGCTTCGCCGAATCCAAATTTGAAAGACTTTATCAGCCTCAGGTCAACATTTTGAGAACTTCTGTTGAAGAAAAACAAGGTTATACTGCACCCAGTATGAAGTTAACATTCCTTTTAAACTGGAAAATTTGGCAGATTTATGCTTTTGAGAAATCAGAATTTATTCCTTCCTAAAGACAGATTGACAAGAAACTTTGAGTTAATCTTCGAAAGTATTGTTTGGGAATTTCATCCCCATGGAAATCTACCCTACTCATTTGATGAATAGTTAACTGGGAATCAAAACCCCAAATCTTGCTGTCTATAGCGAAAATCTTCGACAAGTTGGTCTTAAATTGGGTCATTACTTGTGTTGTACAGACGGATAAAGAATTGTGATTGGGGACCTGTAGCTTGGCTCCTTCAGCTCTGACATTTGTTTAGCGCAGGTTGTTACAAAAAGAACTTCAAAACAAAATGGTGTTCTATTGCCTCTGCAGTCTACCAAGGTATATATACTATCAGCTACACTGTTTTAGTGCAGTTTTTCTGATTGGAATTTCGGCAAAACTTATGCTGTGCTTATTTCTACTCACAATCCCCCACTGTACAGACTCTCCGTAGCGGCAGTCATGATGTGTCTTCACTGTACTGCACCTGTGCCACCGTACTCAGAGATGCCTTCCAAAGACATCTCTATCCCTCAATACCCCCAAACGTACTGAATATCCCCGAACGTACTCCAAGATACCCCCAAGGTTCTGAATATCCGCCTCGGAATGCGGGATCTAGTTTGACCCCGCACTGTACTGCATATCCACCACAGTACCCAGAGATACCTCCCCAAGTCATCTCTATCCCTCAATACCCCGAAACGTACTGAATATCCGCCACCGTACTGTACCTACTGTATTGTACCCCCATCCCAAACCGTACTCCACAGACATTACATTTGGTGAGACTTCAGTCATTTGATCACCAGTTACTTTAGAAGAAAAAAATTTTTCTCGGCAGCTGAAAATTTTGATTATAAAACAGCCTAAGCTTACAAATCCTAATGATAACCCCTAAGACGACGCTGTTTCTTTGTTTTCCCCACTATGCGACGTTTTTATCTACTCTTTAGGCTTATCGTCATGTACTGTAGCGCCAGAGGGAAGACTAGATCCTATCAATTACCCAGAAGCGTGTTTTTGCTTGTCATGCAGATATTTTATCAGTTCTTGTGGTCTTCTATAAAATCATGAAATATCTTTAAAATATGTTTCTTGCGAGGGGCTTATGTAGCGCATTTGTGCTTTGTGGTACTCTGTAGAATCGTGCATTCCCTAGACTTATTACATTACTCGTAGTCTACGCTCCTCCGCACTCCACCACCCCGCTCAAACTACGCATTTCCTTCCGTTACTAGTAATGAACTACAGGCTGTTCTTTGTCAAAGGGCATATGTAGACATGTGACGACAAATTAGTTCCACAAAATTGCGGATTAGCAGTCGGCGACTTTGCGCAATGTCGACGTAAGCCTTGCCTTAGAGGCTCTGTTAAATAAAGTATTATGCCGTACCTTGCGACCGTGTTTTGGGGCTCGTTGCGCTTCGGTTATAGCGATAAGAAAAAATTAACAAAAAACTAGTCTTAGCTACGCTTCCCGCTCAAGCGCTGAGTTGCGCTCCACAACTGCACAGGCGCACCCCCTTAATTCGTAAATGTAGACAATGAAATAATAAAATAGCTGCTAATAATAATAAATATTAATATTAAACAAAAAATAAAATAATAAACGCTTTTTAATTTGAATGAAGTTGCGCATCAAAGTCGAGGGGGCAACTAACTTCCCCTAAACCCTAGACCCCCGCTTCGGAATCAGACCGTGACTTTCCCTATTTTCCGCTTGCTCCATAGATATTTTGTCACTGTTAAAACTTTCCGTCTGTGCAAAGGCACGCCGGATTTAAAAGTGTAATTTTTATGATTATCTTGGAGACAATCACTTGCATGTAGCACATTGATCCGATTAGCCACACTCTGGCGAATTTCTCGATTTCCCTGACCTAGAACGTGAAAGAATCCAACACGTTTCTTATGAAGACATCTGGCGCATTCCGTGATTTTGTAGTTTAAAGAAAATTCGATTCTGTTTTGTGTGATTGCCTTGTCTTAGCTAAGGAAATGGAAGGAATGCTTTCAATGAAATTAGAGATAGCAAAAAGGAATTGAGTTTTCCAGTAGAATGGGCGGACGTGATAAATTTAGAAACACAACTCTTTCTATCTACTATCTGTCTTACTTTGACTTGTCAGCTAAATCTGTAAGGCATTTAACTGTATCCACAGAGCCACTGGCTTTGAAAGAACGGGGTCGTGGTTGCTTTACTTTGTTCATGGAACAGTGTTTTTCCTTGTGTTTTTGTGGCCATGTCAGGGGTGAAAGGAATACGCAAGTTACGGAGATGCTAGCCTTATTACTAGTCATAGTTTTCCCACAGACTTATTACCCGAGTCGTTAGTTTCTGCCCCTCCGCTACCCCGACATCAAGCTACAACTTAGACTCACTACACAAGTCCCACTACTTCGCTCGATGTTGTTGTTGTTATTTTCTAAAATCGCTAAGTATAGAGTGACAAAAACAGGGGATCGTGAACTAGACTACCTGTTCGAGCGATCTCAGTTTGGTGCTAGTCTCGGTTTCATGAGCGGAAACTGGGACTAAGGTATGACTCAAGTAATAAATTTAGT